>WBMZ01002320.1:0-58187 GCA_013400975.1 Atrichornis clamosus
AAACACAAACCCACCACAGCCTGAGAGTCTGCTCTCTGCAAAATTAGCTGCTTCAAAATTCAGCATGTCTAAACTACTGCCACTGGCCCACCTTTGAAGCATTTTTCTAGGGAGTGCTCTGTCCCACGTGTGCTAATTTTAATACTGCCCAAAACCAAGATTAGACACATTGAGCTGATACATATTAAAGCTTCATTAAGAACTGGAGCATTAGATGTGCACAAAAAGCCATGTTCAGACACACTCATAGCACCATGCACCAGCTACTGGCAACCCAAAAGAGTTTTGTCAGGCTTTGCAAACAGGCAGATGACGAGAATCTCCATCCTTTGGAGATATTCAAATGCCATCTGGGCATGGTCCTGGGTGATTAGCTCTGTGTGGCCTTGCTTGAGCAGAGGGCTTGGACCAGATGACCACCAAAGGTGCCTTCCAATCTCAGCTGCATGTGATTCCCAGGAGAGCAGAGCTATGTGGAGCACAGGCGCCCACAGCCCCATATCTGTGGTACAGAACCCCCCAGAATCTCACCACGTTCAGCATCCTGGCACTTGTTCAAGGTGTCTGAGTTTCTAGACAGCTCCTAGCCCTTGTCCTCCACCCCGCTTCCTGCACAGAACTGGCTGGTGTTGCTTTCCCACACCGCAGCAGGTGCCTGACCCTGCTGCTCAGATGTGTTTCTCATTGCTCAGCTGCTGCTGCTTTTCTTTGGAACACTAAACACAGGCTTTGCCCAGCTTTTGAGACTGCACACCTAACCCACTGCCAGTGAGTTATTTATAGTCCTGGAGCCTCTGCTTCTGGCCTGTTCCAAAACACTCAAGGCCCCTGCTGCTATCATGCTTACATCACACATTAATAACAAGAGACACGTGGTACCACGGGCCAGTTCACACACCAGACACTCATGAGAAGCTGCCAACAAGTATAATGGGCCACAACAGGGTCCTGGTGTGCTGAGCATCCACTGTTTTAGTGTAAAGACTGGGATAGTTACAAGTAGCAGCAACGTCCTCCCTGGTGGAGCCCCAGGCAACAGCAGTAGGTAGGCAGAAAAGCAAATCAGAAATCTTAGCGCAAAAGCTCATCATGCAACAACACAGCAAAGCTTGCTGTGGGACCCTATGGGAAGAGGGAATACTTGTTTTGAAACTAAGCCAGTTTCCTCACTGCCATCCCCCACATCCTCTTATGCACAAGAATATCCAAGATGGGAGCATCTGAGTGGTCTGTTCAGGGCACCAAAATGCAAGCAGTCTGTCCAGGGACACCTAATGGTCATGCACAGTAATAGGGACACTCACTACTGAGGTCTTATGATGACTCCTGTGTTGTTACCTCAGGAACTGTGTGCTGCTTTTGAGTCTTGACTTCTTGAACCTCTTCGGAGCTGATGGTGACTGTGGTCTCTTGTCTCTTCATTTTCTTCATCTCTGTTCCTCTTCTGGGAACCATTAAGATATCCTCACTGCATTTTGTCTCCTTATCAGGATGCCTTATGTCTCTCGTCTTCCAAACATTATTTTTTATGGCTTCAGTATATCCTGCTTTAGACTCACATATTTGAGACCATCAGTGGTTTTGCAGTGGTCTGGAAAGCAACTGGACCCCACAGTCAGCTAATGCAGATGCCATCCACGGCTGCCTGCCCTGTGGCCGCTCCCACCACTTGTTCCTGCAGGTGCTCCTGTACCCACACACTCTCCACCTACATCAGTCAATGTTTTCCTTGCAGAAGAAAGAAAACCAGCACAGTATATATGTGAAGGTAAAAGAAGTAAGGGCAAGAAAACAGTTGGCCCCTTATCTAAATACCAGTTTAGCACTCAGGATCAACAAAGAGACTAAAGATTGTTACCACAGTCAGCCACGAGGCACTGGGAAACAAATTTATTTTCTTCTATTTTTCTTCCTTAAAAAAAAAACCAAAACAAACCAATAAAAACAAAAAACCAATAAGCAAACAGCACAGGATTATTGCTTCAATCCAATAAGGTGAACAGTGTTTCTGTTACATAATCAGATTTCCTCAAAGCATTTTTTCACGTAACATCACATGATGCTTTGGTAAGACCCATGCCTTATACAAAAAACCCAAGAGTTTAAAAAATGGTCTGGTGACCTTTCAAAAAGTAGCTGTTACAAAACTTTTAAGAAGTTTGCAGATGGCAGAAACATGGTGGCATAGCAAATAATGTCTCTCTGTTGCAGTAGACTCTGGCTCTAAATAAATCATCACAGTCTGGTGAAATAAACTTTAATAAATAAATTTCAGAAATGTAACTGGAGGCAAATAATGTCAGATGTGAGATCTGCCTTGGAAAGCAGTGTTGCAGAGAGGTTGAAGTGTATCTGTGGGTAACACCATGAGCTCTTTGTGCCACAGTTAATAGGGATAATGCAACCTCCAGCTGTAAGCAAGTGGGTAAACACCATCAGAAACAGAGAGCTCTTGCTTCTGTGCACAACCCTGGTAGGAAAAGCATTTGGTTGCTGTCTGTATTTCCAGAGGAACAAGGAAGCATGTATATTCAAAGAACTGCAGAAATGAGCAAGGAGTGCTCATGTGCAACATGAAAATTACCTTGTGCCATACATCCAAGAGGGAGAGAGCATCTCTGAGCTCTGTGCAGAGGAACAGCACAGCAAAAGGGAGAAGGTTCTAAGCATCCCACCTAGCCTTCAGTCTTTTCATCAGTAAAGTTTCTGCTTTACTCCTTTTTTTTCCCCTCACACTGGGTGTCTCTGGGGAGGAGGCATTGGCAACTCTGCAGAAAACTTCTGCAGCTCTGTCTTGCGACAGGACTGTAAGCCAGGGCTCAGGCTCAATGCTGGCAAGAGACAGGAAGAAAAACCCCTTTCGTGGCCAACTGCATTTTATGTTTTAAATCCTCACAAGTGTTTTGTCAGAGATGAAAGTGCTGAGCAAGTTTGGAACAGCAGTGAGTTAAAATGACCAGTGTGAACAGTATGCTCAAATGGCACAGGGTGGACAAGCAAAGCTGGGCACATCTATGAGTCGAGATAGAACTGCAGATCTGAAGCCATTCCTTTGGGTGGGTAATTTCATCTTCAAGTGATGAAATGATTATTTTCTAGTGTTGTCTCAATACTCAAGGCATTTCCTCAGTTTCTGTGTGCACAATGTGAGTCCCATCACTTGAGTGTGTTGGGGAGAGTCAGGTGAATGCCTTGCATCCACATGCCCAAGCACTGCCTGTCCATCTTTCCTTCTGCAGGTTGTCTAGCCAGTGAACCTATTTTCTCTTACCACTTATTTGCCAAGCTACAGATGTGCACAGTTCTGGGAGAATGACCTCAGCTCTGACAAATCCCTTGCTGCCTGTCAGCGAGAGAACAGCCCCTCTGCAAGCATCAGGTGCAAAAGCCCCAGCATGGGGTCAGCAAAAGTGGATGAAGACATCTGTTTTTAGCAAACAAATTCCTCCTGAACTCCAAGCCCAGAGCAATGCAGCTTTTCTTCCGTGGTCTGCAAGAGGAGTGCCACGTGGCCAGATAGATGTTAAACAGAGCTGGTCCCTGAGGGGACTGGTGGTGAGACAGAGGAATCTCGGCAGCCAAGAGCAACACAGTCCAGGACAGGGAGAAAAGCAGATAAGCCCCCAAAATCCCTGCAGCTACTTGGCTTTCCAAGGAAACACCTGAAACCTGCACGTGCTCTTAGTGAAAGAGCCCTGTGACCACAAAGCCAGAGGAAGCCCAGTGAACGGCTGCCAAGGAGAGGAACTGGATTGTCTCATTTGCATAGGAGAGTGGGAACAGATGCCACTCTACCACCCTGACCCCTCTTGTATTTCATCTTTCCTTGCATCTGCCCCAGAGCTGCCTCTCCAGCCCCATCAGCAGAATTCATGTTAAGGCAGCACTGGTGTCACCTGGGGCAGAGGGAGGTGGGCTGAAGTGTCATCCTAAACAAGCCAGGAGCCAGAGGAACTTGCACAGTTGTCAAATCGACCAAGTTCTCCTTATCTCTGTTGTGATTTTCCTCCCCCCTGCTGCATTCCTCAAATAGCAATATTTGTTTTTAAAATTCCTCTCCCAAATAGTTTCAGGCTGTAAATCTGTGAGGATGCAGGAGCAGTTGGGTGACAGAAATTGCACTTGCCCTGGATCTGTGTGACAGGCTGCCCTGCCCATGTTTACTAATGTGGCACCCACTGGGGTGCCTGGGGGAAGCAGTGCCCCAGTCCTGCAGCTGCTGATGTTGTCGTTCTTGTTGTCCCATCACTTACGGCCCCTCTGTGATTCAGCACCTTGCTGCACAGCAGTGGTGGCACAGCAAAGCAGCTCACTCTCTCCAATCCAGCTGCTTCAGCTCCCAACCCCTGCTTTGGATTCAGGACTATGCAAAGAAGAAAGTACTTCCTATGGCCAAAGTACTGCAGCTCAGGAGAAGAAATCTGGCAGCAGTGCTGCCAAAGCCCTTTGGTATGTTTTGCTCTCTCTGGTGGCCACCATATGGTATTTCATGTTATTGCCCACTAAAACATTCATATCAGTACTGGTTGAGGGGAGCCATGCAATCACAGGTGAGTCTTGTGAGCATGGATGTTTTGGAGAACAGCCAATGATGAGGGGGCCTCCTGACTTGTGTTTGAGGATGTTGACAGGAAGACTAGTCTTTGGGCTTAAAACCACATTCTGGGAAGTCAAAAATCAAGGGAGGGAAAAGGGCTGTGGCATAGTTGTATGCTTTTCACCGCTGGACAGCTGCTTGGTGTCCTGGTCCCCTCAGGAGAAAGTTGCAAACCAAGCACACAGGAAACATCTTGATCCACAGAGGACTCAATAGGGAAAAGTGTTTTTGGTGCCGAACTCAGCAGCTGTGCTCTTAACCTTCGCCTAATACAGCAATAGCTTGCATGACTAGAGAGCAGATCGGTGTGACAGATCAGGGCCTTGTCTGACATGTTTCTGGGGAGCAGAAGAAATGTGTTCACGCACAGGACAGAGCCATGCTGCAGCACATACAGAACACACCTGCACCTCTGAGACCCTGGACAGTCTGAAGGAGGGACATCCAGGTCTGTCACAATCCACACGCAATGTGTGCACACGTCTTGCCGGCAGAGACCCTGCAGATGTCTCCAGGCCAGACTGCCTGGAGGCACTCCTGTTGGGACGCCCAAAATCTGCCTGCTACAAAGCTGTAGTGCTTGCTGGCTGTGGACTTTTGCTTCAGCCAAAGAAGCACTTCATCCACATGGAAGGTTAAAGTAAGAGAGCAAGTTATTTGAACTGCAGACTGACGCCAGTGGGTGAGCAAAAGCAGATGGGAAACAGCCTGTAGAGCACCCAAAAGGCTAGGCAGCACTGAGCTGGAACAGAGGCTGAAAACCGTCAGTCATGCCCACACTCTCTCTCCTGTGCCCAAATACTGCATTATGCTGCGGGTCCACTCTGCATATGGAGCAACGTCTGTGTGTATCTTACCCTGGACCTACTGTACCTGGCAAAACATCACCCTGAGGATCATGTATGTCTCCATTCTGTTCTGCAAGGTCCTTGTATATAACAAGGCAGCAGAGTGCACTGGAACACAGGACAAAGAATAAGGCTGCTAGGCTAGGGAGCTGCCATGTCTCCAGGCAAATCTGGGTAGTTTTGGAGGTCAAAACCCCATAGAGGAATGTCAGTTCTGTGTGTCAATGCATAGAAGAGAAACAGCACCCTGCACATGAAAATCCTATGGCAGAGAAAATCTGAGTTGCAACAATTTTTTTGTAAACTCCAAGAAATAAATTAGACTCATTTCACTGCACACACAGAGATTTACAAACACATTGTGAGACAGCTGATGAGTCCTGGATGCTGTGGCTGTACTGGGAAGAGGAGCTTGGGCTGTTCTGGACCCAAAGGCAAGTTGTTTTACTGCTTCCAACAGACATTCTCTGTGGCAGACGGGGAAAGGAGACTGCTCGCAGGTTACAGGAGTTCAGAGCAGTCTGGCCACAGCTTTGGACTTGAGGAGGCATGAAAACAACACGCTGAGGGCAATGGCCTCTTAGAAGGAGACGAAGAATTTCTTCACAGCAGAGAGGGAAAGGGAGTACACAGCCAAGAAGGGTGGCAGCGGGTGGGGGGCAGCAATGCCCTGAGGGATGAACATGGGACAGGTTTTTCCACCTTGTGTTTCATTTGTGCTGGTTCCTGCTAGCAATCCTGTGATGCACCCAGAGGAAGCAAATGACCTTTCTCAGAGGAGTTTCATGTTTCAGGCACAGCTTACTCCCAGCACACCAGTATTTACACAGCGCTTACTGGTCTCAAAATAGAGCACTTAAAGAAACACTGGGGGGCTTTCCCACATCCTTACAGTGCCATTTGTCACTGGTGCCGTTGCACAGGGGAACACAGTGAACTGGTAGTTTGAATCTGTTCATACAGTCATCAGAAGAACACCCCATCAGAAGAAAACATATTTTGCTGCACATGTAAGATTGAAACTTATCTTGAATGCCAGAAAGGTTGACAGTGCTCAAATGACTAGCAGCATTATGTCTTTTCCAGGTCCAGGAAGGGGGAATTGCCTCTCCATTTCTAATGGGCTTGGCTTTGGCCATTCTGAGCTGAAACACCAAATCTCTTCTAACAACCAAACTCTGCACAGTATTGCTGAGGATATCCACTGGGTGCACAGCCTGGGCAGGGGGCTCCAGCAAGGGTGGGTGCATGATGGATGAAGTTTTGCTTTTCCAGACAGACCTTCTCCTGACCCTGGTCATTAGAAGTAGATGAACACAGGCCAGGGCTTTGTGGTGAATTGCCTGAGAGTTTTATGCTCACTGACTCCCACAGATGCAGAAGGTAGAGTGTGCATTGCTGCTGCTAATGGCAATTTGCAGGTCCTTGCTCACTGCATAGCCTCAGTCGCAGTGGACACTGCTAGTCCTTCATACTGGTGGCTCCTGCTCTCAGGTTGCAGCTGCAAAGACAAACACTGTTGTCTCTGTGCCTAGGGAAGAACAATGTTTCAACATTTTTGCCAATCAAGAAGTCTGCTCAGTGTGTATCTGGACACATTTTGCACTCTTGCGCACAGCCCCAGCCAGCAGATCACAGGGCAAGAGCACAAGTGGACGTTCTTGGAGGGAGCGTTCTTGGAGAGGAGCTTCATGCTAAGCAGAACGCTCCTCCTTCAGGTGGGCATGGGCAATCCCCATTCTTCAAAAGGGATCCCCACTATTAGCTGTGAGAAAAACTGATTTGATCCTCTCTTTGATATATTTCCTGCCCTCAGGGTAGCTCAGACCTTATACACACTACCCCCCACCCTGCCCCAACATTGTCTTTTCATGTGCCATGCCCAGACCAAAGCTTCCAGGCACCGCAGCAGGGAGATGCTGACTCAGGCCTGCAGGCTGCCATGGAAACCGCAGTCATCATGTTTGAAATGCCATCATACTCCATTCTGCAAACCAACTTCTGACAGCCCGGGTAAAAGTCAGCTGTGGACGAAAGCTCTGCATGGCAGGGTACAGCTCCAACCCACTGGCAGCAAGCAGCTGAAATTGCAGGGAGAGACTCACCCTGGCACTTCTGCCTGCGGGAAACAGTGAGAAAGCCCAGTCCCTGACATCATCTCTCCTACTGGCCCTGCAGGGCCAGGCACTGGAGGAGGGAAAATGAGGCTGGTCTGAACTTCAGAAAGCCCTTTTTCTGTTTCACCTCCAGCTGTACCACGGACTCAGGTATTGGGTTTCCTTGTACTTCCCATGCAGTCTGAGTCACAGATACCTCCCTGCCTCGAAGACTCCTTCCCAATGGGCACACAGTGCTTTGTGGCCTCACATCTCACTGCTGTCCCTTTGTGCCCAAGGAAGAGGATGGGAATGGGAAAGATGCACGCACATGTTTACTTTACCATTATTTGGGCAAAGACTTGGCATGGAGGAACTGCTGTTTGGATGCAAGGGGAAGCTGCTTCCCTGCCGAAGGAATGCAAACAAGTTACAGAGGACTGGTAGGGTCTCTGGTCTTGGAGATACCACAAATGTAAATTGATACCACAAACTGGACCTGACATTGGGATTAGCTTGCTTTGATCAGGAGAAGTGTTAAGAGCACTCCAGATCTCACTTCTAGCTTGTTCTTCTGACTTCCTGCTAGTATGAGCTGGCTGGTTGTCTAAGTTTCCGAAGGACTGTGTGGATTTTTCTGTGGAAAATCCCCATTCTCTAAATTCAGGATTGTAACTTGCATAACATCCAGTTCCCTTCCTCCCACTGCCATGACTGAAGCTGAGGAGAAAGACTTGGGAGTGTTGCTTGATAAGAGGCTCAACAGGACCCAGCATAGTGCATTCACAGCCCAGAAAGCCAACCATATCCTGGGCTGCATCCAAAACAGGTGTGGCCAGCAGTGCAAGGGAGAGGGTTATGCCCCCTTGCTCTGCTCTGATGAGACCCTACTGCATCCAGCTTTGAGGCCCCCAACATACAAAGGACCTGTTGAACTGACTCCTGAGAAGGGCCATCAAGATGGTCAGAGGAGTGGAGCACCTCTGCTATAAAGACAGTTTGAGAGAGTTAGGGTTGTTCCACCTGAAGAGGAGAAGGCTCTGGGGTGACTTTGTAATAGCCTTCCAGTATCTAAAGGGGCTACAAGAAAGCTGGAGAGGGACTTTTGACAAGGGCACATAGTGATAGGACAAGGCGAAACAGCTTTAAGCTGAAAGAGGACAGGTTCAGATTAGATATTAGGAAGAATTTCTTTATGGTGAGGGTGATGAGGCATTGGAACAGAATGTCCAGAGAAGTTGTGGATGCCCCAGTCCTGGAAGTGTCCAAGATCATATTTGATAGGGCTCTGAGCAACCTGGTCTAGGGGAAGATGTTCCTGCCCAGGGGGGAAGGGATGGTGGGAGGGGTGGTGGGACTGATCTTTACATTCCCTTCCAATCCAAACCATTCTATGATGTCCCCATATAAGTCACTCATGCAAAGATGCAGGATATGTCCCATGGAGTGACTGTTCTCTTGGTAGCTGCTGAAGGTACCAGCCATAGCACACCTACCAGGAGTGAGGGTCTGAGGGTATAGCCAGGTGGCCTTCCCTAGAGACACAAATCACGAACAACAGCTGATCAGAGGACACAACGTTTCACCCCAAGGGGATGTGACCAAGAATAAGAATTAGTTCTCAGCATCTGCAAAAGCTCAGCCTGCAGGGTCCTTCAGCTTTAGGACCTGAGGTGGATCATTAACACCTGATCAGTTTAGTCTTGGATGCCTCTGGCAAGGGGCCCGTGAATCATCTTCAAACGTGAGGGTACAGGGGGAGAGAAAAGGCAACAAAAACATCACTCCAGGGGTCGAGGCTGTGAAAAAGTAACCTGGGCGCCTCCCAGATACAATTAATGTCAGGTGCAGCCTTTAGGGAAGACTGAACACATCCCGCCCCTGCCCCCACTCTCGCCGCTTTCCATTGGCTTCTGGAGGTGCAGTGTCCTGCCTGAAAACAGAGGAGATGGGCAGAGGCAACTCTGGGTGAAGCCCCACGCGCGTTTTTCTGCTCCATTTCCAGAATGGCGTTAGGCGGAAAGTGGTCTGGCCCAGCAAGGTCTGGCCCTTCCCTTTGGGGTGTGTCCCAATCTGAGCCATCCCCAGGCAGCACCCTCCACCCCTGTACTCCACCACAGGTCCAACTCATGCACCAGACACACCGTGGGCCAGAGACCCAGCCCAGCCCCTCCACCCATCCTCCAGACCTGCTTGGCTACCACGTAATGTCTCTCTGCACCAGCATTCCTTCCTGCCACGTCTCCTAACTTCCTGTCACGTCTCCTTAGTTCCAGCTGTGCCCATGTGCAAACCACTATACCCCAGCTCACCAGAGCTTCATTCCCCACTGGAAGCTGACTCCTCCCTGGTTTGCTCCTTCTTAGGTTTCTCAATCTAGGAATCCTAGGAGTCACACTCTGGGCTCCCAGGGATACCCAAGCCATTGGCTGTGCTCAGTGTAATTAATTACTCATGCTGAGTATGCATTCCTGGTTGACTAATATCTCCCAAACCAAATATCCATCCATTTAAACATAGAAATGTTTTTCAGACCTGGTGTTAATAAAAGTTACTGATTTGCATTTGGGATAAAAAGAGAAAAACTGAAGAGGAGAAAAGGGGAGATGGTTCTTGTATAAGCAATTCTTTCTATCATAAAATGCCTGATAAGCTCTTGTAGTCCTCCTGTATCTGAGTGCAGAGAGGAGACAGATGTTGCTGATGCTCTGCCGCATTAGCTGTTGGTCCAAAATTTGTGCCTGGACCTGATTAAAATGAAATCTTATAGCTTCTCCAAAGTATTCCATCTATGGTAATGTGAATGCACTAGACAAAAGAGTCCAAAGAAGAAAAATCTTTGCCATTCTGGAATTTTTAGACTAAGAATAATTACCCACAGAAAAAAACTTCAGACCAAGGCTCTTATTATAATACCAAAGAATCCTATCTTTCATCCTCTCACTGGGCTTGCTTGTAAGTGAGAATAAACACAAAAACTGGAACAAAGGGAGAAATTTAATTATTATGTTTGGGAAATTTTTGTTGGAAAAGTAAACAGCAAGGAGTTCCTTTGTTAGCAAAGAAACTGCTGCTTCTTTTGTGAGCAGCTTCCATGTGGTCGTTGGTTACACATGAGTAAGTGATTATCCTGTTTCAATAACATCCAGGAAACTCTGAAAAAGCACAAGACATAATACCATTGCAATGTCTTAACAAATCAAATTTCTAACCCCTGCCGTTAGAGTTACAGTATTTCTGGGACTACAATCCAAAATAAGGGCAGAGCTATAAAGATTCCCCTTTAGGGCAAGTAAGTAACTTCTGCTAGTGTTTAACGCCATGCCTGTTATTGCACCAACAGCTTAGGGCAGAGAGTGCTCCAGCCGTTTCAGCAAATTCTGCTTCATGCAACATGAGATGATACAACAGTAAGAAACCCACCCAGCAGGAACCACACTGGTATCAGCAAAAGCAACACTGGAAACATGTTGTGGCCAAGGAACCCAGGCCACCAGAGAAAATGCCACCTAGCAGTAACAAAAGAACAATCTGAAAGACAGTAGACAGTGCCAAAACCCTTCCATTTTGACTGAGAAAAGAACAGGCTGTGTTACAAGACTCATCCTAACCTTTACCTTATCAGCATGCTGGGAGTGATGATCTTGGGAGGAAGCAGAAAGGATGGTGCTGCCGGTATCCCGCACCCTGCGCCCTGGCACCCAGCTCTCACAGCTGCCCCATCCAGGCTATCAGTTAGGCGATGCCAGCAAGCTTTGTATTGTTCACTCCAGTGCCTAACATACAGCAAGATGTCTTGCCTGCTGTTTTCTGCTAGGATGCCTGCACACTTCAGTCTCCCTGCTGAAACACTTGAGTTTCCACTGGTCTGACTACCTGTAACCTCAGCAGTTTTGTGGAGGGCTGCGAAGGAATCTTTCTTGAACTTCGCCAGCATCATTATTCATTTCTCCTTACTGTAATGTATCATCTTGAAAAGCTTTTTGTACTCACAGCTATACAGGAGTCTCCAACACCCCTCCACTGAACTGCCTGTGGTGCTCCTTGCACAGCTCAGTAAGCAGTATACACAAAGAGAATTACTTTTGGCTTATGTTCAAGCTCTGTTCACAGTTACCTCCAAGTCCTATCCACCAGCCACCTCTCAGCCTGGACCAATGCTCAGGGTTATTCCTCCCTCACCCCTGTGCACCAGATGCCGCTGACACTTCCGCTTGCTGAGCTTTGTAAAAGTCCTGGTGGTCCAGCCCTCCCATTTAGAGACATCCCTCTGCACGGAGGCTCTGCCTTTCACCATGTCAGCTTCTCCCTCATAATGATTATTTCCAGCACAGTGAAAAACAGAAAAAGAGTATGTAAGTATATATCTGCATATATATGTGGTGAGAGAGACACAGGCATACAACATTTCTGTTTTCTAGAACTTAATCTTTTGTCTGCAGACTTGTGCTATTGCACTTCTGGTTTTTTATGTTCCCTGGCAAAGGAATACTTCAATTAAAAGCAATAAATATAAAAATACCCAATGAACAAAAGTGTATGAAACAGGAGCCAAAGTTTTCTTGAGGTTCATACCTGTATATAACGAGTCTCTGGGACCATTGCTGGATCCCCTGCCAACTCCATGGCCTCTGTGTGTTGGCGTGGTGCTGTGACTTGGCCAACAAGTACAAAAGGCCCCAGTTGATCAAAGGACTAATACTGGGTGGCAACATGCCCTTTTGGTAAAGCTCTTCTGGGGTGGCAATTAAAGGAAAAGGCTCTGTACAGCCTTCCCACCACAACAGTACTCCAGCTGTGGCAAATTTGTTCTCAATAAATTCTTGCTTAGAGGAACATGAACCTAAGTAAACCTGCCATTACAGAATCCTGTGAAAATTTAGGTTGGAAGGGAACCTCTTGAGGTGGCCAGTTCCAAAGCCCTGCTCATAGCAAGGACAGCTTCAAGGGCTGGCACAGCCAAGCTGCGAAGTCTCAAAGGTCTCCAGTAGGTCTCCTTTCCTTGTAGTGTGAACATCAGACTCACAACCAGCATGCATTGCATGGTGTGCCTCCTCAAACACCCTCAGCATAGACAGGCACTGTGGGTGTGCTAATTGCCACTGTTGTGAGTACAGGAATCCTCCACTGAAGCCACCACAACGTGGATAGGCAAAGGTGCAGAGCAAAAGGAAAGGAGAAGGTCTCCATCCCTGGGGAGCGGTTCCTGGACATGGCTGCAAAAAGCCACAGCTGTCCTGACCCCATTGTGGGGAGAGAGCTGCCATATGCCAGGCGGAGACCTTCAGAAGGTCCTGCTGGTGACCTTCAGAAGGCCCTGCTGGTTCCTGTGCTGCTGGGGCCCATGCGATCTTTTGTGTCACCCTGGGCTCAGCCGTATCCCCCAGGCATTCAGCGCTGCTGAGAGCAGGAGGAGTTGTGTGTGCACGGAGGTGCACCAGGAACTGCCCCGGGTGTTCACCTGCATTACCCCAGGAACATCTCCAGCCCGTGCCACCTCTGGGCTGAGCTGCTTCAGATCACTCATTCCTCGTTTGAATAGAGGGGGGTGAACTGGAGACCCCCTGAGGCTCCACCACCACCAGCACTGCTGGCAGTGTGAAACCATTCAGGTGAGACAAAGTGGTCATGAAAGCAGTGGTGAAGGTGCTTTACTAAGTTATTTAATGAAGTGAAAAACATGGTCTGTGGTACACAACTGAAAATAAATTACTGGGTATGGCCTACAGTTTCTCACATTGCAGAGATAAAAGAACATCCTACCTAGGTATAAATACATGCAAAGTTTGTCTTTGTTCTGAGATGGGTGCAAACTGACCCACCCTGGCCACTGGGCGTTCTCACCTTGGCTTAGAGGGTATTCTGCCGGCAAAGATGTCATCTCAGAGACTGCTTTGCTTTTTCTGAATGTCAAGCAGCTGGTTTTCCTCCCTTTGCCAGGACGAGCTGAACTTCCTCTATTCTTGGGGTTATGACTATAAAAACAGTAAGAGAAGGGTGCCAGCAAATATTTCCAAGACTCTCAAACTTTAGCTTCAGCCCCTGTGATGTGTGTCTGTGTGTGTGTGTGTGTGTGTGTGTGTGCTTCTCAGTGACAGGGGCAGGATATTACAGATATTAATTTTAAAACAGACAAACCACTTGTAGTTGGAGATTTAGTTGTTTACTAAATGTGCCTTCTCCACTCTGAGGTTTGTTATGGTCAGACTACACACAAAGCAGCACCAGCTCCCATGCTGCTTCCACCCCCAAGCAGCAGGACAGGCTGCTGGAGTGCCTCTGTCCTGGTGGCCATCCCTCCTATCAGCCCATCCCTCTCTTGCCAACTGGGAAAAAAAAGCCTGGTGAGTTTTGACCCCTGGCCAGTCTTCTACACAAATGGGTGAGAGGAGTTTTGGTTGTTGTTCCTGCCCTTAATCTGGGAGAAAGCACCCTTCTCCAGCAGGACATTGCCCATCCTAAGGGACAGCAGCTGGTCTCCTGCACTGTACCCCACAAGAAAAACCCAGAGGCGGAGACACGGCCAAAGGAAGGGCAGGCAGCTCGGACATTTTGAGACACTGAGACTGCTTTTGTTTGGAGTACCAGGGAGGAATGGCTTGAAGGGAGAGCTCTTGTTCTTGCAAGAACAAGAAATCTCAGCTGCCTGGATGCTTTCCTGCCATGGTGCACAGGGCAGTGTGGTGGCCAGTATGCGATTTCAAATCCCACTTTCCCAAGTCTGCAAACTGGGCACATATTGAGCCTCACCGTGCTGCCAGACTGTTTTTCTCCAGAGCCAAGACCCATCATGGGCAAAGGCATTTCACACTGGTGACACAGCAGGGAGACCACTGCTCCTGAAGAGCATACTGTGTGATTTGCTCGTGCTGATGACCTCAAGCCAGGGACTGGGGCTGGAGCTAACCCTGAAGAAAGGCTGCTGCCTGCCAAGCCACAAACACCATTTCCTGTCCATGTCTTACTTCTACCTCTCATTTTATTGCCTCTTGCCTCATTTGTAAAAGCATCCAAGAGCCCTGCCCAAGATTATGGCTTGGAAGTACAACACAGCCTGCAAGTTAAATATACTCAGTACTATCAAACGTCACCCGGGAGTGCTGTTACTCATGATTAGTCTACAGTTACACAGAAATTAGTCTTCTCACAGTTCTCCCTCATCTACAGTCCTTAAAAATGAAAGAAAAATGTCTTGAATCAATTTTTGCCTGTGAATAATAGCTTTTCAGTCTAATTTTTAATTTCACTTCTAACCTTGAAGCAGTTTTGACATGACTAACGTGTTAAAATCACTCAAACGGGTTGGAAAATCCAGCTTCTGAAATAAATCTGTAACGTAGTCTCCCACTCTGAGATGATACAGCCAAAGTACATGATGCCATATTTTGCATTCAGGAAGCCTCCTCTGCTCTGTATGTACTCAAATAAATGCCTGGCTGGCCTCATATCACAAGTTGGTTTAGGACTTCAAAACCCACGCAGATTAGAAGCATAGCAGGCACCTCTCTGAAAACTGTGCAGGAGTGCCTTTGGCTCTATTGGTTTAATGCATCCTGTGCACCTGCACCACTGCATACCTGCATACGTGGCTTCTGCAGACAGTTTCTGCTAATTGCATTTGAAAACACTACCTGGAAGCTATCCCCTCTGGGAACTCCAGCACCTGCCTGCCATCTGCAAGTTGTGCTGCATTTCCCCATGCCCCTCACTGCAAACAGCAGGAAAACAACGTGCGCAGAGCGGTGCTAGCATCCCTAACCAGGCTCAGCTCAGCTAGATGCTCTTCACAGCCTGGAAAGTGCTAGTGCCTCCAAGATGCCCAAGCCAGAAGTCAGAGGGGCATATTAACCCAGATGCAGCCAGTGGGCAGTCTGAGCATGGGACCTTCACATACTGCTGCAGACTCCCATGTAGGTACATGTGAGGAGCACAAGGCAAGCTGGAGACTCCCTATCACAACTGTTTACCCAAACCAGAGCTCAGCCCCTCCTGTGGCTGGATTCAGTCATCTGCCTGCAGCTGTGGGGGGGTCTTGGTCTGAAACGAGATATGAAACCTCCAGCCTAAGGATTGCAGGTGGGCACTAAATGGGGGTGTAGAAAATCTCTGGCCACATTTGGGCCATCTTTTCACCTCTGAAAAGGAGAAGTAAGAATTACTCCAGCTCTAACTACACTCTCTGTGAGTCACGTCTTGCAGCAAGGCCACCTTCCAGGGAAATGGTAGTTCCTACTGCTCGCCCCAGATCCCTGGCCAAGAGAGGAGGAAACCCTAGACAGTTCTCTGGACCCTTGCAAACTCACTGCACACACATCTGGTGGAAAGGGGATTTCAGCTCATTCCAAGGAGAGATAAGAAAAAGCCCATAAATAATATCAGCTGGGAATGATTGCTGTGTTTCAGGAGGAAGACCTGCCACCTAGTGTGGTCTCAGCAGGTTGGATGAATGCGCCAGAAGCAACCTTGCCAAGTTCAGCGCAGGAGAGGTGATTCTTCCCCGCCACTCAGTGCTGCTGGAGACTCATTTCTCTACTGCATCCTGCAGTTTGGGCCTACCCAGTACAAGGAAAACTCTGACAAACAGGAGAGAATGCAGCAGTGACCACCAGGGTGGTGATGAGGCTGCAGCACAGGGCGTATGAAGAGACGTTGAGGGAACTGGGCTTCTCCAGCCTGGAGAAGAGACAACTGGGGAGTTCTCACAGAAGTCAGCCTCTTCCTGAATGGTGGTCATGGAAAAAACAGAGCCAGATTCTTCTAGAGGCAGGCAAGAACACTACATGGGGCAGCAGATATATGCTGCAGGACAGGATATTCCAGCTGGGCATGAAAAAATTCCTCCACTGAGGGTGGTACAACTTGGAGATCAAATCTCTGTCCTCAGAGGTATGCAAAACTTGACATGGCCCAACACAACCTGATATAGCTTTGGACCAGGGAGCTGGACTGCAGACCTCCAGAGATGCCTTCCCACCAAGATCTCCTGGCAATTCTGTATTACACTGGGAGGCAGGGAAGCCAGCTGCCTTCCTTTGGAGCTTGGGGCTTCCCGCTACTCTGAAACATCCCTAGTGTGCAGGACAGATCAGAGACACTATGTGTCTCTTCCTCACCATGCCTGGGCTGCTTTCCTCATTGTGCAATGTTAACATGGGAGCAAGGATTTTTGGTGTGATTTCTTCATGGCCTGGCAAAGGCTGGAAACTGGGTGTCCCAGAAGGCTGGCCTGGAAGAAAGGTCTCAAAACCCAGAGCTGAGCTGGAGCACGCACCAGTGTATTATATAGTGCTGTGCACTTCCAGCTGGCCCAGGAAATAACACAATGCTGCAACTCAAAGTCCTCTGACATGCTATTGGAAATCTTCTCTGCTACCTCTTTGAGAAGTATTTGTGTCTGTGCATCTACAGTCTGTGCACTGATGTAGAGCAGCCACGGAGAAGCCAGGGGAATAAGACAAGGGTGGAAAATGACTGCAGGCATGTATTAAAGTATTCAGCTTGTCCAGCTGAAAGAGATTTCTGCCAAACGATTTTATAAGGAATGAGGCATTTTACAGGAAAAGCAGGGCCTCTCCTCTCATTTCCTTTCCCCTCTCGTCTATGAACTTCAAAGAAAAGAGAGGTCAAAACAGAGGCCAGGCAACTGGAACTATGTTCCTGAGCCCTAAAGCCTAATTAGTCCAAGATACATTTCATTGGGTATCTTTCAGAGGCTGGCCTAAATTACCAATCCTCCCTGCTGTGCTGCTGAGGGTCGGATAAAGCCAGAGTGTGGTCCACAGTTTGCAGGGCCCCATCATCACCAGAGCTCTTGGGGGAGGGGGGGGAATGGCTCTGCACAAGCCCCACTGGTGACAGGGCTCTCCCAGCCCCCCTCAGGCTTTCTACGGCCACAGCTAAAACCCCCTCTCTAGGACAGGGATTGTCCCCACAACTAAACTCCCCTCTCTCCATTGTCCCCACCTCCCTGGTGCTTGTCCCTGAGCTGCTGATGACCGCAGCTAACAGCCCCAGCTAACAGCCCCTCCTTGGGTCAGCTGAGGCTATCGAAGAGTCTTCAGCCATTTGGAATTGCCCTTCCAGCAGTTATAAGCTGATGTTAAATCTCCTTCCTGCCTCACCTCATCCGGGCAAGCCACGTCCAGCTCCTGCCAGCAGGCAATGTGCTCCACGCCCTTTCCTGCCTTGCAGCTGTTTGCTGGTCCCCCTCCCGCTTCTCCACATGCTTCCCTGAGGGATACCCAGAAGAAGGGATAACAATGTCCCTTTATCTCCTCACATGTGTCTCCTCACCTAGCCCAGCACGTGGTCTGCCTCACCAGTGATGACAAACAAAGCTTGGTTTTGCACAGGTTTAAAAATTCTCTGGAACCACACATCAGTTTCAATTCACAGGCCTCTTCCTGCAAGACACTGGTCTTGGGGTGGAGTTTTTCTGTAGGGACCCACAAACGTATTCTCAAGAACAGAGAAACAGAATCCACACAGGCTGTTTCCCCTGCACAGTCTCTCTCATGAGGCTGGCCTCAGAGGAGTGCATCTTATTTCGAGACTACAGTAAATGCACTTTGATGGAAGGACTGATTTTAGGCCTTGTGGTTGAAAGCTGAGAAAAGCCAAATGTCACTGTAGGTCACTAGAGTAATTCAGAGAGCAGGGAAAGGACATCATTGTCACTCTAAGCTTATGCGGCCTTCTGGTGCCATAGCACAGCTCCGGAGCATAGGAAACAAGCCTTGCAGCTCGTGAGGCAGCAGACAGTTGTACATGAAGCCAGATGTCCGTCTGGCAGGGAATGTGATGTCCTCATGGGTGTGGGGTGGGCTCTGATTCTGCACCCTATGCACTCCATGGATCCCGCTTCCCAGCCACTGCAGATTGGTGACCAGATTAGCATAAAGCATGGCTCACTCCTGGCTTGGTGCTCAAGTTGCTTTCCCAGAGAAGCAAGAGAGCAGGAGGCATGCAGGAGGGAAAAGCAGGAAACTGACTACTTTTGAGTCAGGAGGAATAAAAAAACCTTTTATTAAAATTTCTGCCAGAAAGAAAGGTAAACATCTTAACTTAAAAATTTGGTTCCAAAGTGCTTGCTCAGCTTCCACTTAAAGAATGGGCCTGGGACTGGTGAGGACTGGGTTCAGCTCCAGTGTACCACAGACATCTGTGCCATCTAACTGCATCAAGACTGTTTATGTCCTTTTGCATCCATTTCCCAGTGGAGCCAAAATATAAAATGGAAACCTTTCCTTCCCTTATGTAATGCTCTACCAAAGCTGACATCCTGTGAGTGTTGTCTGGAAGGATCTCTGGAGGTCTCCAGACACTGGACTGCTGCCAGATCAGATTGGCTGTAGGTGTGTCTAGCCACAAAGTCAGATTCCTGTGCTTGCATAGCACTTGGAGCATCAGGACCCTTTTCTCAGATGAAGTTCATGGAGAGCACAGGAAAGTTAACCTGGGGTGTCCAGCTCCCTCTGCATTTATCAGAGAAGAAGGGCCAGAATGGATATATAAACCACTATCTATCCAGTCTGTTAGCACATTCCTGTGCTGAATTCACCTCTCAGAAAAATGCCATCCTGAGGACTGCAACAGTTCAGGACCAGGTAACCTGCCTGTTCAGTTTTTCCTGCTAGAGGCCATTAACACTGGAGGAAAGGCAGGCAAGAGAGCACCAGTTGAATTTAATGGGGAATTGAGCCAGATTCCTATGTGCTGCCAGCACAAAAATAGCTGCCATCTTTGGATTTTACAGCTTTTCTTTGTTAGAGTCTGGATCACACTTGTTTTCAAAACAACCTTCAACCCACATAAATACACCTGTCATTGAAAACAAATATGCCTGGAACAATTGAATAATGCTTCCCTGAAATAATCCCTGCATATCTAAAAAAACAGTTAAAAAAATTAGTTGGGATCACGGAGAGGAAACAACAGAATACAAAACGTTAGCCGTGTGCCTCTCTCACTGTTTTTTCAACTTCATGCTATTGGATTACTTTCTTAAGTACTCTGGGGACAGAGACAGCGAAGAACAGCTTTCCTTGGCAAAGGGAAGCAATTTTTCACACATGGCTCTATTTTCCATGGCTCATCCAGAAAAATGCACACGCCTAAAAAAACAGCAAGAAAAAAGTCCATCCAAGAGAAGCCGAGTACCATGGATTTCACATCCCCATACGCTGGCAGTCCAGCACTGGTACTGGGCACTTACTGGGTGCAGGTAGGAAGTGCCACTTGCCAGGAAGGCGCGAGCAGCAAAATCCTTGGTGCTGCCCAGGGAGCAAGGAGCTCTCTTCCTGACAAGGCCACCTAACCTTATGCATAGCCAGGAGGGACACGGTCAGCTTTACTCATCTATCTTGTAGCTTGAACCATGGCCATAAGACTTTTGGCGTCAGTCAGAGTCCAAGCAGCACAGAGGGACTGCCAGAGCCACCCCTAGTGCGTTTAAAGGACAGTTGTCTTCTCATGCCCATCCCTGCGCCACTGGAGGGCTCTACCTAGTAGAGCAGCATTTTTCCAATTCTTAGTCCATAATTAAGGCAACCAAGACATGCTATTAATTTCCCTACTAATATTACTTTGTGCACTGTCATTCTTTCATATATGACCACACACTTGAGATGCAGAGCTCACAATGGCTCATTAAGGCTTGCAAACTGCAAGTAACGCCCCTGACTTGCACCTGCAAACCTGCACGTGCAAAGAAACAGGCGGTCAAGGAGCTGTGCTTAGTCCTTGCCAGAACGCCTGACCTGCAACCCAATATGTCTGTGTTACTGCAGGGAATGTTCTGAGAGTCCTGTGAATAAAAGACAGCACGTGAAATCACAGAATCAATTGCGTTGGAAAAAACCTCTGAGAACATGAAGTCCAACCTGTGACCGAACACTCCCTTGTCAACCAGACCATGGCACTAAGTGCCACATCCAGTCTTACCTTAAACATCTCCAGGGATCGTGACTCCACCACTTCCCTGGGCAGCACATTCCAATGTCTAATCACCATCACCTTTTCTATGAAGAAATTCTTCCTAATGTCTGTCTGACCTTAACCTCCCCTGGCACACCTTAAGGTCATATTCTGTCCTCTTGTCTGTAGCTGCCTGGGAGAAGAGACTGATCCCCACCTGGCCACAACCTCCTTTCAGGGAGTTGTAAAGGTCAACCCTGAGCCTCCTCTTCTCCAGGCTAAACATTCCCAGCTCCCTCAGCTGCTCCGCACAGGATTTGTGCTCCAGACCCTTGACCAGCTCCATTGTCCTCCAGCCCCTCAGCCCTTCTTGAACTAAGGTAACCAGAACTGGACACAGGACTTGAGGTGTGGCCTCACCACTGCTGAGCAGAGGGGAACAATCCCAGCCCTGGTCCTGCTGGCCACACTATTGCTGATACAGGCCAGGATGCCATTGGCCTCCCTGGCCACCTGGGCGCACTGCTGCCTCACGTTCAGCCGGCTGGACCCGTACTGCAGCTTTGTGGGAAACCAGCTGGAAACCGCGCTTTCTGCATGCCGGCAGTGAAGCACCCACGGCCCCTCCTGCCGGAGGCGGGGCCATGGTTCCAAAGGAGAGCAGTGCAGCCGCACCCCCGGGCCCCTGCGCGGGCCCCGCTGCGCTGCCGCCGCTCCGCCGCCGGGGGCGCGCGAGCCCCGCTGCCGCTGGGCGGGACTGTCCTCGTGACGTCATCGCGCGTCAGGCGAGGGGCGGGGCAACGCGCGCCTTATCTTCAGCGCGGGGGGGCAGGAAGCGGAAATCGCGGCCGAAGTCGAGACGGAAGGGTTGGCGGAAGGCCTTGCGGCGGCGGCGGCTCCAGCTCCACTAGCGGCGGCTCCAGCTCCACTAGCGGCGGCTCCAGCTCCACTAGCGGCGGCTCCAGCACCCCCGGCGACTCAAGATGTCGATTGAAATCGAGTCCTCCGAGTGCGTGTGGCGGCGGCGGCGCGGGCGGGGGAGGGGAGGAAGGCGGCGGTGTGGCGGCCCTGGCCCAGGCCCTGGCCCCGGAGGGGACGGAATGGGAGGGGATCGGCGGTCTCGGCGGCCACGGGGCCGTTTTGGGTCGAGGGGGTGCAGGCGGTGCTCGCCACGCCGCAGCCGGAAAGAGCGGGCCGTGTGCCCGGCACCGCGTCTGACCGTGTTTATGCTGTTCCCCGCAGCGTGATCCGGCTCATCATGCAGTACCTGAAGGAGAACAGTCTCCACCGGGCGCTCGCCACCCTTCAGGAGGAGACCACCGTGTCTCTCAACACTGTGGACAGCATCGAGAGCTTCGTGGCAGACATCAACAGTGGGCACTGGGACACGGTGCTGCAGGCCATACAGTCGCTGAAGCTGCCTGACAAGACCCTCATTGATCTCTATGAGCAGGTGAGTGAGCGCGGGGTTTCTGCGGACTCTTCTGGTCCGTGTGCAAACCTCCGTGTGGTGTTTTCCACTTCCCCTTTGCTGATGCAGACATTTGTCTCTTGATTCAGGTTGTGTTGGAGTTGATTGAGCTCCGGGAACTGGGTGCTGCCAGGTCTCTGCTGAGACAAACAGATCCCATGATCATGCTGAAACAAACTCAGCCAGAGCGCTACATCCACCTCGAAAACCTTCTGGCTAGATCTTACTTTGACCCTCGTGAGGTACAATATGCTGTTACTTAGAGATTTCTCCTGCATGACTCCGAGCATCATTCCAAGCTGCACATGGCTCACGGCATCTTTTTTTTTGTGCCTCCGGGAGCAAGAATGTGCAGCTTTCCAGTTTGATTTAAAACCTTTTATAAAATGTTTGGGAAATGGTGTGTGACAGTTGTTCACTAGCCAGAAGTAGTTTTGAATTGTGCCACAGTTGCGAGTTTGGGGATTTAGACCTGTGTCCTGCCACAGGATGACATCTGCAGCTTGCTTTTTCTATCTTACGTAGGCAGCAGGAGAAAAAGCATGTTATGTAAATAGGAATATTGGTGTGTAATAACTGTCATAATAAGGCATTATTTCTGAGTGGTTATATCAGTCTGACGTTTTTGGTGAAAGCATATTAGGTTATTGGTTAATTTGCTTGATTTTAGAGATTTTTTTCCGGCCCTGACTTTTCTGTGGTTCTGTACCCTGAGTGTCTTAAGGGTTGGTGTTAAAGCTGTTTTGGAGGCCTAACAAAATTGATGTGGAATGGGTTTCAGTTTAGAGCAATGGAGGTTTTTATGAAAAACAAACACTATTATTTGGAATAATAATCTCATGAAAATAACTTTTCTCTAGGCATACCCAGATGGGAGTAGCAAAGAGAAGCGGAGAGCTGCTATTGCACAAGCTTTGGCTGGAGAGGTCAGCGTGGTACCTCCATCTCGTCTTATGGCACTGTTGGGGCAGGTAAGTCTTTAAAAATATTTTAGTGGCTATGTCAGCTTTTTTAGGTTTTTGCTGCATAAAACTATCTGTGATGTAGTTGAGTCTAGAACTCTATAAAAGGAAAGTTTAAATATTACACATTTACTTGCAGTACAGTTAAAAATCAGGTTTTTTGCATGTGGCAAGGATTTAGCAGTTGTAGGAAAAGTTGTCAATGTAGCAGTAGATTTCTTCCAATTGAATAAGTACTCAGCGCATAGTGTGCACTTTGAGAATAACATTCTGTAACACATTGTTTCTGTTGTGTTTTCAACCCTTTTTGTTTCTCACCATGTATTCGTTGGTACGCCCTGCAGGCAGTATTTCACGTATTGTAGGTCTCTGTTAATTGATACCTAATGGTGTGCTTTTCAACTCCTCTAAAGGCATTGAAATGGCAGCAGCATCAAGGCCTGCTTCCTCCTGGTATGACAATTGACTTGTTCAGAGGCAAAGCAGCTGTGAAAGATGTGGAAGAAGAAAAGTTCCCCACGCAGCTGAGCAGGCATATTAAGGTGATGTGTTTGCTTTTGTGTGTGTTATTGCTATTTGTTCCTTTCTGTGCTTTATGTTGGGAGATAAGGGAAAATCTTCTGAACTTTTCTATTTTCTTTGTTGTAAGTCATTCTCCTACTGACCCCCTTTTCCATGCTTTATCTTATCAGGAGATTTTTCTTTGTGAGAGTCTGAAATGAGCTCTTTTAACAAGATTGGGTGCTTATGGTTTTTTGTGATTAGGATAAACGTATTGTTTTTTTGACTTCACAGTTCAAAAGCATCAGTTTACAGAAATTTGTGTAGTCCCTTTCTTTATTTCGGCAAGGAAATACTTGTGTCTTAAACTGTTTTTCACAAGTCATGAGTTGGAACTTTGTGAAATGAATTTGTGGTGTTCAGTAACAATTTGCTAAAACTGCTTTATTAGAACTTGTTTTGCTTATAATTTCTGATCTTGTATTTCTCTTTGGGGAAGTGAAGATTTTTTCTGTACTCATGGTAACTTGTATTAAAAAATTTACAAATTTAAAAATTGGATATTAAAAAAATTACCACACATTCTCTGAAAATTACACTGGAGAAACATCACTCCAAGTGAAGCAACTTCAGAAATTCAGAAAGTAATGAAGTCTGCTAGGGACATGTATTAGGTGTTAACACAATTCACTGCAAAAACAAAAATATAAAGACAATCTGATCAGCTGCTGCTGTAACTGTGGAGTGTCTGATGTAAATTTCACAGACATTACCAGACCTAAAGGAGTGGGTTTGGGTTTTTTTGTATTACCTTTTTTTTAAATGCTACTATGTTTATATATGTTTGACAAAGGGTCTTGAACCTCAGCACTAAATTTGTAAATACATCCTTCTCAGAAGATACCATATTTTTGTGATCAGATTAACACTGCAGTTTTGTTTTAATGAGTTGTTTCTTTTGAATTGCTTATTAAACTTGGTTTATAATCTTCTTTACAACAGTTTGGGCAGAAGTCACATGTGGAGTGTGCTCGGTTTTCTCCAGATGGACAGTATCTGGTTACTGGCTCTGTTGATGGCTTCATTGAAGTATGGAACTTCACTACTGGAAAGATTAGGAAGGTAAGTTAATGATTATTTCACACAGACAGGTCACTTGCCAGAGCACCTGGATTTATTCTTTGAGATTGTTTGTTTTAATTTCTGAGGGACTGTGAACCAGAGAAGGCTGTCTGCTTAGGTGATTGAAATATCAGTCTAGGATATTTATGTGTGTTTAGTTGTTTGGTTTGTCACAGATTTCCCTCTGATTAACTTTTTTTTCCTTCCTGCATTGTTGTTGCTGCCTTTAAAATGATGGTGGCAGTATCCTGTATTACAAGGCTGTGAAGTTTGATTTACAATAGGTTATAAAATATAGCAAGTTAAAACTTCTGCGGTTTCCCTTAAAATAAATTCCATTGATTTCACTACTTTGACTGGTGGGTCTTCTGCTTTTTTTCAGGATCTGAAGTATCAGGCACAAGATAACTTTATGATGATGGATGATGCAGTGCTCTGCATGTGCTTCAGTAGAGATACAGAAATGCTAGCAACTGGAGCACAGGATGGAAAGATCAAGGTACAAATCTTTTTGTATGGTGTCTTGGGAGAGGTGGTGACCAAAAAGCTTAGTTTGCAATAGCAGTAATGTTCCTATTCCATATAAACGCAAAGGACATTTAGCAGGGCTCAGAAACAGTTATGTATTGGTTCTGATGTTTAAGCTCATGTGATCTCATAACAAAGTAACTAATTTGCTGTTTCCTTTTCAGGTGTGGAAAATCCAGAGTGGTCAATGTCTGAGAAGATTTGAACGAGCACACAGTAAAGGTGTTACGTGCCTCAGTTTCTCTAAAGACAGCAGCCAAATTCTTAGTGCTTCTTTTGATCAGACAATCAGGTAAATAAACAGAATGTGCGAGCTACAGTGCGGGAGAAAAACAGCTTTTTCAGATTAAGCAGTTAAACTATAAAATAGTGTAATCTAGAAGGTGTCTGTAGAGGTCTCTAGTCTACTGTGTTTCTCAAGGCACAGCCAGCCTTTCAGTTAGAGCAGCTTGCTCAGGGCCTTGTCCTGCTAAGTTTTCAAGATCTCCATGGTTCAAGACCCTGTTGCTTCTCTTGGCATCTGTCCTAGGGCTCTACAACTCTCTTGGGGAAGATCATGTTTGGATATAGGGAAAGATGTTTTGTGTTGGTTTGATACTGCTTTTTTTTTCTCTTTAACTTGTAACTTTTGCTTTTTGTACTTTAGTTGTGCACCTTTGAGAAGAGTCTGACTCCATTTATTCTGTATAAATGTGTTTGATAGTGATGTTAACCAAATAGTTACAAATTTCCAGGTGTTTAGTAAGGACTCAGATATCCCCCCCTCCTTTTAAATTTTTCTTTTTAATAAGTATAATTGCGGGGTAGGTTAGAAGTAAGAATAAATATACTCACAAAACCCCTCAAACTTTGTTCTAATCTTAAGTTACCAGACAACAGCAACCTTATGAAACTCTTTTTTCTGCAGCTCTTAGCATTTGGAAAGCGTTGGTTATTGTTTGTGTAACGCAGTAATTCTGACACTGCATCTATTTGATGTCTTGTTACTGAGTGGAATTTGCTCACTCATTTGCACCTGTGTTGTCTGACAGGATTCATGGTTTGAAATCTGGAAAAACTCTGAAGGAGTTCCGTGGTCATTCTTCCTTTGTCAATGAAGCTACTTTTACCCAGGATGGCCACTATATTATCAGTGCGTCCTCTGATGGCACAGTGAAGGTAAGATGGCATTTACCCTTTGTAAATACAGACTCCTGCTGTCTTACGGGTGATCTGTTATAATTGTTGCAGTCATTGGAGAAGGATTGGGGTTATCTGCACTAATAAGTCTACCCGTGACCTTTGCTGTAGATTTGTGTGAGAACTGATGAAATTTTATACTGTGCTTACAGTCTTGTAGAACCTGTCTGTGCTGCATTTGTGAAACAGGGACATAAGTGCCATTACTACTGCCTGTCCTGCTTTATTCTGGACGTGGAATTGACTGTGACACCTTGTGTCCTGGCACGTGGGGATTCCCTTGTCTGAAATAAGTGCATTTTGTTACTGTGTTGGTCACCTGTTTATTTCTTGGTGCTTAGGAGTCCTATGCTCTGTAAATTAGGTAATCTAACATCGGTGAAAGTTTGAGTGGTTAAGTATTACTGATGGTAGAAGTGGTTTGCCTCCTAGTCTCAGCAAAGAGTGGAACTACTCAGTGTGTAGTAGTTAAGAGGAGTAGGGCATACAGAGCATTACTGACTTGTGTACTCAATGTAGCTTTTTCTATATTTATTTATTTATTAAGTAGAGCATCGACATCATGCATTGAGTGTGGGTAAACAGATTCTGTTCGTAAATGTGCCCAAAACCCAGACTTCTACGTGTTAAATGTTACTTCAAACTTGAACACTCTGTTTGGGAATACCTTAAGAGGGTGGTTTACCACCTTTTGATTGTACTAGTATGTAAACAGCAAAAATATTCCACAGATGGTGATATTTTAAATATTAAACAATATTCTATTTCCTGTTTTTAAACAGCTAGAATAGCCTAGTGTTGAGCCTGAGGCAGCTGTAGGTTGGGATGTCTCCCACTGAGAGCAGTGAGGGTTTGCTTTGTCTGCAGTTTTCATGTTAGTCTTGTGTAAGGCAAATTGCATGTTCAGGAACTACACATATTCACAGAAACCAGCAAAATCCAGAAAGCAGGTCTGGAATCACCTCACAGGAAATTTGCTTAATGTAAAGGAGCCAGGCTAAACTCAGATAATGGCAATACACTTACCGTTCAGTTGTGAACACCATGAACAATTTCGTTACACTTCAGAGTAGATGTGATAACTTTCTTTTTTAAAATTTGCATTAAATTGCAATTTTTGGAATTCACATTTCCCTCCAGAGGGAAATAAAAATTCCAACTTCTGTATCAGCTCATTCTTTTTAATTTTTTAAAGCTAATTGATTTTACTCTTTTTTTTTGTTCTGTACTAGGTTTGGAATGTGAAGACGACAGAGTGCTCAAACACCTTCAAGTCTCTTGGTAGCACTGCTGGGACAGACATTACTGTGAACAGTGTCATTCTGCTGCCTAAAAACCCAGAACACTTCGTTGTTTGCAACAGATCGAATACAGTCGTCATTATGAATATGCAAGGACAAGTATGTGATCTTACTAGTATCCTTTCAAGTTTCTCTCTGTCATTTCAAGAATGAAAAAAACCCTAGACCTAACTGGGTTAAACTTGATTACTCCAGTTTGCTTTCATGACAAACTATTCTGTATGCAAATTTATTGAACGCAGAAAGCATTTGCAGCTATGGAGAGATCTGTGTTCTAAACAGACCTAGTACTGCTAAACATAGTAATGATGTGCTGTTGTTTAATCCTGGCAAATGTTTTTTGTGGGGGTGTCTTTACAGATCGTAAGAAGTTTTAGCTCTGGTAAGAGAGAAGGTGGTGACTTTGTCTGCTGCTCACTTTCACCTCGTGGTGAATGGATCTACTGTGTGGGTGAAGATTTTGTGCTGTACTGCTTCAGCACAGTGACTGGCAAGCTGGAGAGAACTCTGACTGTAAGTTCTTACCTTTGAGCTTTTGCAGAGTTTGAACACAAGGCTGATGTAAATGTTGGTTATGAAGTCCATAAGGGGGAAACTCAGACCAAGGAATCTTTCGTCTCTAGCAGACACAATTGATAACAAATGTCTTTCAGAACATTGGGCTATAGAATGTGTTTGGGTTTTTTAGAATCATTTAATTGTAAAAAATAGGAAAATATTTACCCAGCAAGCAAAGAATGAATTGGTTCAAACTTCCTTGAATGAGAGTGTGTCTTGACTTGGGCTCCTGCTGGTTGAGAATCTGGCCAAGCTGTCAGATTTAAATCATCAGGCTTAAATTTGCTTTAGATTGCAGTAAAGAGGAATACCAGCTTGAATGTCTAAATTTAATTGACACTGAGATGTTGTGGATTTCAGTGAATGTAAACCTCCACTGAACCTTCTCTTGCCCAGCCTTTTAACCCAAAAAGTTAACAGCTGTATCATGAAAGTTGTTGTGACTGAAATATAATACGGGGGGATATGTACCCCTGCTTTTGTTCTATGCACAAAGCATGTTAACCCTCAGTCCAGCTTTCCTCCTTTTGTTTTTTGAAGAGAATATTTGTCTTGAATCTGCTAAAGAAAGACTCTCCTAATGCATCTTTCTACTTATTCTCTAGGTTCATGAAAAGGATGTCATTGGCATTGCTCATCACCCCCACCAGAACTTGATTGCCACTTACAGTGAAGATGGCCTCCTCAAGCTCTGGAAGCCATAGATTGATTTTTTCAGCAAGCTCTGAAGCATGCCTGTTAGTTGCAGGTTGTTAGTGTTTGTGCTTTAACAAGGTCTAACTGTACAGAGTGTGATACTTGCTCAGTTTTCAGTTCAGGTTTCCAGAGAATTACATTTTTACCTATCTAGAGTAGATTGATGCATAAATATAGCATCAGTTTATTAATATACTTTTATTTTTACTAAAGTAGTTGAAGCAACTTCGGTGAGAGTGCTTTTTCTTTCTCCTGAAGTCTGTACTCTTCCTACAATGTTTGTAAAAGTTCGATGAGTCAGCAACTGTACATACTTAAGAGTGGTTGCTGACTTCCTAGAATACAGTAAAATGCTTTTTTGAGTGAAATGTGGAATGGGAAAGCTGCTGAAACAGGAATAGTTTCCTGGAATGCAGATGAGGCTACACTGTCCTCAGCTTGAAGACAGGGCCATTTCTAGGCCATTGGGTTTTGCTGTGTTCAATTTGCACTATCATTTTTCCAATTTTATTGGAAAGTAGTGTCACACAGCTGCCTCAGAATGAAACTATCCTTCCCCATCTGCCAGCACTTCCTGCTATCGACTGTAAACTTGCCTAATGTGGCAGAGAGATACAGTTATGGGGATTTTTTTTTTTTTCTTTTTTCTCTTTTGTTTGTTTTTCTTTCGTTTTACTTCACTTCCAGACTAAAAGGAATTACTACCGGGGCCGTCTTCCTGTAAGTGCAAAATGTCTTCAGACCAGCTGTAACTGAAACAGGCTCCAGGGGATCAATATTTTAAAACATGCAAAAGCTGGTTTATATAGGCTGAGTTCCTAGTGCTGTGATAATGCTTTAAATAATGATTTTTAAGATTTTTTTTTTTTAATTTTTTTTATTTCATATGCCTGTGGACCTAGTAAAGGTTATACTTAGGTCCCACATTATGATAAAAAGATCCTTTCAGGCTCTTCTGTTAGGAGCATGTGGTTTTATGATTAGAGATTCTGACTAATGTACACTGTTCTGAATGTACACCAGGTCTTTTCTAGGATGCAAAAAGATAAAGTTTTCCAGTAATGATGAGTCAACTGCATGTAGATTTGAATCTGCTGCACTATGTTCTGTCCTCATCTCTTGTAGTATGCTTTCCTACCACAGTAATAACTTGTCTTTGACTTAATAAATTAGTTCCAATTTAAATATTTTGTCTATGTCTATAGTGGTGTGGGGAAATGCAGAAAAAGTTCATCTTGGATTCTCACATAGCAGTGCTACAAGTGTAGTGTTTAGTTCTCTGTTTAGCTATGATGTTTTAAATCTCAAGTTGTTTCTTACTTCCTTAGATACATTAATAGCGGGGTTTTTAGATAGTAAAAAGTGATTTTTTTTCCTGTCTGAAATGACAAATATCTAACGGTGATATATCTTACAAGCTCCACTGGCCATTACTACTTTTGATAAGGGGAAAGATCCTGACAAAATATTTTTAATACTACTTGCCTTATAGGAGAGATACTCCTGTCCCTTTCAGCATCTTTGTGGCCCTTTATGAAATCTCTCCAGTACAACCATGTCCCTTTTTTACTGGGAAACCCCAAACCAGGCACAGCATTCCAGGTGTGGCCTCATTGGTGCTGAGTAGATGGGAAAGGATCACCTCCCTCCACTCCTGGTAACCAGAACAGCATTTACCTTCTTTCCAGAAAGATGGCTCACGTTTAGCTTGGTGTCCACCAGGACCCCAGGTTCCTTCTCCGCTGTTTTCCAGCAAAGTGGCCCTCAGCCTGTGCTGTTGTGCTGTTGGACTGCGTTGTTCCTCCCCAGGTGCAGGACTTTGCACTTCCCCTTGAATTTCACGAGGTTCTTGTCAGTTCATTTCTCCAGGTCTCTCTGGATGGCAACAAAACCCTCTGTATCAGCTGCTTCTCCCACTTCTGTTGCATCTTTTGCTGAGGCTAGCCCATCATCCAGATCATTGAGGATGATGGACAGGGCTGGAGGAGTACTGACCCTGGGGTACACTGCTAGCACTGCCCTCCAACTGGACTTTGTTGCACTCATCACCACTCTCTGGGCCTGGCATTCAGCTAGTTTTCGATCCACTGTTCATCCCATACATCAGCATCTTCACATGGATCTTACGGGAGACTGCCAGAGGCCTTTACAGAAGTCCATGTAGACCATACCCACTGCTCTCCTGTCATGCACCAGGTCAGTCATTGCATTGTAAAGTTTATCAGGTTGGTTAAACATTACTTCCCCTTGGTGAAGCCATGCTGACAACTTCCAATTATTCTCTTGTTCTTGGTGTGCCTGGAAATGGTTTCTATGTTTAGCTGCACCATTACTTTCCAAAGGATTGAGGTGAGATTGACAGACTAGTTCTTTGGCTCCTCTAGCACTTCCCAAAGACAGATGTGACATTTACTTTCCACCAGTTCTTGGGCACTTTCCCCAGTCACCACGATCAATCAAAGATTTTCAAGAGGGGCTTCGCACTGATATCTGTCAGCTCCCACAGCACTTGTGGATGCATTCTATTTGGGCCCATGGCTTGCCTGTCTTCCCTGACCTGATCATCCTTACACCAAGGATACATCCTCCTTGCTCCAGATTTTCCCCTTGGTCTCTGGGCCCCGGGATTCTATGAGAGCCCATGTTGTCACTAAAAAAGACAGGCAAAGAAGGTACTCAGCACCTCAACATTTTCCATGTCCTGTATAGCCAGATCCCCCATCTAATTCAGTAATGGCCCCATATTTTCCCTGCCCTTTCTCACTTTTGTGCTTATAGAGGTCCTTGTTATCTTTGACATCTTTGGTCAGATTCAACTCCAGTTGAGCTTTAGCTTCCATAGTTTCATCCTTGGATGCCCAAACATCATATCTGTGTTCCAACTTACCCAGCCTTGGTTACACTCTCCAGATGATTCCTTTTTGTGTTCTAGTTTAGTCAGGAGTTCCTTGTGCATTCTCACAGACCTCCTGATCTCCTTCCTGTTCACTAGGGTGGACTGCTCTTGAGCCTGGGGGAAGTGTGCCTTGACTATTAACCAGCTTTCTTGGGCCCTTCTTCATTCCAGAGCCTTATCCCTTGGGGTGCTTCCAAGCAGATCTTTGAAGAGACTAAAGCCTGCTCTCCTGAAGTCCAGAGTTGAGAACTTGCTTTTCATCTTACTCCTTCCTCTCAAGATGCTAATCTCAGTCACTGTAGTCAAGGCTGCCTTTGACCTTGACAGTCCCAACAAACCTGTTAGCTTTGAGTACAAGGTCCAGCAGACCACCTCTCCTTGTTGGTCCCCTTATCATTTGCGTCAGGAAAATCTCATTGATGCACTCCATGAACCTTCTGGATTGATTATCTCACAGAATTTTTAGAGTTAGAAAGGAACTGCTGGAGATCATCTAATCCACCCCGCCACTCCAAGGCAGGGTCCCCTAGAGCAGGTGGCTTTTGAATGTCTTCAGAGAGGGATACTCCATGACCAGTTCCAGTGCTCTGCCAGCTGTAACATAAAAAAGTTCTTCCTCATGTTGAGGTGCTCTCAGCTGCTCCTTGTAAGGCTTCTACCCACATCCCTTCACCTTTGCTGCCCTCCTTTGGACACTCTCTAATAGTTCAATGTCTTTCTTACATTGTGGCACTCAAACCTGCCCCCAGCACTCGAGGTGAGGCTGCCCCAGTGCAGAGCAGAGCGGGACAATCCCCTCCCTTGCCCACTGGTGATGCTGTGCTTGATGTCCCCCAGGGCACAGGTGGCCCTCCTGGCTGCCAGGGTACACTGGGCAGTTCTCACCTGTAAACTCTCAACTTGTTCATCTGTCCCCAGGTAGAGCTTGATACATTCCATTTGCTCTCTCACGTAAAGAGAAACTATCACCTCACTTCTCTGACCTTTCTCTGTCCTTTTGAAAAAGTACAGCCTTGACAATGTTGCAGTCATGTGAGCTATCCCACCAAGTTTCAGCAATGAGATCACAGCCCTTTGAATGCACATGCATTTCCAGTTCTTGTTTTATCCCCATGCTGCATCTGTATACAGACACTTCAGAGGTAATCAAGCAACAGGGTTTTTCCTAGAAGGGGTGTGACAGGATTCACCATAACCATCAGCACCCATCATGTGTTCCACCCTTTGATCCCCAAATTAAGAGGTAGCCAAGGACCATCAGTCACTGCACTGGTTGGCATGACCTACTCCCCAGGAGGAAGCAAGGGCACAGGCATTGCCACTTTGGACTTCACTCCTCGCGTCCCTTAAAGTCCATCTTACCAAACTGACCCGCCTGCTGCCAAAGATTCTCCTACCCTTTTTGAGACAGGGGGATCCCATTCCTCCCATGACAGGCTGCAATCATTAAAACAGAACCCATTGCTATAAAAGCCAGAGCATTCTCAGCGACACCAACCATGAAGCCAGATGTTGATCTGCATGATGCATCTGCTTCCGGCTGTCCCGATTTCTCTAAGCGGGAGGACAGATGAGGAGATGACTTGGGCAGCGATGTTTATCACCTTAATCCTCCCTACTTTTGGCTTGCGACGTCATTTGTACCCACATGAAAGAGAATGGGGGTAGTGGTCTGTGCTCTTGACAAGTCAGGGCACCCTCTCAGCAACACCACAGATCCCTGCCTCCTGTGGGCAGGGCACCCCTGACTGTCTATCAGGCTGGCAGAGGGGTGACTCAGTGCCCCTTAACTGAGAGTCGCCCACTACAATCACTTGATGACTTTTTTTACGGTAACCACCATGTGCTGCTGGTGAGGTTCTCTTTGTTGGCCTTGCTCATGGACATTTACAGCCTTTAAAGCATCGTATCTGTTTTTGGGCTGGATGTTGGAGGGTGCAGATCGACTGGAACCCTACTTTTGTGGATCACCTGGGTGCAATGTACCTCAGGCTTAGTACTACCCACTGTAAGTGCACAATTCTGAAGCCACTCCGCCGTCTCTCCTTCAGCCCCTCTAGCCCTGCACAGCCGATCGACTGTCTCATCATTCAGCCTCCTGCCACAACAGGTCATCCACCTGTGCACACTCTGTGCACTCAGCCTTTTCTTCAGGAGTATCTGGGCTTCCATTGAAAGCTACCATCTGTACTGACGCCTCCTTCCTCACCAGTTCTGAGTGGAAGCATCAGACTTCTCAAAGGCTGTCTCAGTAGACTGGCTTTATCTCTGGAATGCCCACCATCATGGCAGAGACCTAGAGCACTTAGCACTTACTACCTCAAGTGTGGATCTACTTGCATTATGCTGCTGATGATTATGTCCTCCTGTGTTTTCCTGACTGCAGTTTTCAAGGTAGTAGAAGTCCCCCATTTTTTGGGCACTCCAACAACGATCATTCTACTTACCCCTGAAGAAAATACTGAGCCTGGCACTTGTTTAATGTGTGGTGTTGGAAAAGAGTGCCTTAAATCAAACCTCACTTCTGTTAGTGTGCCTTCCTAATGCTCTCAGCAGAATTTGGTCACGAACACATCTTCCCAGATGAAGTTGCTAACGAAACAGTCATAGGGCAGGTTGTTTGCTTGTTTGACCTTGCATCACTCTGCAAATCCAGAGCAGACTTGGGATGATTGAGTTTACTTCCCTTGTCTGAAAAAACCTCTTCCACTGCTGCTGGGTAGCAGGTATGCAAAACTATGGAGAGGAGAGGGCCTGTATTCCAAGGGCTCTGAAACCAGAAGCAAAAATGAGAGCAGGCTCTTAAATGAGTCTGCAGTGGGTGTTCTCAGTTTCACAGCCAACCTGTGAGAGTAGAGCTGCTAGATTTCTGTGAAAAAAATAAAGTCCTAAGTGCCTGGTGCACAGTGAAAAGAATAATTATAACAGGCTAGACTATAAGCTTGATCATATGAATTAGGTGGTGTTGAAACACTGGAAGTAATTAAAAACATTAACTCAGTTTACAATAGGTCAGATTACTACACTGGTTCTCAATTTATACTGCTGTCCATTAGGTTCATTTCCCCAAACTGGAAAACTGTATCCCACATAAAGCAAGAAGTCAGAAAAATTATCTTACATCATTTGTCAGTGGCACAGAACACGTTTAGCTGTTTGCCCTAACTGTATGATACCCAGAGTATCATGGGAGAACAAAGGAGCTTGGAAGAGGCCACACGCTGTACTTGAAGGTGTAAGGGCTGTAGCCTTCTTGCTAGCTCTTGCCATCTAGTACTTTTTCCCAAGAGCTTACTCTACTGCTGACAGTATTTCTTTGGGACACAGATTTTACGTCAGCCACCAGCTCATTTCAAAGCAGAATACTAAATACAGTCATCTGAAGCAAAATCATATGCCATTCTCATCCTCAAGGTTCTGAATGGAGTGTTGTTTGCCCTTGCTGTTTTGATCTAGTGGTTAAGGGTACTTACTGAAGTAGCATATTTTACTGCTGTTTAAGTCTTAAGCCAGCTGTGCAGGAGTCAGCCCTAGGCAGAGGTAGGATTACTTTCTGTTTCATCCCTTGACTCAGACAAACTGTCCTACTGCTAGAGCACAGGTGCCTGCTGGTCACATTTTTCAGCTCACAGATGAGCTCAGTGATGTAGAATTTGGAAAAAGACGGCCTACAGAATTTTATTTCTGTTGAGAGAAAGAAAGAAAACACAAAAAAATAGGTGAAACATGCAGGTGATGCCAGTTCTCTAAGTACCTGAAAGGGACTACATTTGAGGTACAAAACCCATAGTACCAGCCGTCTTTGTAAAATGAAACCTCTAACACTTAGATGACTTAGAGATGTTTTTTTCTAAGAGCTTCCAGATATCCAAGTTACAACATATGTACTGTCATGCAGCAGCTACTCAGAAGAGTTCTCTTCATGGCACTTTTGCTTCAAAGCAGCATTAAAAGCACAAGCACTGCCCAAAGCCAGATGGTTGAGCAAGACTGAAGTACCACACTAGAGGTTAAATCTGAACCTGTCTTCTCAGCATATTTTCTGAAAGAAGGTTTTTGCTAAGATTTTTTCTGTGAATAGCTGTCTAAAAAGAAGGGGGTGGTGTCTTAAAATCAACATCTGGTCTAAGAAAAGAGGCAATGAACAATTTTGTAATTATATCAGAAATGCTTCATCTACAATAATTAGAACATTCATACAGAATTTTCAAGAGTCAGCTTGAAATAATGCACACAATACATTAATTTCAGAACATCCTAGATGCATTAGTTGGTTGTATTCACTAAGCTTCTCTGCTCTGCAAGATCATGTATACCCACTATATGGTACGGCTTTCCATAACACATCACTGAGGGGTATTTGATTTCAGTAATCAAGGTGGAAATCAAGCTCCACCTAGCAGCAGTCTGACATTCCAAGCCACATGTGTGCTGATAAAGCCTAGAGGATTTTACTAATGCACAGTAGCAAAGGAAGCACCAAGCAACCACTGGCTCTGCAGGCAGTGTGGTGCGGGACAGCAGTCAAATGGGGGTCACTGATGAAGCAAAGCAAGCTCCACATCTAGCTCTGGGGTCAGGACCAGTGCTGGCACAGGAAACCACTATCTGACCCTTAATGCAAGAGCTTGGAGCCTGTGGATTGCATGACTTTAAACAGACCTGTGAAGATTGACCCTATCCATGTCAGTTTCATGTACCATGTGGCTGCACTAGAGCCAGTCCCCATTTAACAAACACCAGTATAAGCCCACACATTGTTATCCTAATTGGTACAAAACTTAACTACATCTTACCATGTACTGTAAGTACTTGTGCATACTTTATTCACAGAGTATAAGATCTAGAGTTCCTAAAAAGCACACCACAGAATCTTAGTTTAAGCCTGGGCAATTGCACACATATGGGAATTACAAGATTTGGAGTAAAAGACAAGCAGGTAAGGGAGGTTTTGGGACCAAGAGGCAGGGGTGAAATACACTCAACTTGATTTGAGCTTGCATCCTGGAGCTTTATACAAATTGCAAAGTCAGTTTAATTACTTAGTTTATTTCTTTATGCTTTTAGAAATAACTATGGCTGGATAGAACAACAAATAGCAGGAGGTGAGGGCGACCTGCTTGTAGTCCTTCACTCATCCACTACTGCATACAAAACAAGCATCACAGGTTATTCACTGGCCCATTTATGATGTCTGGCATTGAACACCACCTCTAGGCTGATGCTCATCATCTTCATACACTTCTCCATTATAGTGGTGTTTTCGCTTTTGAGATGGATCAAAGTCCACTAAATCCACCTGTTCCATTTCCTCGGTTTCTTCTATTTCCTGCCTTGCAGGTAGCAGTTTTTCGAGTAGAGACAGCTTATCTGAGGAGAGGAAGCCACTCTCTGGGAAGCTGACCTGAAATAATCAAGAACTGGGGTTACTCAAGGCTATCTGAACTGGTTGTTTATGAGGTCATATAGACCTGACCTACAGGTCAAGTTATCTGCCAAAGTCAGCTTATCATCACAGATGACAAATTCAGAGCTTAAAAAAAAATTACCAACATCACTAAACGCATTTTAATGCTTGCATGAAGTTAGCTTCTAACACTGGTAACTCAATAAACACACTTCTGCCTTAGGCTGCCCTCTGTAAACACCCACAAAACCGAAGTATGTATGTAATATAATAGCATATACAATTACATACTTGTATATATATATGTAAAAACAAAACATCAACATTAGAGATATGGTTACGTATCTTCTAAGCCATGGCAGACAGGGCCTGCTGCCGAAGATCCCAGCATTAGCTTCTCCCCAGAGAAGAAATCAGCATTTTCCAGCCTACTCTTCTATTACAGTACAGAAGTCAAAGTTACTCATCCATCCCTCCTACAGGATAATAGAAACTAAAGAATATGTCAAGCAAATGGAAATTCACAAGGTTGCCAAAGAAATTCCTCTGGCACCTGACGTACTTTCAGTATGTAGCGTTCTGAATGTTTTCTCTTTGTCCTGAACTCTAATTCTGCATGTTCTCACCATTGTAAAAAACAAATACCACAACAGGGTATCTGATTATTGGTATCTCTTCTTAATTGAGGTAGTGCTTAGGGGTTAAATTTTGGATGGATATTCAGGCCTGAACTATGACATGGAAGTGACAGGATCCACATACCCTGAATTCTATGATCAGACGTCCTTTTTCATATGGTCTGCGATAAATTGGCATACCTTCATTCAACACACACTTAATAGCCCCATGCTCAACAACCTGGCCTAAAAAAAACCCAAAACACAAATTACCAAAAAAGGAAGGGATCCATGCAGGCAACAGAAGCAGCTTTAGTTATAATTCCCTTAAGTATTTATGTAGCTTTCTACATTGTGGTTAGGCAGCTACACCAATATGTAGTAGTCTAACAGGAACTTACTGTCTGGTAACATCTGATTATGAAAGCAGATTGATGTTTACATTACATTCCTGTAACCTTGTTATGCTTCCCAAAGGAAGCATACTTACAAATTTATTTAGTGCTCCATTGCTTCCAAGGCTGAAAAAGTGGTTTTCAGAGACCCACGGCCTTCAATTCTCATGAGATATCCTCAGGATGCAAGTATGTCCATGAGATAAGGTCTGCTACTATGTCACGCAAAGAGAAAGTTACTGCTGACTGCTATGCAAAAATCTATTTTTATTTTAAGATTTGTACTGCAAAGGCTAGCAAAAAGAACTTGATACCAGCATACATCCCTTTTACATCAAGATGGGTTGTTTCTGTTCCTTTAAATTTCCAGCTTACATTCAATGTATGCTAGGACTTCCAACAGAAAGCAAACCAACTCTTACCAGGATGGGAGGTAATAATAATAGTTCTGTTATCCAGCGTTGTGATAGGCTTTTGAAAGCCACATAGTGCTTCCACCAATTGAATATCCATAGACAGAAGAAGATCTTCATCTCGTCTAAGGCAGAAACAATCAACAACAGTCACAGAAAAAAACACTGAAAGGATCATCACTGATCTCAATGTTTAACTTGGAAATGACAATAAGCTGTAATCATAACAGAAGCTCGGGCAATTAAAGAATACCAAATATTGATGCAGTACCTCAAGCCAGCAATCACCAGAATGATACCCATGCTGAAAGCCATTACTACCATGTCAAACTGTCTGAAGTGTCAGAAGTGTTTACTGAAAATAAATAAATACAGCAAGGCCCACTTGCATCCAGTTTCACTTCACTGCTCCTTCCCAATTCAAAGAAAAAGAATAGCTCTCAGCCTCATAAACACTGAAACTGAACAATTAATTCCTTCGTGTAGATAAATATCTTAAGTGCACCAGCTTGCACTACGGTAATCTGTTACACTCACTCTGAAGACCTGTTACCAGGGAAGTTTGCACAGGTGATGGCCACTCTGGGTAATGATACAAGTACCTTTTAGGAAGCACCAAGAAGTATCTGGAATAGATTGTGTTAATTGCTTTAATTGTGTTCTGACTTCAGTATGGCAGTGCTAGTGATTGTCTGCCTATTCAAAGGCTACAAAATCCTCTGGCCTATTCAAAGAAATTAGAGCACTCACCCTGTTTTTAAAAGGTCCCTGGAATGAGACTTGCACGACAAACTAATTTTAGACTGTGACAGGAGAGGAGGAACATCCCACTTGTGCAAGAGCACAACCTCAGTGTAACCCCACAAGACCAGTAATATCAAGGGTTATCAAAGGACATTGGAACTGAAGGCAGTGGGCACAAAAATAGACAAAAATAATCTAGCAGAACTGTGACTTCAAGAACCAGGCAGCCATGAGAACAGTTTGGCGTATCTGATTCAGTGTCTGATTTCACTGGAAGTTAAGAAAAATCAGCTGAGTAAGCTTATCCAAAGCAAACAGAACTGATTCTTAACCTGTGAGCTCAGTGTTCCTTGGCACAGAATTCTGGCACCAACTTCAAGAGCTCAGCACCATACATGCTGGTCAGGCAGACCAGCTGCAGGTTTCCCAAGAACCTTTGGCTCACCATTCGTTCCTATTTACAAGCACAAAGTCAGTGGTTGGTGTTGAAACAAGTGCATGCTTTCTCTAAATCCACTGACTCTCTTGTAACTGCTCTGAACAGCAGCATGAGACACCAAATGCAAACATTTCTGTGAGATTATCAGCAGTGCTTTTAGCTGGACCAAAATGTACTGGACAGACTAATTCCACAAACAGTAACTAGAAATGGAGAGGTGTGCAACACAGAGCAGTGCTGCCTGGTAACGCCAAATAATTGACATGTGGTCACTGTTGCTTGAGTCACTTTTGCTTTCACAAAAAAACCCCAGACAGGACCAATTACTCTGCCCACTGCACACAGGCAGGAAATTAAGTACGGAAAACCACCTTTGATCAGAAGGGTGCATGTTCTACTGAGTAAGTTTGTCCTAACTAAGATCCATGAACTCATGAGAACACACTCCAAGTCTTCTGTGCCTTGAGGCCAAGTGCACAACAGCTGCCTAAATGGCAGTTTTCTGAGCTACGTAATAGAGAGGAAGGGAACAGTCACAAATATTCAAAACTACTAAACAAAACCTCAGTATTTCAACAAGTTCTTAAAGACTTGTAAACTCTTAACTGTAACTGCTTTTGTTTGCCTTCTATCCCCTTCTGCTGCCAAAGCTCACAAAAGATTATCTCATGCTACTAGAACACAAATGGCCCAGACTAGTTGCACCAGGATTTCCACATGTCAGTGCTCCTCTGACCACCATCAAAATCGCAAGTGAATTACAGTCACATGATCCTATCTCCTGACACTCCAGGAGGTACAAGATGAGTGGTAACCCAGGAAGCATGTGGAAAAGCATCACAGGAAATATAAGGATTAGAGAGTCTTTACCTTGTAAATACAGAGTGATCTTTTTGATCTAAGACAATAATAATGTCCCCTGGCTCCAGACCTGGCTCTTGGTCCCCTTCACCATGGAATGTTATTTTCTGACCATCCTTCATTCCTGTTGCAGAGAACAAATAAACATTTTTCTTATTTTTAAAATAAAAGCATCAACAAGAAAAACTTTTATAGGCATGAGCTGGTATTAAGATATCTCTGTATCTTTAAACAAGATCACCAGGATATTCCCTTGAAGCATTTTTTTTTAATCTACTCACTTATCCAACAGATCTTAGTGATGCTAACCTGAACTCAGTATTATGTCTCAAGATCATCAAGCTTAATTGTACTGCCAAAAAAGCCACCAACATAAAGTCCTGAAAGGAAATATCATCAAAACAAATTTCATTATACACACAAGTACAAGAAAGCAAGCAGAAACACTGTGTACAAACTACATTTCAAAAGCAATTGACTTATCAGCTTCTTCAGTTTAACAAATATGTGGCGTATCTCCTTCTGAAACATCATCTCAGTGCCTGCCAAGTGCAAGAAGCGTTCCTCAAGGACTGTAACCCTCCTGTAAGAAACTCATTTCACTCACACAAGAAGTCTATCTACCAAAAATTCTAGCTTCCTTATGCTACATCAGTCTCTTTTCCCTTCTTTCTAGAAAAACCTTCTTCTCAAGACACTTTCCTGTTCAAAATGTCAGTAATATAACCCTACTAGCCCTTGCATTTACTATAAGATTTTCCCTACAATTTCAGGCATTGTTTAAGCTATGCTTACACATATAACTATGGCAGCTGATAATTGGGAGCAAATCTGTAAAAGCCATGTTCCATGTACTTGTCAGCTTGCTCTGTCTTACAAGCTGCACTACTCCAGAGACTTCTCCCACCAGCTTTTGTACAGCCTCCTCAACAGAGATGCATTTGTCACTCAATATTGTCACATTCACCCATCAGATTGAGGGTTTGTGTGTTGAGTTGCATCTTGCCAGGAAAGGAAGTAGTACCTGCTCTGTGTAGCACTGTCAGGGTTGTGTAGCCAACACAGTTCTAAGCATGAGAGGCTTAGCACTGTCTCTGCACCCTATCACTATAGCAGACCTGGTTCCCCTTCACACTGAAACACAGCAGAAGTGATCGGAGTCTGCAGGATTTTGCTGCATGTAGAGAAAACTGATAAGGCTATCCAATCATGAATTGGGTGTAGAGGGACCTCACAAATAATTCACTGCTTACAATAATGCAGCTTTCAGAATTCACTCTTAGTTATGTGCACAGGTTTTAGAAATGAACATACAGGTAGTCAACCTTCCCTAGAAATAAGTCTCCTACTTTTTAAAAGGCAGCCAACAGGCAATTTTACTGTATATGTATTCAGCAGTGTTACTCACCAAATCAACACCCGGTATTTACTAAAGACACTGTTTTAGTGCTGCAAAGTCAGTCAGTACATCCAAGTTCAATACTTCACCTCAGTAAGGCACCTCACCTTTGTCAATGTGAACTTCTAGGATCTTCTTCTCTCTAACAATCTTTCTGCCATTGCAGCTCTTACACCGGTCCTTGGGGCTAATACGCTCCCCATGCCCCTGACACTCCATACACACAGACTGGATTTGCTGCACCATTCCTGGCCCGATCTGGTGAATTCTGATCTGCATGCCTGTTCCCCTGCAATTAGGGCAGCATTCTACCGCACCTTTCTTACCACCACGACCTGAGAATGAAAATTGAGATGAGTGGTTATGTGCTGCCAGAAAAAACCCAACAAACCAAAAACTTTAGAAACATCTTGTTTCATTTTCAACATTACCTTCACATTTGTCACAGATAACATTTTTCTGCAGTGCAAGTTTCCTCATTGCACCATTGTACATATCTTCTAAACTTACTGACAACTGGTGGACCACATTTTTACCTGTAAAAGAATACAGATATTTACTCAAGGTTGAAAGCTTGGCCTGCACATGTTGCTGTCGAGTCATGATAAACTGAGTATCTGGGCTTTAACACCTTGTTTCAATAGAGCTTTGTCTTGTTTTACTGGCATTAGTCAATAGCCCCTTCCCATTTACTGTCAAATTAGGTAACAACTGTAATGGCTTTCACTGTGTTAAAGTCAGAAGAGACTTTCTGTGAAAGCACAAACAAAAACAGAAACACACATAACCTCAACTATTTAAGTTCTACAGTGCAGGACTCTGGTTTTAACAAAGTCACTCAACCGTCTCCTACAAGCAAGTGAGAGACTGTTTGAAATCTCTGTTCCAGCACTTTCTTCCTCTGACCAGATGACTTTCTAGAAACAGAACTGAGCAATTAAATTTTTAAACTCAGGAATTTAAACTTTAGCTGCTGTATGCTTAGTTTTGCAAAGGATGCCAAGTTCTGGCTTACAGAAGTACTTTGATACAATGCTCTACCACTTTGACACAATCCCTTTTTGATTCCCTTTGTCACCAGATCTGCACCAAGAGGTGATGGGGTCAGCACTGCTCTTAAACACTTTAGTTTTTTCCAGTGTGATTAATCTGGAGCTTGACTTCTGAGCAGCATTTTACTGCAGCTTCAACTTAATTCCACTGCACAGCACAAGAAGCCAAAAAGGTTTCACAGACTGAACTGGATTTTGATCTCTTATTTAGATACAACTACTTTACACTTACAGTAGCTTAATTAACAAATCATTTTAAGCTATGTAACTCTCTCATTTCCTACTCAGCCTATTAGCAGCTGGCCTTACAGTCAGCTAAAGGCTCTCCAAACACAACATCTGGTTAGTGATTAACAGCGGACAATGCACGAGAGACCAAACTACCACCGTACCAACCAAATGCCCTCCCTTGTAGTTTCAGGCCTTAAGGGACAACAGTTTTCTCTAATTTTGAGATTAAACCGGTACCTTCACTTTAACTGTTTAAATTCTTACATTTACAGCATTCTCTTCAGAGAATCTAATCCTGTTTAGCTAGCCCCGCCGACACGCTGGGCAAGTATCGGATAGACGGCACGTTACCTCGCCTCTCCCTCTGCATCCTCCCTCCGCCGCCGAAGAACATGTCGAATATGTCCATTGGTGACCCGAAGCCACCGCCAGAGCCGCCCTCCTTGATGGCCTGCTCGCCTCCTTTGTCATACAGCTCCCTCTTCTTCGGATCTGACAACACTTCGTAAGCTTGGGAGATCTGCTTGAACTGCAGGGGAGACAGAAACCGGCACTAAGAGACACGCAGGCCTTCTCCAGCGAGATCCCCGCCCGGCTCCTCTCCCGCCCGCCCCCGCCGTCCCGTCCCGTCCCGCCGACCTTCTCGCCCTCATTGGGGTTCTTGTCCGGGTGGTACTTGAGCGCGAGTTTGCGGTAGGCCTTCTTCAGCTCCTCGGCGGACGCGTTGGGCTTCACGCCCAGCACGTCGTAGTAGGTGGTCTCCTTCACCATGGCGGCAGCGGCACCGGCTGGCGGCCCCCGGGGCGGCGATCCCACTCACGGCGGCTCCGATCCCGACTCTTCTGGAAAGTTCGGGCCGGTCCTACAGCCCGGCCGCTTTACAGCCGGCCCCACCCCGGATGTGCTGCCCCGCCGGGCGCCGGGCCCGGGCGAGCGGTCCACCAATGGCTGTTCGGGAGGGGTGGGCGGCTGGCCAATCAGCGCCCGCCTCCACAGCCCACGGAGAGAGCGGGCCCCGCCCCCCTGCGCGGGTGGCGCTCCCGCCCTACCCGGCGCGCTCCTCGCGTCGCGCCTGCGCACCGGGCGGGCCCCGGCCCCGGAGGCACCGAGCTGTATTGGGTACGCAGCGCCAGCCCCTCCGCCGCCGTCCCGGCACCGCTCCGCGCCTTTTCCCCCGTCGCCCTACGGGGTCTAGCCCCGCCGCCGCAGAGGCCTGCCGACGGCTCGGCCCGCTCCACGCCAGGGCGCCTGTGCCAGGCTCAGGCGTCCACCCAGTGTGCGCGGGCCCAGTGCGCCTGCGCTAGGCAACGCGCGGCGGCGGGAGCCGCCTGGTCACGTGGAGACGCGCTGTAGCAGCTGATTGGCTGCGCCGGCGGCGGCGCGAACGTCCCTTGCGCGGTAAGGGGGAGGGGTCATCCTCGAGGCGGGAGGGAGGGTGCCCGGCGTTGCCAGGTAACGGGACCCATGGGGACGGGGCACATGGGGACGGGGCCCATGGGGATGGGGCCTGACGCAGTCATAGGGTTACGGTGTGTGTGACAGTGCCGGTGTCGCACTGGGGTCGGAGCCTTGCTTTCCGCCGGGATGAGCTCACCACTACAGCGCTGGGAGGAGGAGCGCTCAGCACCGAGCACCGGGCAGGGCGAGGGTGAGGAATCTTTGCTGTCCGGGATCAAATTAGTGTAAACATGAGGGTTTCGTAGCATGGTCCGTGTGCTGACTGTTGCTGGATGAAGTTATCCCCACTTTCTTGTTCTCTATGTCTTCTGCTGCTTTGTTTTAGGTGGTGAAGTTAATCTCTCAGATCAACTCTTATTAAGTGGGAAATAAATCAATTTTTTTTGTGAGTAGGCTTTTCTGTCAAATGGAACCATCAATCCAATTGGTTTATATATGGTTCATAGATGTGAAAATGTATGATAATGTAGGAAGGAAAACAGGATTGCCCTTCCAACAGCAACCTGCTCTTAGATTATGCAAGTGCTAATGAGGTGCTTTGCCTTGAATTTCAGAAACATGAACCCAGTTAGCAGAATTGGCTCACCTAAGGGATGGACTGGCAGCAGAATTCATGGACCCTGTTCCAGAGGAAGGTGGCCCACTGGGAAGTAGTGTGTTGGTAACACACTTTTTATTTTGCTCTGTAGCACAGAGATGCGTGTATGCTGGCTTGTGGGGAAAGAGAAATGCAGTCAGCGAGTGAAACTGCCACATTTGGAAGCAGTGGTAATTGGGCGTGGCCCAGAGACTGGAATAACCGATAAGAAGTGTTCACGGCAGCAAGGTAAGGTGGTTTGGTTCAAATCCTCCTTTCTATGTGCAGCAGCAGCTGAATTTACCTCCTTCCTCTGCATGGTCTGCAGTGTTGCCTGGTTCTTAAAGCCATCACACTTCTTCAGTAAGCACTTATGGAGATCTTTGGGTCCTGAAAACCAGAGATACTCAATCACAGGATGTTGACCTTTGTAAACTAAAGCATTGAATCTTAGCATGAGTTCTCAGGCCCAGACTGGTGTTCCACTGCCTGCATTCTTGCTTTGTGAACAGCACTTCTTCTCCCTAGCATTCCACAAACTGATTTTTAGCATGACTTGTTATTTTGTACATAAAATAACATGGTCTTGGAGAAGATATGAAAATACCTGTGATCTGTGAAATACTGCACATTTTCCCTGCTTTATCCTCTGTGCCTCTGGACACAGTCTCGCTCCATGCCTTATTGTCACAGAGGGCTGGTAAGAATATCAAGAACATGTAGAAGACTTCAACAGAATCCACCTTTATTCTGAAGTAATTCTGCCCTTGGCTCAGTGTATGGGTTGGTTCTGGTCCTGGAAAGAGGAGATGAGGCAGAAGTATTCTTGGCATACATTCACAAAGATCAGCTTCAGAAGGAAGCAGTTGTTCAAAAAGAGGAATGTTTTCTGCACTGGGTGGTTCAGCAGAGTTCTTTTTATTTACATTGTTTTGTTCTTTCTTTGCATTGTTCTTTCTTTTCCAGTTCAGTTAAAAGCAGACTGTAACAAGGGATATGTCACAGTTAAGCAGGTATGTTTTTATGTGTGGATGTACAATATTTCTGATACTTACTGGGACAGTTGTTGTACTTAAGTCCACAGATGCTTCAAGTGTTGATTCTAATCACTGGGTCTGAAGGACCTGAAGCTTTCTTATCACCAAGGGAGATCACAGCAAGTGGCCCTCAGAAGTGAACCTTTTTCTTTGTGCACTTCAATGGAAGACTGCACTATTCCTTCCAGATATGCTCCAGTCTAAGACAGTCAGACTTGCAGTATCAGGGAATGCTGCTGTGAATCCTCAATCAGTTCATCCAGGTGCTGCATTTGGAAGATTTTGCACTTCTTCCACTAAACTTGCTTATCTGCCTCCTGAGCCTTAAACTTCTTAAGCTGAGGCAGCCCTTTGTTTAAGGTTGAAGTTCTTGTGTTAATGGGACTATGTGGTTGTGGAAGGTTTTTGCTTGGATGGCTGATAAGAGACAATGATGTGGTTATTTCTGGGAAGGGATGGGATGTGAGACAGCACTGAAGGCATTCTCATGTTACCAAATGGATGGATGCAGGCCTACTCCTTCACACTTATGAGGCCCAGGATCTCTGAGATAGTATGAAGGGAAAAGTCTCTGGTGCTGAGGTGTGTGTGTGTGCGTGCCCACAGCATCAGCCTGTGAGGACAACACATCACCATGTTCTGCCTACTGAGGGGTAAGGTCTTCTCTCAAAATGCCTGCAGAGCCCACTAAACACAGGCACCCCACTGGTGTCTGATGAATCCAGTAGAGATGTCTCAGTTTTACACAGAAGTCAACCCTAGTCACGCTTTGAATATTGTGTTACTGGAATCTCAAAGCTGGGAATACTTTCTGGTGGTGGGTGGTAGCGTGTTTTCTCTGCCTGTTGAAGAGTTGCTTCCCAGGTGATAGTTTTGTGGCACAGGGTTCCAGTGATCAGTTGTTTGATAGTTTATTAGCCCAGGGGATGGGAAACATCCATGACCTGAGTGAAACTGCAGAACTATAGACTAAAGAGATCCTGGCTGGAATCAGGCATGTGCTTGCTTCATTGCAGTGAATACCAAGTGAGACGTACAGTACCATCGCAGTGACAAAGCTAAAGGAACCCTCTGCGACAGAGTTTATCAGTCACAGGAGAGAGCTGGTTTCCTAAAGCCTGTTTCATGTAGAAACATTAATCAAAAGCATTTTGCTGAAAACTCCTAATTTTCCTACGGTCACCCTCCTGATGAGACAAAATCCATCTGTGAATCAATTAAAAAAATCACAGAATCACAGAATTAACTAGGCTGGAAAAGACCTCTGAGATCATCGAGTCCAACCTATGACCTACCACCTCCTCAACTAAATCATGTCACTGAGTGCCACATCCAGTCTGGTTTTGAACATGTCCAGGGACGGTGACTCCATCACCTCCCTGGGCAGACAATTCCAGTGCCCAGTCACTCTTTCAGTGAAGAATTTTTTTCTGATGTCTAATCTAAACTTCCCCTGGCACAGCTTAAGACTGTGTCCTCTTGTTCTGTCACTGCTTGCCTGGGAGAAGAGACTGACCCCCACCTGGCTACACCCACCTTTCAGGCAGTTGTAGAGAGTGATACGGTCTCCTCTGAGCCTCCTTTTTTCCAGGCTAAACAAGCCCAGCTCCCTCAGCCGTTCTTCACAGGGCTTGTGTTCCAGGCCCTTCACCAGCCTTGTTGCCCTCCTCTGGACACGTTAGAGCGTCTCAACGTCCTTCTTAAACTGAGGGGCCAGAACTGGACACAGCACTCAAGGTGCAGCCTCACCAGTGCCGAGTACAGGGGAAGAACGACTTCCCTGGTCCTGCTGGTCACACTATTCCTCATACAGGCCAGGATGCCATTGGCTTCTTGGCCACCTGGGCACATTGCTGGCTTATGTTCAGTCGGCTCTCATCCAGTATTCCCAGGTCCTTTTCTGCCTGGCCACTGTCCAGCCAGTCTGCCCCCAGCCTACAGTGCTGTAGAGGGTTGTTGTGGCCAAAGTGTAGGACTTGGCATTTAGACTTGTTAAACTTCATGTTGTTGGACTCAACCCATTGATCCAGCCTGCCCAGGCCCCTTTGCAGAGCTCTCCTACCCTCCAGCAGATCAACACATGCTCCCGGCTTGCTGTCATCTGCAGACTTACTGATGATCCCCTCATCTAGATCATCAGTGAAGATATTAAGCAGGAGTGGCCCCAGCACTGGTCCCTGGGGGACAAGACTGGTGACTGGCCGCCAGCTGGGTGTAGCACCTTTCACCACCACTCTCTGGGCTCAGCCGTCCAGCCAGTTCTTAACCCAGCAAAGGGTTACTGTAGATTGCCTATGCCACAGTGTGATTGGGTTAAAACAAGTTCCTAAAACTACTGTTACTGCTCAGAAATAGTTGCTACTGTTACTGGTGGTTTAATAGATTGTTAAGTTTTTGAGGGAAGTGTGGTACCAGCGGCTGTAACTCTGTAGCTGCTGCAGACCCCAGCTCCCTGTGACACCAGGCCCTGTGTACTGACAGCTGTGATTGCAAGACTGGGCCATAGACAGGCATCCACAGTGCTGGACTGCCTGGTACTCTAAAGCAGCTTGATGTGGGCAGGGTGAGCAGTGAATGCAAAATGTATTTGCATTCCAGGATAGTGGTATTCCAGGAGAACAGAGCAGAAGTTGGTGATTCCACTTAAAACATCATTTGCTACTACTTTTTCCTTTTTCTGTTTACCAAAGATAGGGGTCAACCCCACTAGTGTTGATCTTGTGAATATTGGCAAGGATGAAGTGGTGAAAATGAAGCCAGGCCAAGTTCTGCATATTGTGAATAATCTTTACCCCTACACGGTGCAATTTGCTGAAGAGTCAGGAAAAACTGTTCCGAAGGCAGACAAGATGGCACATGAGGATTCCTGTGAGAATGATGATACAGAGCTTGTGCCCAGAAAAACAATGAAGTTGGAGGTGGTGGATACACAAGACAGTTCTACAAATCCCAAGTTAAGCAATACCAATGTATCTACACATGAAGGAACTTCAAGCAAAAAGGCAAGTGTGTTGGTATTAGTACTTGTGCTATTTCTCCTGGGGCTGTCTGCTCCATGAGGGCTTTGGTCTTTCAGTTTTATGGATTCTGCTGAGATGCTGGAGGCATCTCAGGTGAACACGTCCTCCAAGTGTACAGAGCACGAGAGGTGATGTGTGCTCCTGACATCACTCAGACCTGTAACAGTTACTTGAGACCCATTCTAACCTGACCTAAGGGTTAGGTGTGTGTGAGGGGGCTTCCTTGTAGCAAGTGAGGATTTCACCTCTGGTTTCTGCTGCAGTTTCTGGTAGAAGGACAGTCCACATAAGCTCAGTTTAGCTGATGTCACCCAAGGATACTGTCCTGGCTCTTGAGTGGTTTTCTAAAAGTGAGCACACAGAGAATGGAACAACTTGAGCTTTTTTTTTTTTCTTAGTTTCTTTGGTTTTAATTGCATGGGGCTTATTTTCCCCCCTGCTTTGTTAATTCCTTATGGTAGAGCCATGTTTACTATTAATGCACGTTGCCAGCCAAAATCTTTGAAAGGGAGTTTTTAGCCCTGTGACATGGACAAAATAAAAGACTGCTTAATGCATTTGGAACTATGCAGTGCTGGAGGAGAAGGCACAGGAATTAAACCCCTCAAGACAAAATTTTAGTTTCAGGTTGCCATGAGTTAACCACGTACTTAATTTGTGAACTTGAGCTAGTTATTTTAGGGCCAGATTTGTGGTGGAATGAGCTGGGAGACATGATGATTCACAGTTTCCCTTCTAGCACTTTAATAATGTTTGAACATCTTCCTCTATAAGGACATGGTGAAGATCATCGCTGATAATGCTTGTAAAGTGATCTGAACAGATAAAACATCTGTTTTGGAAAAGGTGAACTTATGGTATGCCTTCTGTGAAGAGGTTAAGAGATAGCTGCTAGTTGGCTTGATCTTTCTGTGCCTTTCTTGTTTTCTCTACAAGCCACTGCACAATATACAAAAATCAGAACATCTAAGAGTAGGGCCACACACCAGTACTTGTTCTGTGCAGAGCAATATGGGATACGACAGTTGATGGCGATCTTTGTACTTTGGCCCTTGTGATCCCTGAAGCAGAGGGCCTTGTGCCATGACATGTACAGACAAATCATTAAATTTAAACAGACCTAGTGTTCCCTGTTGTTATATTTCAAGCGTTTGGAAGATTCAACTTTTCATCTTCTCAGTATCTTGTTAAAAGTTTCCAAAAGTAGCTTTTTGGAGGCAGTTGGAACAGATGTGTTGGCATTCTGTAGAAGGAAAGTAATTAAGTTGTCATTCACCTGTTACTGTACTGTTATATGCTAATGAATGTTCTTAACTGAATCCTTTAAAATATATAATTGGACTCTTAATTCTCTTATAATTTATTTTTTCCCTCTGTGCTGTAGGAACATTTAGGACACTGGAATCAGGGTCTAAAGACCTCCATGCAAGACCCAAAAATGCAGGTGAGAGCAGTATACTTGTACTTTACAGTAGACCCTGTTGAGCAAAGCTAAATAAGATTTCTTACTTCTGCAATTTATTTTAACAATCTGGTTAATCAGTGGAGTCTGCGTAAGGGTTGAAATGTACTTGCATCTCTCTCTGTAGTAACATTAACTTTGGAGTCTCTACAGAACTGATTTTGCAGAGTGTCATTATCTCAGTTAATATCTGTACTGTCAGAGTTGTCCAACAGATTTCATAAAGGTTGATGGGAGAGTAGGTGAGCTGTGCAGTTGCTTTGTTTTTTCAGGGAAGCCGACTAAAACGGTGTTGTGGTTTGAAGCTGAGCAAGTCACGGAGGTTCCCATTTTCCAGCGGTCAGCACTGCTTTGTTTCTAATCATAGTGCAGTTTCCTGGTTTCCAGCAAACTACTAACTTTCATATCTTTGTGCCAGCTGACAGGCTCTGACCCCTGGCCTCACTGGGCCCCTTCAGGTGATGATCACCCTCATGCTGAAAATAATTTAGTTTAACAGAATCATAGAATATGCTGACTTGGAAGGGACCCACAAGGATCATCAAATCCAACTCTTAGACCTGTGCAAAACACTCCCAGGAATCACACCATGTGCCTGAGAGCATTGTCCAAATGCTTCTTCAGCTCTGTCAGGCTGGTGCTGTGACCGCTACCCGTGGGAGTCTATTCCAGTGCCCAAACACCCTCTGGGTGGAGAACCTTTCCCTCATATCCAACCTAAGCCTGCCCTGGCACAACGTCAGGCCATTCCCTCAGCTCCTGTCACTCGTCACCACAGCCAAGAGATCAGTGCCTGCCCCTCCTCGTCCCCTCACGAAGAAGTTGTAACTGCAATGAGGTTTCCCCTCAGTCTCCTCCAGGCTGCACAGACCAAGTGGCCTCAGCCACTCCTCACCCAGCTTCCCCTTGAGACCCTTCTCCACCTTCGCTGTCCTCCTTTGGATGCTCTCTACTAGTTTTATATATTTCGTACATTGTGGCACCCAGAACTGCCCCCAGCACTCGAGGTGAGGCCGCCCCAGTGCAGAGCAGAGCAGGACAATCCCCACCCGTCCCCACGGGCAATGCTGGGCCTCAGGCCCCCCAGGACAGGGGTGGCCCTCCTGGCTGCCAGGGCACTGCTGACTCGTGTTCAGCTTGCCATCAACCAGGTCACTTTCTGTGGTGCTGCTCTCCAGCCTCTTGTTCCCTGGTCTGTACACACATCTGCGGTTGCCCCATCCCAGGTGCAGAATCTGGCACTTTCCCTTGTTGAACTTCGTATGGTTGGTGCCTGCCCAGCCCTCTCATTTGTCCAGGTATCTCTGCAGGGCCTCCCTGCCTTTGAGGGAGTAAACAGCTCCTCCCAGTTTAGTGTCAACTTGCTCAGTATCCCCTACAGTCCTGTGTCCAAGTCATTTATGACGGTCTTGAAGAGCTGAGGATGGTGCCACAGGGCTGAGGATGGAGCCCTGTGGAACCCCACTAGTGACAAGTCTGATGCCACCCCATTCTCTAGAACCCTTTGCACCTGATCTGTGAGCCAGTTCCTCACATAGCTGATAACTAATCAGGAGGTCCCTATTCCTTGATTTATTAATTTTTTAAATTCAAGTCTGAAGTGATGAACTGTATAGATTTGTAGAACTGGATGCCCATTGTCCTGGAATTGCCAGCACTTTCAAATGAATCTGTCTCTAGGGAGTGATAAAGCTTTGAAAATTCTTACTTACTTTTTAAACATGAGGCTTAATTTTAATCTCTTAAGCAGAATTTTATATAGCACTTACTAAAACAGGGCTTTCTTGACCAAAATACAAGCAGGATTTAAAAGTATTCTTTGAATGTTAGAATACAAATAACTGTTCGTGACTTAGTGTCTACTTTATTAGTTGTAGTTCTGAACTGAATACACAAACAATAGAACTCCTATCTTTGCTTTTTAATCAAATATTAAATAAATGGCAATATTGCTTTCTTCTGAAAACACTTGATAATGATCCCATTTCTACTGGCCACATGAGCAGACACTAATGTGTGTATATAAAAATACGAGAGTATAAAACAGTCTTGCTGCTGAAAGATTCAGTCCTATGATTTGTGTGCCAATAGAATTTTAATCTTCCTTCCCATAGAGTGAGACTGATCAGCTCTGCATATAAACATACAAGAATAATTAGCAGAGGTGACAGAGCACTTGAATGTTTTTGTCTTTGTAATGCCAGTTGAAGTCTGCAGCACACTGTTGGTAGCATGTCTGAGACTTGTGTTTCACTCCAGAAATCTGTGATGGATGCGGCAGCCCAGCTCATTCCTACATGATCTTTATTGAGCACGGCGTTTTTGTTTGTGACTGCAGAGCTTGACTGTAGCCTGATGGAAGTAGAATTCTTTAGACCTCACTGGTGTGTCAGTCCAGGTGATTTTCAAGAGCTCATATCCACCTGTAGCTATGGTTAACTTACTGCTGTGTAAGAATAGAAAGCTTTTTCGTTGTATGAAGTATATGAAGAGGGATGCTGGAACACCTCTCCATAGCTATCTAGTGTATGTTATAGAAGAGGGTGCTTGTCCTGGAGCATCTTAGTTCCAGCAAAAGTTCTCCTTGGATAGCATCTCAAAATCCACTAAATATAGTGCTTATTAGAATAATATATTTAACTTTCAATCAGAAAGTAATTAGTTATTTGTTTTTTACAAGGTTTACAAAGATGAAAAGACTGTGGTTATCAAGGATAAATACCCCAAAGCACGTTACCACTGGCTTATCTTACCATGGGACCCCATTTCAAGCCTGAAATCAGTCACCAGGGACCACCTTGAACTCCTGGAACACATGCATGCAGTTGGGCAAAAAATGATCGAACAGTGCCCTGCCAGAGAGAGCCTGGAGTTCAGACTGGGTTACCATGCTATCCCCAGTATGAGGTAAGACCTAGAGGAGTCATCTGGTGGAGACCCTGTTCTTCCAGTTACACAGATTTGGGTGTAAATCTGTGAGGCGATCTGGCATTGCTAAAGACCAGGCACTCCTCAACGCTGCAAACCGCCTGGTGTCCAGTCCTTGGCAGCTCACTGCTGCGCACCTGCCGATGGGCTTGCAGAGGGCTGGGGCTGTGGGATGCCCGTGGTCCAGCCCCAGCAAGAGAGGCAGCGCTGCCAATGCCAAGCGCTAGGGCATCCCCCTCCCAGGGCACCAGTGTGGGATTAGAGTGACCCCTAGATCTGTCGAGTCCTGCCTGATACTGACCAAGGATTTGAGTCTTGTGTTTAACTATTAGAGTGTCCGAATGCCCCTAGATACTGCAGTCAGTTGTTCTCCAGTTCTTGAATGAAGCTTTTGGTCCCTGATCAAGGCCCATTCAGTTACCTTTGGTTTATTATTAGACCTTTAATAAACATTTGGCTTATTAATACTACAGTCTCTGCCTTTTTTGGATACTTTGGAAGCATGAATACACTGTAGTGAGGGACCAATGAAATATGCAAACTAGTGACCTTAACTGTTTAAGTGAAATGCTTGGCAAGAGACAGTGCTTCCAGAGCAGACTTTCTTCTTTCACAAGGTCAGGACTGACCCACAAGGCTGGCACTCTGCTGAATCATGTTTGCAACTGACACAATTGCAAAACAACGTGGAGCATTAACCTTCTTCTCTGGTATCTACATTTTTTTTTTCAGTCACCTACATTTGCATGTAATCAGCCAGGATTTTGATTCTCCAGCCCTGAAAACCAAAAAGCACTGGAACTCTTTTACTACAGACTACTTCTTAAACTCTCAAGGTAATGATTAGAAAAGCTATTCTGCAACATATTATCCTGCTTGCAGGTTGTGACTCTGGGCTTTTTTTCCAAACAAATGTGTAAGTCTTATGTTTTATTGCAGTGAATGAAAAGTTTCATTTAAGATATGAGGGAGTAGCACTGAGTAAAAGTCAATGAATTTGTGGCTGGCTTAAATTAGAAAGCAGCAATGACGTGCTGTGCACGTGAAGCAGTGCACAGAGATCTGCAGTGTCACGTGTTTCATGATGCTATGTGGTCTCAATACCTATGGTCTCTTTTATTTTCATCCCTAGATGTCATAGAGATGGTAAGAAGCCAGGGAAAAGTCACGGTGAAAGATCATACCTCTGAACTTCTCAAACTTCCCCTCAGATGCCATCGTTGTAAACAACAGCTAAACACGATCCCACAGTTAAAGGAACATCTCAGGAAACACTGGCCAAAGTGACTACAAAAAATCATCTTTCAGTCTGTCTTCAGATTTCAGACCAAAATGTTAGTGGAAATGTATTTTCATTACCTGGAATGACGAATGTAATATGGGGAAAAGTAGCCTGGAAACAGCAGCATACTTAGTAATAGCCTAGACAAAAACCCAAGCCCCCCCTACCTCCCTGCTAAAAAGAGAAATAAAGTGACTTCTGAAACTGAAGGTTTGTTTGCAGCTTTGTTGTGGTACTGCCACACTAATCTGTAAGGGAACTGAAGTCTGGAAGAAGTGCTCTGTTTGGAGGAAAGGACTTATTTTAATTCAGAAGTTGAACCAAGCCTAGATCCAGGTTTCTACTGAGAAAGGAAAGAAACAATGATTTAGAGGTCTTTCTCTTGATGTGTTCTGCCTACCACTGAAGTTTCTCTTAAGTGTTAATGCTGCAGGTACTGGTGTGGCTGACAGAATGTACTGTCAGTGTAGGGGCAGGAGCATCAGCTGATCGTCCCCACTTTGCTGGTCCACTGACTGGCCTGACATTTCAGTGCTGCTGATCTTTCTCTCAGCTAAGAAGTAGGCTTAGTCCCTCACCAGGGTCCCAGGATAGCCACTCAGCTCTGAGTGGGGTAGCCAATCCCTGTCAAGTACAAGGATGTATTTAAGAATTTATATATAAAAATACATGTGTAATATGCAATGACCAGCTTTACTACTCCACAGAGTAGTAAACTATCAAGGTTTGCAGTTGTCTGCATGTGTTGAGGTTGGTACAGAAATTGTGTGGTTTAATCCCACCTTTTTTCTCCACATCAGGATTTTAGTGAGCCTCTAATCATTTGATCGTTGTCAAGATGTGAACTTCCAGAGGCAGCAGAGCAGTACTAATAAAAATCTCTTTCCATGTCCAGAATTGGACAGTTCAATTTCATCCTAAGCCCAGTTTTGACTTAAGTAAGATGTCCTCTGGGTGAAATGGCTTTCAGTAAAAGAGCACATAGAGCTTTTGCTACACAAGGAAAATGCTACTCCTAACTCTTAATAGCACTTTCTGTGGAGAGGTGTCCACTTCACCCATTCCCCCCATGCAGCAGTGTGCTGCTATACACACTTCAATGGGGCAGGTAGTAAGTTGTCGCTGCTGGAAAAGAACAAAGACGTTTCTGTCATAGAATTGTCCCCCAAAAACAGTTCTTTCACCTGGTGTGCAAGACGCTGATCCACACATAGGGTTGTGTTTATTTCATGTTTGCGCAGAGATGGGCGCTGTGTGGGGAATCCACAGAGCCAAGAAACTATGTATATTTTCAAAATACCTAAGTTTGCACTTGATGTCTAAATACATGCCTGCTCGATAGCTATTGGACGATCTTTTGTCTGCTTCAGTTGAAAGATACAATGCGTTTCAAATTTATTTGCATGTTCAATGGGTAGGGGTCTTTACTTGGAGAAGGGTAATCTAAGCTTTAGAGATGGGATTTTCACAGTATAATGAGCTAAGTTCATCTAAAGGATGCAGTTTTAGCTGATTTAGCTAATTTCAGTAAAATGTACAGAACACTGCCAAATGCAGCGTCAGGTGTCTAATTCAAGATCTCTGTGTTCTCTCTTTACTTGTTTTAAAACTATTCCGCAGTACCTTGCTGTTTTCCACTTTTCTGGATCTTTAAGATATTTATTGTCCTCCTGTGATTCACTCTGCAAAATCTTTTCTTAAACCATTCATCTGATGATGCCTAGGGATCTAAGCATCACATCTTTCACCAGAATGGGGTACAGTAAGGGTGAGGGGTTGGCTGTGGCCCGATTTCACACTGGTCACACTATAGCTTCTGCTGACATTAGTAATAATATGCCTTAAATTAGAAAACAAAGCTTAGAGAGTAAGAAACAATGGCAAAAGCACTGCCAGTCTGTGGATTCATTCTTGACACAAACTAGGGCTTCAACTGGCTCCAGAGGTAAAGTTGTGCTAATGCTTTGTAACAGGAACTAATTTGGACCAAGACCTTGCTGGAGAACCATGGTCTCCTGATGGCAGACACAGGCCAGAAAGGAAAGCCATGCTTCTTCACAGTTAAAGGCACTGCTTGTGCCCCATAGTCTGTCACATCTGGGCCGGTGTCGTGGTTTTAGTGCCTCTCAGAGCAGGCCAGAGTGAAGCACAAACCCCTGAAATCCATCTGTATGGAAACAGCATGCAGCTGTCCGAGCCACAATTGTCCCACACTCGCATGTGGAACACTTTCCTGAGGCACAAGTATGATGTAAATCAATGGCATCATCAGGAGAACCATTGCCAGCAGGTCTGACCCCAGGGGAAGGGATGGCAGCACGTCCAGCACTCCCTGTGTGAAGTCACCACTGTACAGGAAAGCTCTGCAGGAATGGCAGCAGTGGGCAGAAGCCGCTTGAAACCAACAAGGGACAGCTGCCTATATGCGACTAAGGTGAGCCTCAAGGCCATGAAGGAAACAGGCAGCAGCTGTAGACGTTTGCACAGGTTACTTCATGCGTGGCTTTGCAGGGGGTCCACAGCCTTCCTACATTCTTTCATCTACAGTTGGTAAGCCCATAGAGGAAACTGGGAGCAACCAATAAGACATCTGTCAGAAGAGAGCTTCAGAACGGCAGCAAAACCTCAACACTCATCAATCCAGTAAGACGTGGCATAGTGGTGCACTGAAACTGTGCCCAAGAGACTTGGGAGTGTATTTTCCAGACACAGATGAAGATTAAGCCAGAGGACCACGCCATGCTGTTCTGGAGCCAGTGCCTCTCCTGTGTTCCATCACTGACAGGGGGAGATACGATAAGATGAAGTCTGAAGAAATTTCACATGCCTGTCCATGTTGCCCACAAGTCCAATTTATCCATGCACTCTTCTGGAAAAACCCCAGCTCTTGTGGTGGAAAGGAGCCATGGCACTTTGCACGTGGCTCCCATCTATAATGGTGTCCCAGTTTGAGACAATATAAGGAGGAAAATGCCCTCCCGGGGGAAGGTAGACTATTAGCCACCCCTCCCCCACCAGGTCCAGACAGAGGCAATTTGGAGGTAAAATGAAAAAAACCCCTGTTTTATTTACAAGGTACAGGAAAGAAATGAACAATATGAAATGATAAACCACTTGCGATGGAGAAACCTGTGTAAAGTAGAGAGTTCTTGGCGTGGTCCCCCGCTGACCGGCCGAGGCAGGGCCCCTCCCCTG
>WBMZ01002320.1:58399-98454 GCA_013400975.1 Atrichornis clamosus
AACTGGCCAAAAAAAAAATTTAAAAAAAGGAAAAAACCAACTGTCTTTTCCCTACTGCCTGTGGCAGAGCTGAGAGCTTAAGAGTGAGTGAGTGAAGATAAAAAACCAAACCTGCCTGAGTTCTGGTGCAGGAGTGTCTTTGTGTACTTGTCCTTGAAAATTCCTGGATATGAACCAGAGGCACAGATTTCATGTTTAGTATAAAGCAGTGATATAACAAATGGTGTCATACGCTCAACCCAAGACAGAAGGTTATGTTTTGTGTAGCATCATTAAGATTATTCTAGGTTGGATATCACACGTTATCTCATGGAGTTACTAAACGAGTCTGCGTTATCTCATGGAGTTACTAAATGAGTCTGGCAACGCGTTCACAGAACAACAGCTACACATCATACAAGATCTTGAAAGGAGTGCTGTGACACTTCCCTGGTGCTTACGCAGGACTTGAGTTCACCAGTTCAGAAACAACAAATCGATTATGAGCTGCTGGATGGACACCCCATCACTGTGGGCAAGGAGATTCCTTTGTGCTGAAGCACTCTACTTACTTCGCTCACAGCAGCAAGGCTTCTGCAGCTGACATTTGTCTCAAAAAGTGTGGCTTTGTCAACAAAAACTGGTGAGGAATATCCTGCTGTGGGGGAGCAACACTGTGACAGAGAGCTTTGCCAACCACTTCCAGATGGATCTGGACAAGATGGCCCCAGTGACAACTTCATCACAGCCATGTCCCCTCAAAGAAAGTCTTCTGTCTGGATTGGTGCATGTATCCCGGCCTCACTCCACATTTCCCAGGGAGTTCTGGGTTTAAAGCAGTGAATACAGAGAACGTGGTTGTTCCTTCATTTTCAAAGAAGTGCTTCTAAGGAAGACACTGGATGCCTTAGAAAGGCCGGTGATGATAAAGCATCTTCCTTCCACCCCTCGCTGTAATTAGATTTCTGTTGTATTATTTTTTGTGATATTATAAGAATGAGGTGTAAAGCCAAGAGATATGTGGCAAAGGCATTTCCATGCAATGTGCTATGAGGGATGTGATGAAGTGATTAACATGGGCTGATGGCAGGCCGGTGGGGATGACAGGTTATCAGGTGGAGGCTGGATGACCCTTTCCCGTGCACACATCCAGGAAAACAGAGGGGTGCAACGGTTCTGCTCCACACTTACAAAAACCCCACTGCCTTTATCATCTCTTTCTTTGTAACTCTCAGCAGTCCTCATTTACATATAAAGTGGATACCTACCCCATTTAAGATTGCAGTAACACAATATTTGACTACAGTCTCATCTCCACTTCTCACAAGAAGTATAAATTTATCCTTTGAAATCCAAAATAGAGGATGAGAAGATGACATTGCAGACAAGGTGAGGGACTTGCTCCTTTCTCCCCCCTACGGCAGGGATGCCTTTTTAGAAAGATCTGTGCCTCCCAAGTATACCTGGGAACACTGGTACACAGCACTATACACAGGTAGTTTGCAGGCCTAGTGCATTTATCACTGGCAACCTAACAAGAACCTATAATCTTGCTCCAGTAAACCACACAATTTGTGGAACTGTTTGTGATTGAATTGTTCTTACCGAATTTGATCAGACATAATTTTTTTTCCTGTTGTATTTTGTATTTAATGAAGCAAATCAGTAGACAAGTGACAAGTATCTACTCTAACAAGAGAAACAGGCTTCCATACAGCCACATCTCCTCAGAGGTTGAGACGTTTTTGAAGTTAACTCTGTATTTCTGCATTACTGGCATACTTGCATTCACGGTAACTCCATCTGTAGGAGTCTCCACAGGACGCGTAAGAGCAAATTCAACAAGTCTCTAAAGACAGTAACTAAAGCGGAGTGTATTTCAAGACTGCATGCATCACTAAAATCAAAAGAACATGCCAGCAGAAATCAAGGGAAAGCAGATTCCTACCTGCCAATGTGAAGAAGCTAAGGTTCAGCAACTGCAGAAGTAGGAAGCAGGAGGCAGGACATCCCCCCTGGAGGCTCATGGACACTAGGTGCTACTCCCAGCTTTACTGCTCCTTAGTCAAAGTTCACTCAGGAGGGAAAGGTGTAGGGGAAGGCAATGGAGTTCAGTGATGCATGATTCAGAACACTGGTCTTTCACTTGGATGTCAGATTTAAAGGGGTTTTGCCTTGACGGGAGAACCAGAAACCATGCCTAAGACAAAAGGGTCTTTGGCTTTCACCATCACTGTGATGGAAAAGCAGAAGTACCGATACACATACTTAGGCACAAGAATGAATCCTCCTTAAGACAGCAGCAATTTTACCTTTTCTTGTATTCTTTAAAGAGAGAATCTGCTTCTAGACAATAGATTAGGTTGTGCAAGACCTCAGCATTTTCTGCCAGATTTAGGAATGTCAGGAATTAGTGGTGTCAGTGTCAGTTGCAGGGCCAGAGGCCAGTGTAGAGGATCACAGACTCCTTCACCAGCCCTTTGTGCAGATCTGATAGATGGCTTCTGTTTTCACCATGGACTATGCTCTGCTACCGTTTTCAACACCCACATCCAGTGAAACACTCCTATCCTGCAAAGCCCTTCATGTGTTTTGCCATCTTACTCTTTGAAAAATCTCTTTCCAGTATAGTCACAGTACTTGGCAACAGGCTTAAGTTATCCCCACACCACCCTGAATAGGCCACGTAACTCAGAACAATTGGGAACAAGACGTACTTCAGTGCTTTACACTGACGAAGGACTGTTTTACCAGTCCACTCCAGCAAGCCACATGGTGCAAGACCACATGGCCACCCCAATATGATGGAGTCCTTGCTGCACAAAACCAACCATCTGCAGCACTAGACATGCTTATGCTGTGCAGTCAGAACACAGGTTGCCACCATGTCTTTAAATACCTCCAACTGACAGGAAGCCCCTTGTTTGTGTGGCATTTTTCCACAGCACCTAATGGAAATGGCCTGCCCTGAACACTGCAGCTGGTGGGCCAAAATTAACTGAGAGGGGCTACTGCCACTGAAAGGGTTTCCAGCCCTGTCTCCTTCCTTTGCTCCCAGAAGTGCAGTTGTTATTTCTTCCATCAGATTGCAGAAGTATTCTGGGGTAAAACCTAATTCTCAGTATGAGACTGGTTTCCAGATGACACAGTTCTGCAATAGTGCACAGCATTATCAGGGTACAGCTGTCAGTGCCATAGAGCAGTATCAGTCGATCTTCTTTAAACTCAGATAATTAGGGTAGTATTACCCAGCAGAGTGTGACACTGACATCCCCTGCCCTGCTTTTATTCATGTTTGCCTCTGTCCAAGACCTCCCTTGTGTGAATGGGCACAGTTTCAGGACAGTAATGGCTGTTGGCACTGCAGGGTTCATTCTGCTGTAACAAAGCAATACTGATGAAAATCTGGTATTAGCAACATCGAGCTTCAATGAGAGAACAGAAAATTTGTTTAGCAACTACAACCATTTGCTATTGGTACAGTCTTACTGGTGAGATCTCTAAAACTGGCTGAAGTGCTTATAATGTGGCCTGTCATCATAGCAGGTATCATCAACAGGAGGGAGTGATGGCAGAGAAGATAGCCAATCCAATCCTGGTGGGATTGCTTCATCCAGAAGAGGGGGAACAGTGCTGGGAGATGCTGGATTCAGCCAGCAGCTTTCAGAGCTGCACACCCTTTTGCTCCCCAGCCTCACAAACCACCTCTGCAGTGGGATGTGAGTGGCTGTACCCACAAGTGTGACACCACATGGGTCACAGTCACAGCTGCATTAGGTGGAGGAACCCTTCACTTGCACAGGTCTAAGAACAGTGTATCAGAAACACCAGGACAACAATGGCTTCTGTAAAGATATAATGAAATTATATGAAAAGTTACAGTTCAGAGTCCACAGGGATTCCTTGGCTTTTAGTTACTGGAGAAGATGCAGTTTCCACTGTAGATTTTTATTGAATTTTGGTGGAGTAAGTACTTCTGGATCTGAAAGGCAAATGGAACAAGTGTCAGAACAGGAGCTAACAGCAATATAGTTTCTTCAAGAGCTGTCAACTACTTCACTCTTCTTTACATCTAAGGATGCTGATAAATCTTTTGACACCTATCATTTCCCTGTAGTAACTGATCTCCGGCCTGCACAGAAGAGTGCCCCCAGATTACCTGCTGACACAAGAAAACCTCTGGGGCACACCATGTCCCCTCTCAATCAGTAAGTGTTACTATTCAGAACGAGGAGACACAGGCGCAAAGCCACAAAGATCAGTGGCACAAAGCAGAACTCCATTAATTCACCTGTCACTGGCCCATCACACACCACAGTGAGCTGGCTCTCTGGTGTACGTAAGAGGCATAAGGCTTTTTCTGGAGCCAGCCCTGGCAACTGGCAATAGGCAAGTTGCATCTAGAAATTCAAGAGAGGATTTTCCAAAGGAAATTCCAGGACCAGTAGGGGAAGAGACTGTAGGACTAGGGGAAAGCAGGAAGACTGGTGAGTTGGGACCATCATTGCCAGGTCTCTCAGCCCTGATTTTGTATTGGCTGCAAGCACTTCAAGACAGCAAAGTGACACACCAGAGTGTAGCCTGGCCTGCTCAAGAGCCTCACCTAACTGCCAAAGCAGAAAAAAAAAACCTCAGCAGGTAAGTTAAAAGAAAAATTATCTAACACATTCCTTAAGAAATCAGGTTTTCAGTTCCCTCACAACAGACTGACATTACACACACAGGGAGCCAGGAGCACAACTAAGACAGTGTTAGCACAAGAATTCAGAGCAAAATAAACTTTATTCAGAAAGCTGCTCGCTTGCCACAAGGCAGGATGGTATGCCATAAAGAAAAGCAAGAAACCCCCACAGCTGAGTAACTGGTACAATAGTTGGCAGTGCCTGGAGAGCCTCGAAGCCCACTAACCTCACTGACATTTCACACCCAAACCTAACTCAGAGCCTCAACTAACCTTGTACAATGGGAGGCATCATCCTCTTCTGCTGATAGGCAGCCATAATGCTGTTTGCAGTTGAATTGGGTCCCAGGACCTGTAAGAAGCAATAGCCATGTTTCAGCCTGAACAAAGCAAGGCTACAAGCAGGGATACTCTCAAAGCAAATTATTGTCCAAAACCAGAAGCAGCTGCCTGTAAGAGACGTCACTGTACAAAGTGAACAGGATGTGTGATCAAGGCCCAGTAATGTTTCAGAAAAGGTAACACAAGAACCAGAGAGAACTGCTTTTGCACAGCACTGTAAATGTAATGACTCAGCAGGACTAAATTCATTACTGCACCATCAATATTTAAAGTTAATTTGTGAGTCTCTGTTCCCTGTCACATAGAACAATTTTAATCTGTTTTTAAGAGTCCTGCTAACCAGCAGTTAGGGAGAAGATAGTGGGGAACATCTTGTGTTCACCAAAAATGCTCAGAAATCTTTATTAGAAAGGAAGACTTTTTTACTCAGGAAGGCAACTAACTAAAGTCCTTGTGATTTCCTTATTCTGCATTAAGATAAAGTTTAGAAGCCTGACATAATCCTTCTTTTTGCAATATACTCCTTGCGATATATGGTTCAGACTAAATTGACCAGTCTGGTAGCTTTTCACTTCACAAGACCAGGTCGGACAACCTGGACATAAAAGTTATGCTAACACTTCTATGATTAGGCCTAGAAGAGAAGAGAGTGTTCCCATGTTCTACAAATTGCTTAAGGTAGAGCTTACGAATAGAAGTCACCACTAGGACAAGGCAACACAAGTTTCAGGATACCTCGTCATGGGCAATGTGGCATTCAGTGCAAGGAACACAGTAGGCTATACATGTTGTACACGTCTAGAGTGCACTGACTGGGCAGGTCCTGCACGGAGTGTCTGTTGAACCTCTACATATAAAAAACCTCAGATTTTGAAAGCCAGGGAAGGATTCTGGGCTCTCTGCTGGAGAATGTAAAATACTGCTGGACACGGGTATTGTCTAGCAGGTGTGATAGGTATTGTGAATAAGCACAGACCAGGCTGACAGAGCTCTGTTGCAGGTCTCGAGTCCAGATTTCTGGGACTGAGGTTTCCATCAACTGCAAAACTTCTTCCAGGACTTGCTGCAGTGCCCCAGCTTGATCATCATAACCAAACAGCACAAGCTGCTTCAGAAGACTGTGTATATCTCCTGCAGGAGAGAATAGAAGCACAGGCAATAAAGAGCAATCAACACAGGTATGCTAAATAAACAGCTTCATTTTTTTGCTATCAGCCCACAGGAAGGAGAGCAGCAACTCAGAACTGGTTCTGTCCCTGCTGAGCCCCTACAGTGCCTGAGAACAGAAGTAAGACAAATCTGTAGTGGCACTGAGAAGGCCTCTTTTCTCTGCTCCCAAACTTCAAATGCAGAGAGCTCACACCCTTATATGTTATTCTGAGCACAGAGGCAGATGACCTAAACTAAGGTCCAACACAGATGGCCATAGGGACGAGGCAGCTTTTCTCCCCAGCACACACAGCAAGAACCAGAGGGGAAGGGCACACTGCCTTAGCTGTCCTCATCCTCACAAGATGCAAAGTGGATTAAGATCACTGAGTATCCTACCCTTCACAGTCTCCACAGCACGAACACTCTCTCCCAGGACTTCCAGAAGGGCAATATCTTCAAAAGGACTCCCTTCCTTCAAGCTGTATCTCTTACGCTCAGCCTTGCGCCGGTTCTTTGAGGATCGCCTGAAAAGGAGCACATTTCTTTAGAGTGTGCACAACAGGATTAGCTGTTAACAGGGTAAGTCTGGAGGGAAGGAGGAACATCACCAGTGTGCATGAAACTTGTCACTCAAGTCCTCTCTCTAGTGACAGGGGACTGTTTGCTCAGCTCCTACCCATGATCACAGGAAAGCAAGTTCATTCACAGGTCAGACCTACTTGCATAATGTTCCCAAGTAATGAGCACACTCTGACACAGGTATGCTGAACACTGAAGATGCATTCTCTCTCTGTTTACATCTGATCCATACAAAAAAAGTGCCCTAAAAAATTTCCTACCACTGTATTTTTCCACAGTTCAGCTAGGAAATTCAGAAGCGGTCCCACAGACTGCACCAGTGAGTAACATACTCCATCCCACACTGCAGCTCATATTCTTGAGAGCACTCAAAAACAATGCAGACAACCACTGTAGGAAGACACTGGTACGAGATTTAGTAGCAACCCCCACACATCCAGTGCGAAACTTGGGCCAAAGAACACAAGTCACGTGCACAAGCTGTTAATGTTTGAGAGGCTCTGCCTATATTCTGTGTCTAGGTTTCTACAGCCAGCTATTCTGGCCACACGCCCAACACCCACGGAGCCAGAATGTGCTGAGAGTCTGTGTTCACCCCTGCTCTGCCGGGCATTCAGTTCCTGTTGCAATAGTAGCTTCTGGCATTTTCCGCTCTTTCCCATTCCAATGAGAGTTAAAATAACCATGAAATGTCTGTAATTAAAGCAGCTCCAAGGCACTCACAGCTGCAAGGAGGAGCATGCCAAGCGTGAGCAAGATGACCTCCCAACTGCTGATGCCACAACAGCCACTACCTAATTTGGAGGCAGATACCTACGCTGATATTCTTGAATTGCTGTGTGAATATTTGCTGGTCGTGTCACTGGCTGTCACAATACTGCTGGTTTCAGAGAAAAGCTCCAATTCTGGGCAATTTGGCACTTCATAATCTGCAAAATATGGTAACAACTGTCACAGTACGGAAAAAACTCAAGAGTTATTTCAAGCTTTCTCTCTGGTTTATCTGTGTAGCTTGCTGGGCAGATTCACTCTCCTTCCTGGTGTCCTGAAGCCTTATGGCTCTCAACCCCACTGACCCAGCACATAAGAAAAAATAGTAATTGTGAGAACAAGACTGCTCCTCTGCTCTGGGGGGATGGTGACATTGCACAGCACAGTCAGAGGGATGACAATCTCAGTGCAGCAGATCTGGACTAGGACAAAGCATTTTGCTTTCAGAAAAATTCCGAGTCTGTGTGAGCTGGCAGGTGAATATGCCTACAGGTACTTGGCACAAAGGACATGCTGAGCACTGTCTCACTCAGCCAAGACAGTACTGTGGAGACAGTGCTGTGTCATTTTGAAGAGCTTTCACGTGTATTTTGATTCTGTGAAAGCTGTGACACAAGATAGAGCTGAAAATACAGAATAAGCAGGGTAAAACAATCACACTCCAAGTATGGTGTGAGGAGTGGCTGGGAAGGGTGCTGTTTTACTGCTGTAGGTCCCACTGGAGCTAGAGTAGAGCACAGCTCCACCAGAGCAAACAGAAACCACAAAGAAAAAGATGCTCACAGTCACAAATGCAAGAGAAACTCATATGCACTTCAATACCAACCCTGCAGGTTCTCACAGGCCTTCTCCTTCAGCTCTCGGACCACACGCAGGCGACTCCTATGGCGAAGAAATGCAGTTTTCTGAGAATCCAGGAAGATCAGCTGACTTTTCTGAGCTGCTCATTAAGAAAATCAGAACATAAACATTTGCGCAAGAGAAACAGAAAAGCATTTTTTACACAACCATAGTCCTTCAAGAAGTTCAGAGGTCAGGTGCAAAGTACACAGAAGGACTTAAGTGGAAGGAAATTAAAAGCTTGTAATAGAGGAGCTCACCAAACAAGATACACCTGGATGTGGAGTGAATTAACTTGTCAGACAATCATCTTCTAGAACAAGAGTCTTGTTTCTGATCCAGGAAGAACAGAAAGTTCTATGGCTAAGTCTCATTAATTAGGTTTAAATTAAAAAAAATAAATCCCTCAACTCATACGCATGAAAAGGAAGAATAAGGAATAGTAACACAACACCCTTCCTGGATGGAAGGGAGAATACAGCTATCAAATAGTTGGCTTTTGTTCTCCAAAAACTACTCATCAAAGCTTATAGGACAGCTAGTCATTTTGCTGATCCATAGGTCTGCTTCCACGTGTGCTTCAGAACGAAGACTGTCCTGCTTGTTCATTGACATGCAGACACAGACCCCTCTGCAGCTTTTGACTGTGACGTCTGGAAAAGCTTCAAAGGAGCCTAACTAAGCTAAAAGATCCCATGACACTGCAGGGCTTTCAGATGCATCGTGCAGAGCCAAATGCAGCTAACTGAGCAGCATGACTTAGGTGGAAGTGAAGAATCCTTCCACACACTTTCCAATACTGGCATGCTCTGACTTCCCACAGACCCAGTAAAGATCTTTAGCCTCTATAGCACAGAGAAATCTTGTATTCTCACACAGATTCACCTTCCAAAATAGCAGGTTTCAAGTTGGTCTCCAAGATATCCAGTCTATCATACTTGTGAATCTGGATCAGGGAAAGAAAAGAAGATAGGGTTTAAGGATCTAACCCAGATCACATCCCTCTGTTCTTGCACTCTAAAGACGTATTTCCACTCCCTTTCTTGTGATCTGAAATGTCTTACCAGTCTTAAAGCCTCTTCCCAAAGAGCCCCTTCTAAGAGCAGGAGAACAGCCTCTTCATAGTCCTAGAAGGAAAGAGCAACCATGGGCTGCTATTGATACTAGTAACACACATTCAGGTAGAAGCTATTCAGAAACATATTTCTATGCAGCAGTATCACAGTCAAGGCAGGAAAACACTACTATGCCAGGCACTTTGAAGTGCTGACATAAAAAACCAAACAAGCAAACAAAACCCACAAACGAACCCACCAAAACCATGTTACTTCTCCCACACTAAGGGGAAATTCCTCTGGAACTCTGTTTTCCTTATTCCAGCCCTCTGCAACAAAAGCTTTTCATACCACAGCATGGGCAGCTTCATGACTGGAAAAACTCAGGGACAAAGCACTTATCCCCACCCTGCTGACTGCATCACTGGGACCTGCTCTGCCCTCCCCAAGAGAGCCCATGGCACAGACTGTTCTGCTGTCCGCACGCATGGAGCCACACGTGGTGCAGGAGAAGAGAGAAAACACAGCTGTGTCTGTATGACAGAGGGTATTACCGAGACACAGAGAGGAGGATGATTACATTACCTGAGCATACTGCTCCAGGAGTATGGCTGCCTCCGCATGCTTTCTCTGTTCAACCAGTTTTCCTACAAGAAAAGGTGGTGTTTCAGCTTTTCAGAAACAGATGGATTTTGTGCCACAAAAGAACAAAGCAGAGGAAAAATCCCACTCACTGAGGCACTTTCTATCTGCTCACACATGTACTCAGTCACTAAATTACAGTTCTAATTTAAGAGGGGCACCATAAGAAAGTATTAAAGGCAAGACATGAAGGACTCAAATCTCATTAAGTGACAGAAAAAGCAAGTACTGAAGTAACAAGCTTTGGAAGACTATGCTCCCAGAAGCCATATTCCCTCTGTGTTAAGCAGGTCCTTTATAACCTACACCTGTAAGGCTGAAGTCAGGACAATGCTCCATTTCTCTTGCTGAAATAGGTGAAATTCCTCTTGCTGAAATACATGCTATGTCCACAACACATCTCATGTCTGACATGCGCTAGTGAGCACAAATTCTGAGACCAAGTACCTTTTTCTCCAGCAGTAGGACAGCACACAGCTTTACATGTACCAGCTGGTCCTAGCTGCTAGCTGGATTCAAGGAGAAAACAAGATGCAACTTCAAATTATCCAGCGGCCTTTAAAGTCTGTGGCTAGGCACAGTACTTGCATCACTTAATGTCTAGAGGCTTCAGGGATGTCAGACACTTCAGAGCATGTCCATTCCTTGAAGTTAAACAAGGACGCAATTTGGAAGAGCACTGTGGCAACCAGGTGCAAGAAAAAAATGCAGGAAGCAGTCAGCATTGGGCAGCCAAGACCAAAGCTAGCTTGGCAACTCCTGAGTTGCCTACCAATTCAGCTTCAACATCTGTTGGTTCCTTTGAGAAACAAAGGTCATGTGTAAATGCACACACCCTTGGGAAACATCGCATCTTTGTTCTCATTTAAGAAAAACCCTGCAGAATACTGAGGTATTCAATGAATAGGAAAAAACAAAATTAACTGTAAGTAACAGCAGCCACTTCTGCTCTGCACACTTCCATCTCCTCAAGGCCTACCTGCCATACTCCGTGCCAGGCTGGACAGCTTGTCCTTTGTGTAACCAAGCCGTGATGCCATGCACAGGGCTTGCTGCCAGCTCCCACTGCTCTGAAAAGCATCAAGTGCTTTTGCAAAGATGCCAGCGCGAGCAAATATCAATGCAGCCTGTTCATACAGTTGCTTCTGAATCAAGTACTCCCCATATGCATCACTGATATCCTAAAAGAAAGGGACAAAAAAAAAAAAATTAGCTGTAAAGTAAGTAGCAGTCCTCCTAGTAAAAATTAAGGGCCCATCAACAAAAGCCTATTACCCACCTTCTGCAAGGAGTTCCTAGGCGCAAAGTTTCTACCCCATTTCAACTATATCAAGCCAAGGGCTGATGATTAGCACATGGAGCCATTTCACAGAGCTACAGCAAGTGACATGGGGGGGTACCTAACTCAAACCTAGATGCTGCAGGAAATCAGTCCTCCCCACTCACATGAGCAGTTTTTATTAGAATGTCTCTCTGAACCATGCTACTTTAGGAGGCAAACACTGGCACAAGGCAACATGCAAGCCCTGCAACTCCAAAGCCACAGGCTACTCAAAGCTCACTATCTCCATGTGGAAGGGGCAGGTGGATTTGACTGAAAGGATACAGAAGGAATAATAAAAAGACTCTCAATAACTCATTCAGGAACAGACCTCCCTAATGAGTAAAGACTCCTTTCTGCTTTCACCATGTTGCAAATAGACTGATTTTCTCTATTTCCCTTCTCACTCATCAACTCCTTGTGCAAGGCTTGTGTGTTGTTTATTTACAATATCTACATTAAATTATATTAAATGCATTTACATTTCATCTCAGCCTTGGGCAAACTAAAGTTCTTCAGTAACACTGAAACCAACAAAGGACACTACATATTAGAAAACAGCACATCTACAAGTGTCCAAGCTCTGTAGCGCTTTTCAGAATAGTTTAACAAATTGTCCCCACACAATCTGCAAGCCAGATAGAGGTCAAGACAGGAAGAAGTCTTTCTGAGGTAACGGGAGTTCTTCAGCACACTACAAAATAGTACAGCAGAAGAAAAAGGACTTCCAGGAGCTCTCCAGGTCACAGGATCAAAGGAATAACAGCCATTCCTTCGATGACCAGGCCCCAGAGGGTTTAGTGCCAAGAGTCATTCCAGCTGTTCTGTCAGACAAGGGTCTCAGACAACACTGGAACAGCAATGACCTACGGAACCTGAGCACAAGAAGCAGCTGCAGTTTCATTCCTGCCCTCATGCAAGGTGCTGAGGACAGGCAAAGACATGCATAAGGGAATAAAAAGCTTGGACACTGCATTATCACGTGCTTACACACCTTGTACTCCTGAGTGCTAGAGGGGTACAGCTTCAATGACTCGCAATACAGATTCTGATCCTTCACCAAGTTCAGAAATTCAGAGAAGTGTTCAGGACCTGACAAAATAATTTACTTTTTGTAAAAATAAAAGAGAAAGTACATGACCCTCACAGCTCCCAGACAGTCTGGGTTCACTGCATCACGAAGCAACTAGAGGTGCTTGGGGCGAAGAGCACTTGTTCTACTACTGTAAAATCAAGGCATTCACTTCCTTGAGGTTTGGTCCAGTTTGGCCAGAGATATTAACCAGGCACAAGTCACTTAAGTAGGAACAACACAGGATTTACACTTCATGACCACAGAGCAATAAACACTTCTTTCTCCCTGTACCAAGCTACGCTACAAAAAGCATACAGCAGAAGCCAACCAGGCATTACCAAGAGGTAAGATGACCTTGTGCAATCCTTCCCTTTCTTCAGCTATTTGCCCCCAAAGGCTTTCCAAAATGGAAATGTTACACTGCAGATATTCTCCTCAGGATACCTACCACATTTGCTGAGGTGGCCAAGAGCTTTTGTGTATCTCTTCAAGTGTCTGTCTATTGTATAACGCTGATAATTGGTTTCCATTTTCCGGAGCATATTTAAGAAGGGCAAGTATTCTTTTGGGTCCTGCAAAGAATAATAAAAACTGCAGTTGGGCTAATCTGTTAAAATCCTTATTTGCTCCCATCTTCACCAACAGACAGTTTCATATTTGAAAATATATGATAATACACTAAAAAAGGGTTTTTTTTTTGGTCCTCCTAATGTAAGCCGTCTGAAAGAATTGATTTGTACATGTTCTCTTGACAGAGATTACTAACTTAAATTACCAGGCTCCCACATGGACTTCAGCAGTGAATTCAAAGGCGGGTAAAATTCAAGGCTATGTGTCATATCAAATGTTGTTTTCTATTATTATGTATACATTTGCAGCTGTAAAGCCAATCAACCTTCCCACAACAAAGGTCATAAAACCTGTTAACATAAATAGGGTGTTCTAACCGACAGGCAGCAGACTTTGCTGTAACAATAAAGATCCTGATGGGCATTTCAGTTCAGAGATTTCACATTAAACCTGCATGAAGATACACTCCATTATCAGGGGCACCACTAAACAAGCAAGAATCAAGACTACAGAACTGAGAATGGAAGGCATGCAATCACAACATTTCAGATACCTGTCCCTCCCTTCCTCAGAGGTACTTTGCCTGGCTGCTCTAGAAGAGCACTGTTTCACCTTGAGCAGAAGCAAGTTTCCAAAGCTGTGCTCAAGACGTACCAAGGGATGCAGAGACATGACACCTTCCCAGCACCATCTCAAGCACACACAGGACTTCTGAGCAACTGAAATCCTGCCTGGCTAGAGAGCTATTACTAAGAAAATACAGAGGCTGATCTGCAGACTTCAAAGAACCTTTGAGAAAGTAAAAAAATAAGTTCCTTGGCTGGAACTATAAGCTAAGACCTTTTGAGACTTTTCTGCCACCATGACGACTAAATCAAAGTCATATGTCCCCAAGGAATAATCATACAATTCATTGACATCCACAAGGAAAAGCAGGTACTTCAGTGCTTCTTCTGCACTCACAGCTTTGACATCTGGAGTAATGCTTTCTGTAGCAAGATAAAGAAGCATATGATCTGTTACATCACCAGCAGTGGAACCCTGCCATGAGGGAAGGACGCATCATCGAGCACAATCGTGACATCAGAGAGGGACCATCAAACTATCAGCTTGTTCTGTCCTGTGGAAGGGGTTACTTTGCCTTTCCTGGGCAACTTTAAGGACCATCCCAAGCACACCACTGAGTGTGCAACTCTGACAAGCTAGAAGTGTCAGCACAAAATAAAGGCAAAGTTTGCCAGTCTGAGATACCAGAACCCAGAATAGGAAATTCCTTTTCCATGCTGTGAGAGCTAGAGCTCCAACTGGGAAGTGAAAACAGGTCCAACTCTGGGGAGTTTGCTGGCAAACCTAGATAAAAGGATGAGCTGAGGGCATGTGCAGCAGTATATGTTATATGATATGCTGCTGTATCAAACACACAGCTAGTTTCAAGTATATTTCTGTTTTCTGGCTGAATCCATGAACAGTCCCCTTAAAATACTTTTCTGGGTGAACCATGCTAACAATGAAAGTGTTGAGGAACACATTCAATGCAGGCAGATCAGGGTGCAGCTGCAGTGGGAGCTGCAGGTTGAGCTCTGGGTAGTGGAAAGCTCCAGCAGGAACTGCCAACGCTTTGCCTAACGAAGGGGACAGGGACCTGTGAGATACTGACACACAGCAAGAGCCAAGGACCCCAGATTTTTGTGGGGATAGACTGTGAAGGTATAGAAGTTCTCACAGGGCCAGGGGTTCCTTTGTTCAGGGACCCTCCTCAGAAGCAAATCTCCTGGCACCAGCTTGGGCTGTTATTTTATTATTTAGTTATTGTACCACGATTAAGCTACTTGAGGGATCTGGATGTCTGAGACTCTACTATAGAAAACCTGGGGTTGAGCTGGTAAGGAATCCTGGTCTGACTCCTGTGTGAGTCAGAATCCTGTGTGAGTTTGGGGGGCTGTAGCTGTAAATGGGCTTCAATCCCAGCTCAGGTGGTGCGAATGTGACTGCTAGAGTGCCTCTTGGAGGGTCAGACAGGGAAGTTTCCTTAATAAAAAGCTCCAGCAAACCACCAGTTTTCAAAACGTTTGAGTTCCTGATACAAAACCTCGAAGATCATGAACTTTCTGGAGAGCAATTTCCAGTTCTGGAGGACTTTTCTTCACATGTGCTGTCAATATTGATAGGCAGTATCTGAAGAAAAGAGAAGTAGTGAATGAAAAAGTGAGAAGGAAGAAACAGCTCATTTCTTTTTTAGCACAGCTTGTGCAAGTCCTAGTCTATGTCTTCGTTTAAAAAAAAAATAGAAGAAACTGCTCAGGCACTTTGGTCTTTCTAAAGGAAGGCAGGAAACATGGGAAAAGAACAGAATATACCAGGAAGTTTCTTCACTCAGCATGTCTTCCTCAACATGTCACAAAGCTGGAGGTATGTTTTAAGTTGAATGAGCTACCTTACCATGCCAGCCAGCATGATGAAGAGAACACACCTCTCTCTGAAAGTTCAGATAGCTGGACACAATTTTCTGAATGTAATTTGGCATTAAAATAGCCTTTTTATAAAAGGTAAGCTTTCTAGGGCATTATTTATACTTTCATACATTTCACATTTACTATTTCAAAACAGCTTTCCTAGCTAAGGAGATGCTTTGTTTTCTGAAACAGTTTGCTGGAAAGTGTGTAAATTCTTAGGGCTCAGCAGCAACCCACCACCTGTTGCTCTTCTATCCACTGTTTAACAGTAAGCTGCTGATAGTTTAGCAGTATTTCCCCAGCCACTGTTATTATCCTTTTTTTCCCAGATTTTATCCTTATCTGGTGTTGATTTGTCCAAGGAGGATGGTTGCCAAAAAGGTAATCATTCAGGAATATGGAGCTGATGATTTACAAAGCAATTCAGTCTCAAATGGAACAGCTGAGGTCTTTCCAAATGGCCAGCTACTTCAAACAGTCAGCAACTCACCAGGATGAGAATCTTGCTCATGTCTCTCAGTCCCCATATCACACAGACTGATCCTAAATTGAGTGTATTTCTTAAACCTCTATAAGCACCCTGCATCTATTATTTCAATTCTGGTAGTAGAACGTTATTTTGCTATCTGTGGAATTACTAGATGTTTCAGGACAGCATTTTCAGTAGAAGGAAGGCATGGTAGACTTAAGTTTTGTGGAGCACAGGCTCCTCAGATAACCTAGAGCAAAATAACTAATGTCAGGGACAGCTCTGCTTCCTGCCAATGACTTACTAGAAATCTCTCTAATGGTTCCATCACCCACAATAAGAAAGTGCTCACTTTTGAGGGTCAATGTGTTCCATGGCAACTCTCATCACATCGCATATGAGGTTTACTTTTTTCTGATCAGGATGCTGGTGTGGTTGAGTATTACTGCCACCATTCAGAGATGGGTACATACTCTTTGTGAAATCTTCTTCTCTAAATAAAAACAGGTAACATGAATAACAGCACCATCCATCACATAGTCCCAAACAAAGACAGTAAGGTTAAGAAACAGAAATGCATGCAGAAAGTAACTTACTCAACACACTAGCTATGTCATTCAGTACTGACACACAACCTGCCACACTACCATGAAGTTCTCCAAATCAGTCCCAACTCATTATCAGGCAAGAGAGCTAATAAATACCCACCACCCCCAAACTTGCCAAACAACTACTTTGGTTGCGCAAAAAGATCTGAAGGCAAGAATTACAAAATACAGCTGTCTTCTACTAAATCCACCATGGATTTATCCACAGAGCACTCTGGATAAACAAGCCATTTGCTATTATTTCTAGTCAGATCAAAACTGAGAATCAAACAGAACAGCTAAGTGATAGCTCCAACTCCTACACAATGATTTACTTCAGCAAGCTTGAGAAGTCCCTTACCATGCTGCAAGGCCTCACCACTCAGCCTTTCAGAAAAAAGTCAGGGGACCTGATTTGAGGATCCAAGCAAGTATCTTGGCCTCAGGCTCTAGATAAGCAGTGCTGTCTTGCTCCTCTTTATGAGGGAACAGAACTTTCTCTGTTCTCGTTTACTGCTCTACAGCAAAGCAGAAGACAAGTCAAAGCAGTCAGATGATGTACTAATTATTAGCTGCAAAAGTATAATGTCTGCCTGCAAGCTGGAATTCCCAACAAGACACACTGTACTTGAAACTACTGAGCTTACTCAAGCCTTTATGTCTCAACATGCCAGATTTCTGACTCCTTGCACCCACATTGAAGAGCTGTCAATATTTTGACAAAATAATGGACCACTGCTGATTACATGCATACTTCCATTTGGAGACTTATACTCACCTCAGTTCTGTGAAAAACAAGTTGATATAGTTCACAGAATCTATCTGCCTGATAAAGGTTTCTGTGTTTTCCAGAAATACCTGAAATGAAAGAGTACTACCACTGTTATTCTGAACACTAAGAACATGTACACTAAGTATAAGAATAAATTCAGAGACCTTCATCTGTATGGGATGAAGGAAAAGCTAAATCTGATCTGTCTGCATGATGTTGTAGTGCAGAATAGCCATCACTGCTGAAAGTAGAAATGACAGCACCACCTACTCTTTAGAGCCCACTGTTCAGTGGTGATGGACTCCAGGGTACATTAGTATGGCAAACAACACAAGGTAACTGGGCAAACTTGCCTTGGGATTGTGGTCGTAGAGAAGATTGAGGTTGATTCGCAGCTTCCTCATACACTGAAAGGCTTCCCTGAACATAAGCCTGGAGGAGTGAGTCAAGTGGGACAGTTTACATAGTGGATAAGAGCCGCAAATAAAGGCAACTGACCAGAGCTAAACACAGAACCAGTGGGAAGAGAACAGGCTACACAACAAGCTGTGCAGTCTACCTTCAAGAAAAAATGTGCAAGGTCAATACTGTTCATTGCTGGCCTCTGCAGTGGGACACACCAGAACGTGAAGCTGATGAAGCAATACAGAACTTACATTATTTTTATCTCTGTTAAAAGAGAGTGATACATTTTAACCTAATGGATCACTTTCCCTTCCAGAAAATTTCAATGTAAATGAGTTCAGTAAAAAATTGAAAACAGCTTCATCATGAAGTGACTGACATGTCTAGACAACAGAGCACATGAAGATTTCTCCCTTCCATGCAATCTCAGCACATGTCATAAGCCCTTCAATAGTGAAAGGAGAAGCACCTGGCACTATTGAAAGCTGGACTTCTAGATGGTCACCCCAAAAACAGTTTTGTTCCCTCTAACAAGGTGAATTCCCTTGTTAGGGAGTTTAGCCTCCCTCTCTTTTCCAGGTCAGTCAGCCTCTAACAGCTCAGACTGTGGGAGGGAAGACCAGAACACACCACTGCCATTTACCTGTCGAGCCACTTCCTAATCTGGGCAAGAACCAGAGCTCGGTGGTGAACAGTCTCCAGATTTCCTCTTGGCATCTACAACACAAGATTCACACAATCACTGATTTGTAGTTGCTCTGCCTACATTGTAGGCAAAGTGAGGACTGGCCAACTCCCTAGGCCTGTTTGCTACTTGCAAGTGCATGGGCCTGTTTGCTCACTTCATAGGACATGCACTTTCAAGGACCATGGAAAAATACCTGAAAATATATCTCTTAGTTCAGAAACATGCTTTCCTCAGGAGGCTGGACTCCACTCAACCAGGCACAACCCACAGCAATCCAATCAAGTTTACATGTTAGCCCTGCTCTGAGGAGGATGTTGGGCTTAACACCTCCAGAAGTGCCTCCCAAATGATATCCTTCTTCATTCTGTGAATCTTTGCTGGTTCTGAAGAGTGAGCTCAGCACTTCATATAAATTAAGAGCCAAGGCTAATGGAGCACTGCTAGTAAGTACTAGGAGGTGAGTCTTGAGATTCATGGTGAGAGGCCACAATATGGTACCTCTGCCATTGGGAGTCTGAAGTCCTTCCCAGTTCTGTACATACCTATCTGCCTGTCCTGAACCTAACTCCTACAGGCATGCTCAAAATACCTCTGCATCCAGCCAGGCAGCTGGAGATTTGTGAGGTGCTGTGCTGCTGCACAACACCTCACAAACAGAGCAGCAGCTTTGCAGCACTGCACATGCTACTTGCAGGTTGGGCAGGTGCCCACTCTGACGGGCCCTGGCACACCCTGACAGCAGATCCAAGCAGACAGGGGCAGAGCACTGACCTGCAGCACAACCTTTGTGTCCTGGGGAACAACGGTGACGAAACGTGAACCTCGCTCCACCCTGCGCAGGGTCTCACTGTTGGGTGCAGCAGCACTGTTCAGGCCAGCCTGGAGGGCTGAAGATGATGTATTTATCAGCACTCAAGGCACACCACAGCACAGTGCCCCACTGCCTCCTAAGTAGCCCTGAAAGGTTGTACTGCACCAATTGAATCACCAAAACACCAGTGATCTTCAACAATTCCTGACAGGATTGCTCAGTGCTAATCACTGCTGTACCTCTACACAAAGTAGAGATGTGTCCTCTATACAAGAGGATGACAAAGCTCAACAGACAAGAGTAGCACTGAAAGATGTAAAGGACCAATAATAAGTTGTCATCCAGGCTTTACCAAGGTCATCACACTTCTCATAGCCAGAGACCACCAGAAACCTTTTCTACAATGATCCCTTCTCTAACACACACCCTCAAAGAGCACATAGACTTCTTCTTCTTGACATGAAGGGGAGGAAGAGAATGAAGGGCCAGGCTGCTGAAAACAGTGTAAGGGACAACTACAGGGACAATATAAATTCTGCTCCTTGTGAGAAGCATGTGATATATAGTTCCCTGTGCTCCTTGCTCTCTGGCAGATTTCTGAAAGCCGATCTCTTACTCTTGTCTCTTAAACTGTTCTTTCGAGGGATCTGAACACAGCAGCTTTGGATGTGGAAAACAGGGACACCGTGTGCTTCCAAGACAAATGCCATGAGTTACCAGCAGCAGATAGCCAATGTTGATATTTACCTTTCACTGACAAGTTCTTCAAGCAGAAGCATTGACAGGTGTGGGAGTTGGTTGTCACCAACAAAAACTCATCATATGTTGCAAATGAGGTAATGTTAGACGCAACCTATAAAAAATGAAGTTTGTCACAGTTTAGACCAGAACAGGAAAGCTGCCTTTGGCAGAGGAAAAGGGGATAAAATGAGAGGCAAAAGCTTTGGTACCTCAGTATCATTAACAAAAAAGCGGCATCGATCTGTGAGGCCCAAGATCATCTCCTGTAAATAAAAATGATGACAACTATGAGCTATCAGCAATACAACCTCCAGTATTTGACAACACTGACAAGCACGGGATTGAAGCACCTTACAATTAGGTAACGCGTACCTTATGTGATTTACTTAAAGAAGTTGGACAGCAAGTTATGCAACCTCTGTTCCAGGAGGGATTAAACTTAAGCATCTTTTAACACTGCTGGCTGAAAATCCAGCTTGGCCTATCCTGTAACTGCACAGTCACAACACAGAAGCAGAAAGCATGCTAGAACTTTAGCCTTTTCTATTAAGCAGCACTTAATTCAGAATACTACATGAAAAGCACCACTACAAAGCAGAGCAAAGTAGCTTGATACAGCTGGATGCACACTGAAGGAAAGAAACCCCAAAATATAAGTAAAACAGCTAGTCACTCTTTAAGCTGTTGTAAATATCAAAAACCATCTCCAGCAGTAAACACCAGTAGTAGGAGATCTGCAGTAACTCAGTGCAGCCATATTTGCTAACAGGTTAAGTTCATATAAAACAAAGCAAAATGGTCTTTTCAAAAAGAGCATGGCAGTGACTGCTAGAAATTTCCAATCTGAAACTTCTCACTCTTTAATGACATTATTCATTGTATTCATAGAATGGGGTGATTGGGTGTTAACAGCAATCCACCAGAAATGCTCTAAAAGGCAAGGGAAGATAAGCTCTCAGCTCTGCATAAGGCCTTATGAAGAATGCCATGAACAAGTATCACTGGGCCCTGGGCAAAGGACCATAGTATACTTTTGATACAGAGAACAGCTGAGTAGGGAATTTAATCTGCTCACAGTCTCACTTACTTCACCACTGATCCTCGTGATAGAAGTCTGCACACAACAGCAGGGGAACTGAACAGCAGAGCCACTGCTACTCCGCCAGGGCTCAAGGACGGGAGGAGAAGACTCTAAGGAGCAAAGAAGATCTAATTGTTTCCCAGCCAATCAAAAATTCAGACATTAAAACCACATGACACGTATCTCAAGAAAACCAGAGCTGGGAATAAGCTACACTATCTGACAGAGGGGAGGGATGCTGACACACAAGTCCAGGACACAGCAGACAAGAAGGTGATAATGTCTAGGCGCTCAACAGTGCCTTTATTCCACCGTGGAATGAGAGACACGTACGAAGGATGTGGCAGTCAGGCCATGTGGCAGGCACAACTGAACGTTGTGCATATGCATATACACGTAAAAATAGACGTGTGTAAATGTACGTATGTGTGTGTGTGTATGTATATATCTACAGTTAACGACATTAATTGCATTCTGACACAAATCACTAATTTCAGCCCATTTCTGGGAGCAGAGGGAACATGAAAGGCAGCACCAACTACCCAGCAATAGTCACTCAAGTCCCTGAAAGTCAAATCATCTCACTAATCTTTTAAAGAAATATTTAATAACTACACCTAAGACCAGGTACTTTAACTGCCCATCTTACCCCATAGGTATTTTAGGATCCGTCTGTCAGCCAGCTGCAGAGCTACAGTTTTGGTCACTGGGCTGCAGTATAGGCTGATCACTTCACCATCTACAGGCACTGACAACCTGATGCAAGACAGAGAAACCACAGAACATCAGTCATAACAGACACATTTAACACTTAAGATCCTGCCTTTCATGTCATCAGATCGAAAGATGCCCATCTCCAGAATGGACATATATTTTGTTCATATAAGGATCTTCTGCAGTTTTTTCAAACCTATGTCAGCTGACATTGGCACCACAGAGAACCAGCAACTACAGCCAACAGGCATTTGCCTAACTGTGCTGGCCACTGTCTGCACTGCAGTCCTCTGCAAACACGCATGTCTTCTACTCTGTTCTACAGTTCATATGTAAATCATCCCATCTTTGCTGTGTGAGTGCTGCAGAAAGCTACTCTCTGGAACTCTTTGGGAAGCACATTTCTGTACCCTAGGTGGCTTTCTTTGTGCCTGGTTTTAACTCAACTGGCCCCACAAAGACCACCAGGTGAGGAGGATGAGGAGGAGGACAGCAGTTCCAATGGCTACTGGTCCCCTTCTTGACCCTGATAATGGTGGGCAAAGGGCAGAATTCAGTGTCACGTCCCATTCCCCCCTCCACCAAGGGCCTTGAATTCAACAGAACAGACCTACACTGTACTGTGACAGGCATGTTTAACATGCCTCTTGCCAGGCTGGGTGTAGGCATTAGGACTACAGGCAAGTGCTGACCAACAGGCAGCTTCATAAGCTGTTTGGTTCTCCTGCAGGAAGAGAGACAAATTCCTTAACCCATGGCCTCCAGGCTGCATGTCTAATAAGAGACTTAATTCCTTCCAGGCATTCTCAGACTTCAGCCACAACTGACAGATCGCTAGTACCGTGAATTCAGGCACTCTTCTTCAGCTCCAGCCATGTGAGGCACTGCAGTCAGATGGTGAAGGACAGACTGAGCAGCATGCTGACCCTGGCCAACCACCAGGAAGCTGTCATCTGGCAGCCAGGTGAGAAATCGGAGCCCCAGTGGATTCATCACTTCATTGTTGTCACTGCTCACATCAACTCTGTCACAAAGTAAGAGAGATCGGGAAGCAAATAGAACCTGATTTCAGTAGGCCACCTCACTAAGAGGCAAAGCTCTTCCTATGCAGAGCCTAGCTGTTCAGACACACAGCACAGCTAGGAGGGTTCCATGGCAGAAACACACAGATACCCAAAGCATCAATCCTGCCAACAGGCTGGGCTGGAGGTAAAGGGTAAGACCTAGGGAGCCCCAACTGTCTTCCCTAAGTAGTACTGTTTCCATGCCAACTACATCTAGGAACAAACAGAGAGCAGGATGGGATTTTCAAGCCTGTCATTGCCTCTGCCATGCAAGCAGCTCTGTTGCTCTGTGTGCCACGGGCCTTGGTACTGCAGTCATTCCTTTGTGCTCCTGCTCCCAAAGCCGAAGCGCAGCATGGGGCACAGGAAAGGATATCTCAGTGCTATCACTGACAGTCATTGCTTCTACTAGACAGAGACCTCAGTCAAGGACACTTCTCAGCACTAGCTGCAGCTACAGTGTCAACAAAATGAAACCATGTTATCCGACAACCTCTTAAAAATCTTGAGAAAAGTGGTCAAAGCTGTTAACCTCCAAAGCATTTCGCCAGGTACAACCCGCTTCTCCCCTCTACAGCTATACCAGTTCTGTATTACCTGTAGGTTTTATCCAGGTATGGTGTTTCCACAGATGCTTTAAATCCACTTCCGCCCACAGCTCCCAACTTGACAGTAGGGTCATTCACTGAACTCTGTCCTAGCAAACACAAAGTAGAACAAAGTGGACTTTAGAGATCTCCTGACAGAGCCCCTTCCATCTTCAAACTTTTCAAAAAGTAGTTGCTAAATGAAACTATTAAAAAAGTCAGAAAATGCCATCTGTACTTGTACAGCCAACATATAATTCTCATTAACACTCACTGTGAGGAAGTTACCTTGCAACATCACAGTACAAATCAGCTGTTTCCTCACAGCACACTGTATATAGAACTGCTTTGGGAAGTGCCGGGTGCCCCAGACAGATTCTCAGACACTTCCAGTGCCAGTCGGCAACATGCCATCAGAGCAGATTGCTCAAGATACCATGTGCTGCACTCAAGCTGAAGCAGGGGTATATTACCAGCATAAGAACATAGTCAAGTGACAAATGCTGTCTTCTCACAAAGTCAATCCACCACCAAAATGACCCCATGTCACGGAAGTGAAAGCAGAGCTTAAACCCACAATGAAACCAAATATATCTCATTCCTAATTATTAATGGTTTGAGTGACTACCACCTTACTAGTTCCCCAAGGTACTGCGCTCAGGAACACAAGGTTTTTTTCACGAAGTTGTGCAACGTGCTCTCACCATATCTGTACACAGAGATCCTGTTATCAGCATCCAGGACAGCCATGTCCCCACTATATTTGGGATCTGTGTGAAATGCAACCTGATTAACCGCCTGTTGGAGCTGGAGTTCATAGGTACACATGGGTGGAGGCACCACAGTATGCTGGAATGCTGTGACAAGCACTTTATCTATGGAAGAAAAGAGAAGAAAATCCAAGCTGCACCCCAGTCCAAATGTTACTGAGGCTTTTGCTGGCTTCCTTACTGGAAGTAGAAAAAAACGTTACAGGAAAATAGTTGCTGTGCTCTAGTGGTTAACTTCATTGAGCCACCTCTGAAGCTTCCATCAATTACATGGACCTCTCATTAACACCTTTTTAGAAACAACTAAAAGAAGAACTATCATAATCCCATCCAGCCTGAATACAACAGGCTATACCACCTTGTCTGACCATAGGGCTGCAAAACTGTTCCACTACTTACCTCCATCTATGACAGCCACATTTGCCATATGTTGACTGTTCTCCCCCAGCCCATGGTCTGTGCTCCAATGCCAGTCATAGCAGAGGTAATGCCAACCCTGGCAGAGTATATGTAATCTATACAGGTTGTCTCGGTCCCATAGCAGCGACACCAATCGATTTTCCTCCAAGCTACCAAAATGTAGACTTTGCTTCAGGTACCAGTGATAGTTCCCTGTGGTCCATAGCTGAACTGTAGAAAAACAAATGGTTACTACAGACTGGTACTTGAGGCCTAACTCAAACCCTCCCTCCCAAACACCACTGCTCTTCTAGGAGTAGGTTAAGTGCAATGAAAAAATAGTTCTAGTCTTCAGTCTACAAACTGTGTCACACAATATCCAGCACTATAACATCAAACACCACACTCTGTGCAAAAGTCATTCCTAGAATTGATTGAGCTACCCTTGTGGAATGATACTCTTGCTTTACGAAGGACTCAGACCCTTAGTATCCCATTCATAACACTTCCAGTTACAGCAGTCTGGAAGATGCTTTGAGCTCAGGCTGAACAACCAGTTCTTCCCCACGAGATGTGCTGGTTTTGGCTAGGGTAGTTAACTTTCTTCGCAGTGCCAAGTATGGAGATGTGTTTTGGATTTGTGCTGAACACAGGGTTGATAACACAGAGACATTTCTGTTATTGCTGAGCAGGGCTCACACAAAGCCAAGGCCTTTTCTGCCTTTTGTATCGGCAAGCTGGCAAGGAAGTTGGGGGTGCATGGGAGGTTGGAAGGGGACACAGCCACGACAGGTGACCCAAACTGACCAAAGAGATATTCCAGACCATATGACATCATGCTCAGCATATAAACTGGGGTAAAGAAGGAGGAAGAGGGGGATATTTGGAGTGATGGTGTTTGTCTTCCCAAGTCACTGTTACACATGATGGAGCTCTGCTCTCCTGGAGATAGGTGAACACGTGCCTGCACATGGGAAACAGTGGATTAATTCCTTGCTTTGCTTTTCATGGCATGCATGGCTTTTGCTTTCTTGTATTAAACTGTCATTATCCAAACCCACGAGTTTTCTAGCTTTTACTTTCTGGTTCCTTCCCAGATCCTGCTGGTGGGGAAGTGGGTGAGCGACTCTGTGGGGCTTGGCTGCTGTCTGGGGTTAAACTATGACACCAGCACAGCAGTCTCAAAGCCGTGGTAAGCTCCATAGTGTCTGCTAAGTTGCAGATGAGTACCCACTGCTAACTGTATTTGCAGGCAAGCCTAAGAGCCAGAGGCTCACACAGTGCTCTCACCATAACTGTTTGGGTTGGAGTTTCCCACCCTCAGGTCTTCCAGCCATATAGCCAGGATTGTAGAATCTGCATTCCAAAGAATTTCATTAACCTGCAGAAACAAACATGGTTCTTACTGGTATTGTTGCTCCTAGATGGTTTACAAGACCAGGAGTTGTTCCTTATCTTCAGCAATGTAGGATGCATGGGTTAATATACAAACATAGCCCTCACGTATCACAAATCTCCTTACAGCTGGAATAAGGCCACAAACTCGACAGCAGTGTTCTATTTGCTTTCCTTGGCACTGAGGAAGCATCTGCCAAAAGACTGCTCAGCACCCAAGCACAGAAGTCAAAGAAATGCCCTAGCAGTAGCTTCTCACTTCTCTTATTTGGAGTAATGTGAGTATATGACTTCACTCTTGCAACAGCTGCCATGCTGAACAGCACTTTTGAATCATTTGCCTGGCAGAAGGTATACAGGGCCCAGAAGCACCCCAGGGCTACAATCATCCTGTATTACACATATAAACATCTCTGTACTATAGGCTTACAGAGGGCATTGCATCTTCTCCACAGACTTCATTGTTCTCTTTTCAGGTCACTTCTTCCATTAGGATAAGCACTAAGTGTTAAGTTAAAAACTTCAAGAATCTGGAAAAGGTCTAGTTCTCTTCTCCATTACACTCTTATCAAAGAAGCCCAGACACAGAACTTACTTTGACCTGCCCTTTTTGGAATGGGAGGGTGAATTCTCCATGAAGAAGTCCATTCTTCTCCAAAAAAACCACATCATGTCTGTTGGGTTTTTCTTGGGTAGATGCTATCAGGTTTCCAGAGGGCCTTAAAGGAGAGCCGAATGTACAGTCAGTGCTCACACAATCACTAGCTGTCATCTTAAACACTAACCATCTCACATTTTCTCCAGTGACAGGAAGAAAAAGGCAGCAAAGGATATATTTTTCTCAACACTGCTCAGACAAAGTCATAGGTCCAGCACTGATGCTTTTCAGGGCTCATGAAATCCACAGGTGATCAAATAAATCAAATTAAGAACTGGCAAAGGAACCTGTAACATTCTTATTTATACAATTGAGTCCAAACCCACTTGACATTGACTCTATGCAGAGTCTAACCCTTCTTCCCACTTGTAATGCAAGTATTAGGTTTTCCAGAGTTTCAAGGGCTACGCTTCCTCATGCTGAATCAGAAGGCAGCCTTCTTCAAGTTTTTGGAAAAATCAACAAAACACAGAAGAAATGAAATTGATGCTGATAAAAGTGTGTGACCAGGGAATAAAGTGCAACACAGCTGCCAGCATGCAGACTGCTTTACTACTCACTTCCAGGACAGTGCTTGCTCTAATCCCGAGATAGGCTCACTTGTTGACTGTAGCACAAGCTCTCTGCTCCACACCCGGACCTTCCGAGCACCTACAGGTTGAGCAAGCAGTGAGACAAAGAAGAGAGAGAATGAGACTGGGAGGAGACTTTTCTAATTTTATGAGGGTAGAAAAGCAAATTTTGATGCACGTGAATAAAAAGGAGACTTCTCTTGTACTTCTCTTAAGGGCTAAGAACTTATTCTGTCTCAGGCAGTTCTCCCATAGTAACCAAGTGACTAAGAAACCGCATTAGGAATTTCAGTCTGATTTAATTCAGTCATAGCAATTTCCCTCTCCAGCTTTCACCATGGAAATGTTAAAATCTTCCTATAAATTCAAGATCCTCCCCAATCTGAAGTACTGAAGGTAAAAACACAAACTTGTGGAAGAGTAGTGCAGTTTGGTGCAGTTCAGCCAATACATTCAAACTGCTCAAAAATTAGTATTTATCATGGAAAATATCAGTTACAGTCTTACAAGAAATGTATACACTCACCATCTCTTTGACTTCTGGGCAAAACCAAGGGAAAAGTAACGCCAGTATTAAAAAAAAAGTGTGAAAGGCTAAACTGCTAGTATAAGGGACAGTGGGCATAGAAACCCAAATAGATTCATCCATTTGGCACTGCAAGCCTATCAGACATTGCTAAAGCTTGAGTAGTAATTTAACACAGGTGAAAGAAGAAGTTTAGATAGCATCTACAAAGTAGCACCCCCTCCTGGCACCTCACTGAACTGAAAACCAAAATGCAAAGAAAGTATTCAAAATATGGTGTCTATAAAGTGCCTCTGAGAACATCAGAACAGAGAAAAGGGCAATTACCTAGCTCAACTCATCCTTGCTTTAAGTGGCCAACAGACGACAAACACCAGGCAGTTCTTGCCTTACCTAGATTCTGCTTAAGAAGCCCCTTACACACATTGGTATTTCTAGTAAGTTTGGTCCCATACCTGTCTCTGGACAGACAGCACTCACTGCAACAAACTGCCCATCTCCTCTCCATGTCACCCGAGGCCTGCCGTCATCCCAGGCTGACGTCGGTAGCACTTCCTGAAGTCACACAAAAGAAAGTTGTTTCAAAGCTTGGGAAAAACTGCTATCTTTGTCTAAATAGACTGCTCTTTAAGACCCTTGGCATGAAATCAATCCATTAAAAAGTGTCAAGGCTACAAGGTTAAAACTTCATATTCAATTTTAGGAAATGCTAGAATTACAAGTGTCTAATTCAATCTGCTCCTCCTGCAACTGCATTTGACTCTCTCTTCACATGATCACACACTATCCTTCACATCCAATGGGATCTCTACCTACAGACCAGCAGTGCATAAGCTGGACCCAAGGATGAACAGAGATTTGTCCATGACTGATGCTGGGATGTTTGCAAACCCTACTTTGAGCTCTGTATTTAAAGAAGTAAGTATTCCCTGTTGCTTTCTTGAATTAGAAGCAAGATGAAAATGCAAGATTTCAGGTAACACAGAAACAGACAGAAGCAGCCTATGAAGAAAACTACCAGAAAGGTGGTGGCAAACTGACACCAGAGGAATTACAGAAACTCTTTTCATACATGATTTCCCAGAGAGAGTATGGGCTTGACGCAAAAAACTGAGTATAATACCATCTGTTTGCGATGTGCTGCCTGTTTCCCTTCTGATCCATGGAATTGCGTCTCCTTTTTACCCCAGCCAAGAGCAACAAACTTTCCTGAAGAAGAAATAATCATTCAAGTGGAAGATTTACAGATAAAACCTAACCACTGTGCACTATGCACACAACCACAACTTCAAGCCACCCACACCTCTTCCCCAGATTTTATTTTAAAAACCTGTAGGGAAGTTACATAGCCCAGGACATACCCTAGTACATGCAACTTATTTCAATTTATGCTGACAAGTAAAAATAGTGACTTTCCCCTTCAGCTGTCCAGCAGCATTACAGTCTAAATAAAATGTCTCCTGGGTCCCTTAAAGTGCTCAGCTCCACTTTCTTACTTTCTACATGCTTAAAACAATATCAAGCATATCAGTTAGTGCAATTTTGTTTCAGTGCACCTCTCACCTTCCCCAAACTCATCTTGGTGGATTTGCTTCTCAGTAATTGGTTCAAAATCCCTTGTCATCATGATGAGTGTCTGCTGACCTGCAAGGCAGATATTAAATACAGTATTGGTAAAGGTATCTGCAGGAGTAAAAACTCAGTGTTCCCCTGTGTTGTCCTATTGTTCCGTGCTGGACCTGATATATAGAAAACATGGTACTACAGAGAACATATCCTTCAAAGCATGAAATCTCAAATTGGAACAGAACACTTTCAAGTTTTTCTCCTCAAAAATATGCTTCTTGGCCTAAACTTACTAAGTTTTTTCCACCTTCAAAACAAGTACCTGGTACCTCTTCCCTTGACATACAAAGGACAAGAAGGCAACTGGGAGCAGACAGGATGGATTTATGAAGAGGAAATCATTCCTGACTATCCTGAGACTCTCCTACAATGAGATGACTAGCTTGTGGGTATGCGGAGAACAGTGGACAACATTTATCTTGACTCTAGTAAGGCTTTTGGTGCTGGGTTCCACAACATCATCATACACAAGTCCATGAAGTATGGGACATTTAAAAGGGCAGTAAAAACCAGCTGAACTGCCAAGCTCAAAATCTTGCCATCATTGTCAAAATGTGCAGCTTGAAATCAGCCACCACTGTTGTGTCCCGGGACACTAGAGGCAATGACTAACATCTTCCTTAATGACCTGGAGAATGGGACCTTTAGCAGGTTTTTAGATGACATAAAACTGGGAGAAGCAGCAGGTCAACAGAAGGTTGTGCTGCTGTCCACGGGGACCTTGTCATGTAGGCGAGATGGGACATCTAGAACTTCATAAAGCTCAACAAGAAAAAATGTCATGTTTTGCCCATGGAAAGTAATTATCTCCAGCACTAAGACTGGGAACCAAGCGGCTGGAGAGCAGCTTATTTCCTGGGGACACCAAGCTGAACTAGCTAGCGGTATGCCCTACTGCCCAAGGGGACAACAGCATCCTGCGCTGCATTAGGAGTGCTGCCAGCAGGCTGGGGACGTGATCCTGCTCCTCTACTCAGTGCTGGCGAGACACATGCGGAATGCTGACTCCATTTCTGGGCTTCCCAGTACAAGAAAGACAAGAGCATACTGGAATGAGTCTTGCAAAGGGTCACAAAATGTTTAAGTGCTTGAAAAATCTGTCACCCGAGTGGAGGCGAGACAAGCCAGACTACTCTGGAGAGGAGGCTCCAGGGGAGTCTCATCAGTGTGTGTAAATATATTATGTGGGAGGTGGGGTACAGTAAAGAAGACACAGCCACACTGCTAGTAGTGCTGAGTGACAGCACAAGAGGCAATGGGCACGAACTGAAATACAGAAAATCCCCTTAAAACATAAGAAAACTTTTTTTTACTCTGAGGGTGGTTACAGATAGGAACAGGATGCCCACAGAGGTTGTGGGGTCTCAAAACCAACTGGCTACGGTCCCCCACAACTTGCTCTAGCTAATGTGCTTTGAGCAAAGTGGTCGGAATAGGTGATCTCCAGTCTGCTTTCAGCCTCAAGCATTCTATAACTCTGGCCGGAAGACAGGCTAATTTCATTTTCTAGGTGAGTCACACTTGTAGCTAAGGAGGGCCTGTGACATGTATATTTCCTACCAAAGACTAAGAAACAGTTTTTGTTACTAAGAAATTGTTAGGGACCATGTGATTTTGCCGGAAGACCTACTTCCGGCAAATTAGGAAGAGGATTAGCATAAGGCTGTCTATGGCTCAAGACTCCATTTTGCCTGCATAGAAATTGTGACAAATAGGTGGAAGACTCATGTGGAAAGCCTCATGGTGAACAGTTCCCACAGCTTGAACGTGTAAATACATTCCATTCTCATTAGAGACAGGGAACAGGGACCCAGGTGCGCGTGCCTGAGCCCCCTGCACATATAGGGCTGGCAGGCCCAGAGGGCAGAGCTTCCCTCTCCTGCACCGACACAGGAAACCTCACTGTGTACCAGCTCTGAGAATAAACTTCTTCATGCATGAAGACTGTGGCAGCCTCTGTTTAACCTGTGCTTATCTTGCAATCATACACCTGGTGTAGTCGGCGGTAGCAGCGGCTCGCCCTGGCTGCGATAGAGGTCAGGGGGGCTGGGGTGCAGGTTCCAGCCCCCGCCAACGCATCGGCTGGCTTGCGAGCTACAGTGGCCCCTCTCGTGCTGCTTCTGGTGTTGCTGGCTCCGCTGGTGTTCTGGCAGGCTGCTGCTGTGCAGCTGTGGGAGGGAGACTCCCTCGCTCCATGGATTGCTGCCAGAGGCCAAGAGCTAGGTATTTGGCATGGTGCCAAGAAGCTGGGATTCTCCTTTCCCAGGGCCAGGTACTGCTGTGGGAGCCTTTGTGGGACCCAGGGGTGTTGGATGGGGGTGCTCCTGGGGTCTCCTTGACTTCGGGAGTTGGATCTCGGCCTGGCATGGGTGGTGCTGGGCAGCAAGGTTTGCCTGATGGAATTGTGCATGCTACATTGGGCTATACTCCAAGTGTTTTGCTGCTGTATTTGGGAACTTATCTGCAAGCACCGGCTGTGGGGGTTGTGGAGTGGGCCGAGCGGTGGGAGCCGCTGGGGCCCTTTCCTGGGGTCGCGCAGGGACAGGTGCAGTGTCCAGAGGCTCCACTGCGCTGAGAGCCCCCTCATGGCCCCTCCCTGCCCTGGTCTCCTTGGCCTGGCTGGTGGTGCAGCTCAACCCACCCCCGTGGGGGCCTCCCCCTGCTGCTGCCGCGTGCAGCAGCTCTGGGCAGCTGTCCAGCACCTGGGCACCTCTCCGCAATTTGCTCTGGCTGTGGCCTCCCTCTGAGCAGGAGACAGCTGCCCCCTGTTCCCCTTGCTGTGAGATGGTAGGTTGGGGGGTGTGGATCTGGCTGCCCGCCCTCCCAGGCCCCATGGTGGGGCTGCAGACCCTTAAAGTGCTCTGGGCTTTTCACTACATGTCACCAGGTACTGCAGGTTGACTTTGTGCTCTTTTTCCCTTCTTGCTTCCTACATCCTGCTGCACTGTTTGCTGATGGCAGGTGTTGAGTTCTTTGTTGCAGGTGTTCACCGTGGATTCTAAGGCCCTTTGTACAAGGGATGGCTTTGATGTCCTGCTGTGTTGGACCTTCCCCACCCTGCTCCCTGGATGGCAGGGACTCCTGCCTGGACGACTGCAGACATTGCCTGTCCTGTCTGTGTGATGAATGCCTCTGTTGTTTTGGGCATGGCTGTTTTGGGCCTGTGGTGGTCTTGGCTGGGTACTGGGACTACAGGTGTCTGGGCTGATAGAGGAGGTGGTGTTTTTTGGTTCCTTGTTTGCTGTAGCGGGATGATGGAGATGTGCATGCCTTCTGGGAGTTCTTAGTGTTGTACTTGCTCAGGTGGGCTTGGCACAGGGAGACTTTGTGGCTCAGGCGAATCTTCATGGATGGCAGAACTCATACGGGACCATCTCCTTTTGCTGGTCCAAGCCTTCCCACCTCTCTTCGCACTGCATCTCCTGCTTTTCCTCCTCTGGACGAGCAGGGGCACCCACGGACTTCTGCAGTATGTTGCAGAGGTGGGAGTTGGGCTGCAGTTTCGCAGCGGGGAATGGCGCAATGGGCATGTGATGAGCCCTGCTGGCACCTGGGCGTCTCCTGGGTGCGTTTTATGTGGGCTTGCTATGTGGTTATGTGTGTTTGATTCTGCTTTTATTTTCTTCTCACTGCATGTTTGTGGAGTGTTGAGGTGACTGCTTCTTGGACGGCGACCACTGCTGCGCTGATATGGCGCCTTTTATGGAGTGCTGCTTTCTGCCCCGATGCTGGATGTTCTGCACTAGGTTGCACCCTTGTGTTGCTGCAACGTGGATGTGGGCTCAGTCACATTGCCCTGCAGACTGATACGTCTTTTTTGGACTGTTCCTGTTGATGCCCTGCATTCTTGCGTGTTTTACAGGCAAGTGTGTAGTCAAGTGGTGTCTTGAGCCAAGGGGGTGGACTGTAAGGGACCATGTGATTTTGCCGGAAGACCTACTCAAGGAGGATTAGGATAAGGCTGTCTATGGCTCAAGACTCCATTTTGCCTGCATAGAAATTGTGACAAATAGGTGGAAGACTCATGGTGGAAAGCCTCATGGTTAACAGTTCCCACAGCTTGAACGTGTAAATACATTCCATTCTCATTAGAGACAGGGAACAGGGACCCAGGTGCGCGTGCCTGAGCCCCCTGCACATATAGGGCTGGCAGGCCCAGAGGGCAGAGCTTCCCTCTCCTGCACCGACACAGGAAACCTCACTGTGTACCAGCTCTGAGAATAAACCTCTTCATGCATGAAGACTGTGGCAGCCTCTGTTTAACCTGTGCTTATCTTGGAATCATACAGAAATCAAATGGGGATATAAAGGGAAAGTATTTACATTTTTGAGGCAAGATAAAATATTAACCTGCATTTATCTTGGAATCATACAGAAATCAAATGGGGATATAAAGGAAAAGTATTTACATTTTTGAGGCAAGATAAAATATACTTCTGCAGAAGATTTATAGGACAAATAATTATTCTACAAAACGGCTTTTTTGGGCCTAACCAGTTTCTGCTTGGATCACCTAAGCACCTCATGGATCTTGAAATTAAATTCTATGTATAGGACTGGATTGAGTTTTTTCCACTTCTAGTTCCCAATTTCTAGTCCCAATTTCATAACCTTCCCTTTTTCTTCCCTCTAAATCTTAGCCGTGGCCATAGTGAGTTTCACTCCAAAAGGCAGAAAGCTTACAGGCTGTTGCTTATACCTGTGACAAGCAAAACAAGCTCTTGGTCAGGACTCCAGCTCATGATACTCAGACCGCTGTCCACACTTCCAACACATTCCACCTGCAAGACCAAAATAAGATCACAAGTGCAGGAACATGAGTGCAGCACTATTCCGGCAAAAAAGCAAACAGTCATCAAGGCAAAAGAAAATTGCCTCCTACTTTAAAAAGTCGCAAGTCTATCTTTATGCTTTGTGTTGAACGAAGAAACATATGTGACTAAAAATAGTTCCAGAATATTTATGAATGAGAGTCCAGATAACCTAGAGACTAGCACTTTCTACCATACACGGTTCTAGTAAGAGCTTTATTCTGTAACGCTCAGTCTTATGTCAGTATGCATAGTGTCGATACTAATACCGCCTGATAGAGAGGGCCTGTGATCACATTGGTAAATGTTCTTTAGCCACAAAACACAGACATAATGGTTCTTACCTAGACTACTCCAACATGCAGTTAAACTTTGATCAGCCTGTGTATGCTGAACTTGACAACTGTATACACCTGCGCCACCTTCAAAGTTTATGAAAAACTGGGCTAGTTTTACTGGGCCATCATCAGCATGCAATAGCAGTGGGCAGAGAACTTCTGTTTTGCATTATTAATCTGACTTGCAAAAGGCATGGAACAGAACAACAAATACACCACTCACTGTGATAAACAGCAAGATTATGCCATTCAAAGAATTAGGCTTGGGTGCCACAGTCTTTTCAGGTAAGTGAAGTGGGAATGGGCACCAGTCAGCAGTGTAACTATCACCCATGTATAAAGGGTTGCAGAACTAGCAGAGACGTCTTTCTTGGTGCCCAGACTGCACCAAAAGAATACAACCTTAAAACTGGAAAGTAAGCCAAAAACCCTCAAAATAAAGAATCTGAAATTAAATCTTATCTCTTATGTACTTATCACTGCAAAAAAAGTCTCTTGTATCACATGCTTTGCTAATTTCTATTCCCCTACAACATGTTTTAAGTTGCAATACAGGACATGTTTTTCAGATACAGCTGACTGCACATTTTAAGTGGTATCTGCAAATCAAATGCAAACATGAACTAAATCAGGCAAGCTGCAAATAATCACAATCTTACAGTTAACTCAGACAGACCACTGTCATATCACATTCACCTACACCTTCACTGTTGGACTGTTATGTGGGAGCTGATTCAGATTTCAGAGGGTGCTGTTCTGATGTTTAAGTGTCTTGCTGAAGATTGTACAATCTGATACTGAGGAAGGAACAGAAAGCAAGTACCTCAGTTTCTGCCATATCTGCTCAGTTCTTCTCGTTTCTCTTTAATGTTTTCTAGGACCTTTTTATTACAAACATCCTTCAAAAGACAAGATGCAACACTTTCTCATCTCTTAAATCATGTCAATGTGTATCAACTGATAATAAAACAGTAGCTACATCCTGAGTTATGAATGGATTACTTTACTCTTTACCTAGTGTCATCAATATTCTATTCCTGTAAGACTCTCCAGCAGATTCTGTGTTGTTCAGTGTTTGCCAAGAGCCCTCTGAGCAAATTTAGAGGTCCAGGGCTGTGGACAGGCAAACCATCATTTAAATTCCAGTTCTTTTATGGGGTATATATTCTGTCTTTATTCACTCTCAAGGCTCCCACATAAATCTCTTGCTCAGAGAATGGAGACTTACCACACCTTAGTATACAATAGGCATACAACTCTCCCCTGAAAAAAATTTAAGTGTTATTCTTTCCTCTGAATTGCCTCAGTATGGTTGTGTCCCTCCTGCCATGCTACCTGCTTTGTGCTCAGATTGCACAGTAGGATGTCTCCAGCTGCTGTAGCAACGCACACACATTCCTGCTCTGGAAGATCTTCGATACCCACGATGCAGCCACTTCCATCCTCAGGCAAGAACCCGTCCGCAGTCAAGGAAACTTCTCTTGTCACCTTGACAGAGAGAAGCCAATGACTTACTGATTACACATCACCTCACTGGGGTTCTTGCAGAAATGGCAGAATAATATCCATGGATATATTTCATCCTATTGCAATTACAGAGAGCATTAGGTAGCAGAAGAGAATATGTGAATGGCTCCAGAAAAAAGCCATCATGGAAATACGTATCTTCACTTATCCACAGGAAACCGTGAAGATCCTCTTGTGGTAAAGATGATAGAAGACAATGAGAAAACTCACATATGGAAGTGAACAAAACACAACTTCCAATTTGTCTTGCTAATTGTCTTTCAACACCCTTTTCACACTTCACCACAGTGTCAACATTAAGAGTCACATGGACAGCTGCTTAAAGTGCCCCACTACTTTCAAGGGGGCATGCAGACTTTATAGACACAGCATCAAAAAGAATTTCTAAGGCAAACCATTTGGATGATTAAGGTATTGCAATCTTTGAAAATGAAATCCATGGAAAGCCATAAAGCCCTTGTCAGTTAACTTCAGAACTGAATGTATTGAAGGAATTAGATGCCTCAGAGTTGCAGAGGGGAACGCAACCCAGGTCTAACCGGAATTCGTGACTCAATAGCAGATTTTTTACTTTAGAGATATTTTAGGGTTTTTTCCCCCTAGAGCACGGTTTCAAAAGCTTCCTCCCTCACTCTTCACTCTCTCTTTGTCTCCTTGGTTCTGTTTTGTGAACCTGTCCGGACGCAACTGTTCGCCAGGTCGTGCTTAAGATTAAACCACGCGAGTGATCAGCGACAAACACTGCTACGCTCTTAAAGAAGCAGATTTAGTATTTTGGAAGCTCAGGCAGTTTCTTCAGCTACCAGGATCACAGTGCAGCGACCTGCACGGCACCGTGAGACAGCAGCAAGCGGCGACGGGGAGCAGCGGGAAGTTTTAAGGGCTCGCAGACACCGGCGCAAAGAGGGAGCCCCATCACGAGACAAGAGAGGTGAGTTCCCGGCGGACACCGGCGCGCTCCCGCTGGCGGAGGCACAAGCGCTTCATCCCAGCTTTACAACCAAAGCCGACCCCAAGACCACGCCGGCAAGCACCTGCACCCTGCCCCGCAGCCGCAGCCCCGGCTCTCACCGAGTCCCCGGCGGGGCGCAGCTCCACAAGACTGTACTGGGAGCCCACAAGAAGCGTGCCGGGCTCGGCGCCCACGCAGAAGCACCGCGGCGTGCCCGTGGCGGCGGCGGAGCGGCCGCTGGCGGCCCGCAGCAGCCGCAGATTCCTCATGGCGGAGGGAGAGCGCGATGGAGGCCAGAGAACGATGGAGGCCAGGCAGCGCCGCGCAGGCACAGCGCCGCCGACTCACCGCGCCGCCATCTCCGCTGCGCGGGCGCGCGTGCGCAGGCGCCGAGCACGCTGTCACGCTCCGGGGACGGAGCGGGGCCTTTCCTTCCCGTCCGTGGGTTGTGCGGGGAGTGCCGTGCCCGGAGACACCAGGGATTGTGATTGGGACAGTAAAACCAGTACTGCGACTCCACAGCAGCTCCGCTCCCTGTGAGACTGCACAAATAATCACAGAAACACCACCTGGGAACAGACCTTTAAGGTAGCCCAGCCCAACCATGCACTCGGCACTGCCACTGTAACCACTAAATGGCATTGCCCAGCGCCAGATCCAGACGCCTCAAACATCTCCAGGGATGGGGACTCCACCACTTCCCACGGAAACCTATTCCAATGCCTGACCACCTTGACACGAAACATTTTTTTTTCCAATATCTAATCTGAATCTCCCCTGTCTCAGATTAAGGCCATTTCCTCTTGTCCTCCTACTGCAAGCATGGCAGAGGAGACCAACCCGCACATCACCACACTCTCCTTTCAGGGAGTTGTAGAGAGCAATGGGGTCACTCCCGAGCTTCCTCTTCTGGAGACTAAACAATCCCAGCTCCCTCAGCCATTTCTCATAAGACATGTTTTCNAAGACATGTTGTCCTTTCATGACCCTTGTTCCCTTCTATGGGCCCACTCCAGCATCTCAATGTCCTTTTTAAAGTGAGGGGCCCAGAACTGGATACAGTACTCAATGTGCAGCCTCAGCAATGCCTGTGCCAGCGCCAGTGTATAAGTGGGAGCAGAATGGTTCTTTTGGAGCCATTCTTCCACTAACCAGCTGAGGACCTCCAGCTGAGACTTTTAAGGCACTTCCAGGCCAGCCTTCACATAGGCCAATGCTGCCCTGATGCCACTGCTTCTGTCATAGTTTGCCACGTCCCTCCAGGTGTGGCTGAGGGGGAAGAAGGCAGCTCAGTGTTCAGGGGGAAGAAGGACTTAATACAATCAGAGTTATGGCCTTCACGCATCCCACGTTTCCCAGTGCAGCTAGACTCCATCAGTGAGTAGTGATCCTCAGAACAAGACGAGCTACCGGAGCAGGTCCAGCAGAGGTCAGAAAGATGATCTGGGGTCTGGAGCATCTCTCTTATAAGGAGAGACTGCGGGAGCTGGGCCTGTTTACTCCAGAGAAGAGAAGACTGAGAGGGGATCTCATCAATACATATACATATATCAAAGGCAGGTGCCAAGAGAATGGTGGCAGACTCTTTTAAGTGGTGCCCACTTACAGGATGAGGAGCAATGGCCATAAACTAAAATAGAAGTAATTTCACCTTAACACAAGCAAGATCTTCTTTTTGTTGAAGGTGGCAGAGCACTGGAACAGGCTGCCCACGGAGATTGTGGAGTCTTCCTCTCTGGAGACCTTAAAATCCTACCTCAATGTATTCTGCTCTCGGTGACCCTGCCTTGGCAGGGAGGGCTGGACTAGATTGTCTCCAGAGGTCCCTTCCACCCCTAACAATTCTGTGATTCTGTGTGATTCCATAATCCAGTCTAATGGCCAAATGCCAAGACAACACAAATTTGGGACAAATTGGTTTTTGCTATGGAAATCTGTAGATTTTGCATGCTGTAATCAGCTTAATGTGCTCTACAGTTTGGCAGTTTAGGCCAGTGGANTCTCGGTGACCTTGGCAGGGAGGGCTGGACTAGATTGTCTCCAGAGGTCCCTTCCACCCCTAACAATTCTGTGATTCTGTGTGATTCCATAATCCAGTCTAATGGCCAAATGCCAAGACAACACAAATTTGGGACAAATTGGTTTTTGCTATGGAAATCTGTAGATTTTGCATGCTGTAATCAGCTTAATGTGCTCTACAGTTTGGCAGTTTAGGCCAGTGGAAAGATGGGCCATCAGACACCTGGACAGGTTTGGTTTTTGCTGCTCTGGTACTAATCTTGGGTAAAATCAGTAATAAAACTCAGGGAAGTTGGCTACACTCAGAGAGGGCTTTCTTCTCCAGTGGAAAAGGGTGATATCAAGGCTCAGCTATCACTGTATACAGGGAAAGTCAAAGCCATGCAGACTCCTGATCCTGGGGATAAAGGTGTAAGAAGTGCCTTCCCAGGCCAGTACAGTGCCTGCCAAGGCCAGCAGAGCCTGGCTGCACTGGCGGGAGGAAAGGCAGCTGCTAGAGAGCATGTGAACCTGTGCTGTGCCCTGCGTCCCGCTGTGCCCCCTCAGGACCTGCGCTTCTTGGTTAGGGTGGTCTGACGCCCCCATGCCTTGCAGTATCTCTTACGGAGGCTTTTCCGGGGATTAGTTTAGACCGTTTGGCCCGGGTTGACCCTATCAGCCTCCAGTCTTCAGCAGCACCAAGTTACCACTGTTCTTACCCGGTGAAATTTGCTTGACTGAGCCGAGTTACCCCAGCTGACTGCACAGGCGTGGCTCTCGCGCTGCGGAGTGCAGGGAGCACCGCGTCTGCAGCGGCCACCCGGTGGTTTTGCAGGCTTGGGGAGAAGTCCCACCCTACCATGCGGCACTTGCAGGTCCCCTCTAGCCCACGAGCTGTCCCCCTCTGCTTGCTTGCTTTCTATGTGTCGCATCACTCTGATAAATCACTTTATTCATTACAGCCGTCTGAAATGCCCTTTATTACTACTATTATTTTTCCCGCGGCAGCAGCTGGCGTCCCGCAGCCCTCCTACTCGTGTTGCTCCGCCGCCCCGTCCCCGGCGTGTCCCGGGGCCGCCCGCGCCCCGCCCCGCCGGGCCCCGC
>WBMZ01002321.1:0-81029 GCA_013400975.1 Atrichornis clamosus
CTGTGATTTTCTCTCAAATTTTTGTAATCCTAAATTTCGTGGATGCTTTGAATTTTTCTTCCTTCCCTCTCCTCTGTCCGGCTGCGAGAAGGTGGGGGAAGACTGCGAGCCTGGGGAATTCCTGGCCTCTGGCCAGGCTCAAACCAAAACAATGTCTAAGAATTTCTCTTGATGTGTGGAAGGCTTTCAGTGGAAAGCACCTGAGACAGCAGCTGCTGTCAGAGCTCACCAAAAAGTGTAGACACACCTGTTTTCCCCTCAGTAAATGACATTTTCTCTCATGCTCCAGTCCTGAGGACATTTTCATTCTGATTGCACATTTGTATGCCATCTGCTGGGTGTTGACTGGGAGGCACGAACACTGCCTGAGCAGTACCCCATGCTGTTCTGGCTTGGGGCAGCCCTGTGCACAGCTGCTGTGGTGACATGGCTGCTGGATGCCCAGATATGGATGCCCTGAATGTTCAGATATATTTTCTGTACCAGACTTTTAAAGTGTTTACACCAAACTCTAAGTATTTATCTGAAGTTTCAGAATGTGCCCTTCCCCAGAGTATCTATGCATGTACCTATATAGTGGCAGTAACCTCTGTCTTTACAAATCTCTCTGTGCATTATATTCACCTACATTTCAGTGTGTTACATTATTTTTACAGACCTGGCCTCATACTTAAAGTAAGACATAATTAAATTGAAATACCTTTTGTTACACTGATTAAGAACTATTGGGAAGTAAAATCTTGTATTTGAAAAAGAAATACTCGCTATTCCCTTGCAAAAGGAAGACAATGCCCACTGAGTCTCAGATATGCTGTACTATGCTAAGACTGTATGGGGATCAAATTTCTCTTTCTTAAATCGTAAATACCTTATCACTAAGAAATAAAGTTTCTAAGTGGGTTTGGACACACTGTCATGCACAAGTCTTTTGAAAATCTATATTAATTTGGGGTTAAATCAGAGATGTAATTTCTACAGAAACCTGTACTGTGGAGGGTAGACCCACCTTAAGTTCTTTTGTTCCAAAGCCAAATGCTCTCCATTTGAACTAAAGCAGATGTTCCCCTGGTTATAAAGACTAGTAAAGGCAATATTGATAATTTTCACTGCATTTGCATTAGTAATCCCAGTGGATATAATTGAAAAATTGGTTTAAAGTGGTCATTGTTTTCATTTGAAATGACTGAGCAAAAGCCAGTTGTCAAAAAGCCAGAGATGGATCAGTATTACAAATTTTATGCATTGCTTGCAGAACTGCTCCAGAAAACTGTGTACTCTGAAAATACTAATGACACAGCCAGAAACCAGGCAGTAAACACTTTTGGTGCTTGTCGAATTAGGGAGCTTAACTGCTGTTATCTTTGTAATTGCCTAAGTTGTCAGCACACTAGAGCTTAATGGTGTTTCTGTTTTGAATAAAATAAAATCCAATATAAAGATATAAAGATTCCAGCTGAAAAAAGTCTTAACTGTCTTTTGGAAAATAAAAATAAGTTGATACAGAAAAATATAAAATATTGAGACAAAAATTAATCTAATGTTGAATTGGTCCTATAGAATGCATCTCCACCTTTTGAAACTTTTATTCAGTATCCAGAAATGTACATGCCTCTAACTCTTGCTGATATTGGTGAAAGTTTGATTTCTAAATACCTTGTAAAGTTCTGTCTGTAGAAAAGTAAGAAAGTAACACCTGGACTATTACAATGTGAATCAGGAAGAGAAACATTAATTCTGCTGTCCAGGGTATCTGTTTCTTCAGTCTTAAGGGCATTTTCATTTTTCTTGCCTTTTGTCATTATATTAAAGGTCTTCCAGAAACTTGTCTTGTGGACAAATGCTAGCACCCTTCCACAGTACCTAGACAAAAGCAATATGTTGCTATAATGTCTGCTCTAAAATGCATCAAACATCACAGTTCTTGAGCAGAAGTTCAAATCATCTAAATAAATGTACAGACCTCTGTTTTCTAGCTTTTATTTGTCTTTACTGTACACTAGCATAAATTTAAGCATACACTAAGATGTTAAATGCATTAAATGAGTCAACAGCAGAAGTTAGAGTCCCAATGAACGTGACATTTCGGTAATGTAGGGCTGTTCACAGAAGACAAGACTTGCCTTACACTTTTGTGTGTGGCAAATTCCTCAGTGCTAAAGAATGAGCTCCTGAGGGGCTACCAAGAGTGAAACAAGAAAGGCACAGGCTGCTGGTAAACTACAGGCAAAGCTCACAGGGGAATAACCCTGTAGCAGAGTGCCCACCATTGCCTGGAGGCTCACACTGGGACAAAACCCGAGGTTGCCCCCGGGCTGCTGAAGGGCTGTGGCGTTGTGGTTGTGGTGGGAGTCTGCTCTTGGGACGGTGACCATCTGGAGACACATGGCTGTCCCAAAATAGCTTCCAAAGCTGATGAACAGACTGAACATCTGCTAAGTGCCAGGTATCCCCTGTCAGGCATCTGACAGATACTTGCAGAAAAGGACTCCATTGTTGGTCTCTGCATTGTATAACTCTTGCTATGAATTACATCTTCTAAATTTAGCTTATTCATTTCTTTAACAGAAAAAGATTTACCTTTTATCTTAACTGTTTTTTTTATTTTACCTTGCCAGCAGAGGCCAAGCCTGTTAGATGTAAGATGCCAAGCCTGACTTTCCTAAGTAAAATATAAGTTTATTTTGGCAGATAAAAAGGGTCATTAATTTAATATAGATTTTTATTTCTTTTGACTGAGTGCAGTTCGCAGCAGACATAAAATTATTTACTTCAGCTCAATCTTTCTGCTGGCTTAGGAAGATGCAAATGTGCCAAGTACCTTCCTCCAGCTTGACCAACCAAAATCAGAATTTTAACTTTTGGATGTATATTCAACTTCTTTTTTTCTACCAGCATTTTCTGTGTGTAGGGGGCTAACTCTGATTTAATGAGCACCTTTTTAAGCTGGTGTTCTCCTGTTGGCTTTTACACAGTTATCTAGTAGATCCAGCCAGAAACTGTACAATTAAGGGTCCTTCTGCCTACAGCAGTGCATCTGCAGTAGAATGTGCTACAGACAAGCACAGATATGACAGGAATCCTATTTAAAGACTCAACTGCTGAAGCTGAAGGTGGTACACTAATTTTAATTTCTTTCTGGTTAGTTAGAGCTAGTTTAATGTTAGCTGGGGATTGAATAGACTGATGCTATGAAGAAAGCTGGTGATTATATAGGCAGATGCCATGTCAATGAGACAAAAAGAGCTATTCATGTGATGCTGCAAATGTTGTGGAATGGGAGAGTATATAGGAACACCTGAGACAACACCCTCTGGACTCAGTGATGATCCTTTTATGGCTTTACTGCAACAGAGCCTTGGCTACAAGTAATTGCTGGAAGTGTTTGAAAAACATTACTCTGGCAAACAACAAGAATTATATAATCCCTTCCTCTTCATAGCAGGCTTTCCTTTATACAGTTGTGATTTCAGTGTTTCATAAATGTACTTGTGATTTTGCATCTTCTGTGCAAATAAAGTTATGGGGCCTTACTGGAAATACATGTATGAGCTTTAGACAAGCCCATACAAAGATTAAGCCTGAGCAAAAGCTAGGATTTGTAAAGCCACTTGAAACGAAAGATATTTGAATATGCAAATATATATTTTTATGGTAATTTCCCCTCTGATTTTGCATTATACTTTTTCTCTTAGAAAATGTCACTTCTTCACGAAAAGCGTATAGATATCCCATGTGTTAGGCTAGGAGAAGATAACATAAATACAAATGAAGTTTTCCTTCAGGTATCTGGATCTAAATGCAAAGCAGCATACTGTTCTGTCCTGTTCTTATTGGGAGGACACTTTAATCTGAAAATACCTGCCAATAAGTTTGCAATTGCTAAGGATATAACTGCATTAGAACCTTAGTCTTGGAACATTTCTATGGGCTGAATGTTGACACCTCTTTAGAAGGGTGCTTTCATAACATACCTTTGAAATCACACACAGCCGAGTTGACAGTGCTACAGACCCAGTCTCATCTGTTAGAGCAGCCTGTGAAGCTCCAGACTGTGCTGAAATATCTCTTTGATAATAAAGGATCACCATCTTACTACTTAAAATAAATGTACATATGTTTCCTATATATTTTTAATACCCTTTTCAATGTAAATGCTGTGAAATTACTGCCTGCCATGGAAAAAGTCACAGAGGAGGAAAGAAGTCATCAGTTCTGAAATTTCCTGGTAGTGAAGCTGTAGGTGCTTGCTGGCTGTTGGCTGTGCCCAGAGGTTGTGTCTGTGTGGCTGGCAGAAGTTTGGCCTCTGAGAGCCCAGGCGTCATGCCCATGAGAGCAAGTTGGTAGGTACTGCCCTGCAATTCAGCTTGTACCTGTTCTGAAGAGGCTTACAGCACCATAAAGAACATTTTACATTTCTACCCATGGTGGCTGCATATTTACTCATTGCTGGATATATTTATTTTGCATAGGAAAAGGGAAGGACTGAAAACTAATTGTCCAACAAAAGAAACATCCTCAGCCAATGCGGAAACCATCAAGACTTGCCACAAGAGAAAATCTGAAGCACATATTTAGTGTTTAAGAGTTTTCCTATATCTCCATCCAGAAGAAGAGTTTTTATAAAATGATGTAAGAATTGCTGAGTGGGACTTGGGCCAGATTGGAAGGCTGATGGTCTTATCTGGCAAAAGAAAAGGTGATTTAGAAGTCTCATGGGAAGGGTCTTGCAGTAACTTGTGCACCACAGAGCTGTTGACTTTGACAGCAAAATACATATACTCAGTGTAATTGAGTGGCTGGGGTGAATGTATGTGCTAGCAGGCCTAGAAGGGTAATTATCAGTAGGAATGCTATTATTGATTTTAGGATTAAAACTCATTCGTGTCCTGCCTTGTTTAGTGGGATCATTAGCTGTTTTGTAATTAGGCAGAAGAATTGTAGTTGGAGGGTGGAAAGGTGTTTGGCGATTCATTGGTTGTCATTGGTGTTGTGGGAAGAAGTAGGGGAGGGAATAACATTTAAAGAAGGATTAGGGAGATTCCTAAGAGGGATGGGCTTGTGAATTGGTTCAGGAAGCTAAAATTCACAGTCAGGTTCATGAGGTAGTTTGTGTGGTTGTGAGGGTTTTGTTACATGTTGTTAATACAATGAACAGACTAGCTAGGCATAGGGCACATGGGGTGAATGTGTGTGCAAATATGTGTTACATATCTGTCAGTGTCAGTTTCTTTTTCATGGGGATCCAGTTTTGTATTGATTTTGTCCAGGATCTGTTAATTATGTGGCATTACCCTGTGCTATCATTGTTATCAATGTGGTAGCATTATTATAATTATGGTATTATTATTACAGGGTAATTCAACACCTGATATATAGCAAATCATAGATGCATTTATGGTTTAAGATGGGAACACATTCAGCTAATCAGTATGCTCGCTGCAGACCTGCTGCTCTAACTTTCCTACTCCAAAGCCAAAACAAGGGGGGGGCCATGTGCTCCAAATGAAGAGGCTCTTCACTTAATTCCTGAGTTTGTTTGCATCACATATTCCTGCCTTTTTCACGCATATAAAAGGCAGGACAGAAGAAAGTCCTGCAACTTGTCAAGTGAGCGAATGAAATACCATTAGGCTACAAAGCTCAGCTTTCCAGATAATGAGCTTTGCGTCAGTGCAAAAACATGTTTATCAGATAGAATGTTCACCCACAAGCATCATTGCTCAATTTACCTTGCTTTGATCATATCACATCATTTACCAAGCTTATCTAGTGAATGAAACAAGTGATTGACATGAAGTATTGCCCAAGCAGAAAACGAACTGTGGTCAAACACAAGTAAGTTACTGGATTTGTTCATATCAAAGTAAAATAAATTATCTACATTTTATTTCTTCTGTGGCAACCTGACACAGTCCATATCAAACTCAAATTAAGAGATACAATATTTTTTAAACCCACAAATCAATGCAAACATAGACATAAATAAATAAAAAATATTACTTCATAAAAAATAAATAAATAAACTTCATAAAATAATAAACTTCAGAAACACCTAATACAGTGACTAAGCACTTTAGGTTATGCCTTTTCTGTATTTGAAAATTTAAAAAAAATGATGGTTGTAAAGAAAGTCGGCAGTGTGAATGAAATAGCCCTATATGGCATTTTTAAAGCAGGCAGTAGTTATAGTAGTTACTATTGCACCAGCAATACTGTCATCTTACTGAATTTGGTGTCATTTGATTTAAGTGGCTATGTTTTATTCTTCAACTGTTCTCCCATTCACAGATGTTAATATGTGGCTTGTGTGACCCATTACAATGTGTAATTTTTTTTTTTCAGTTTAGCTTGATTGTGATGTTTGCTTGCTTTACTATATCCTGAGGGATTTAAAACTCATCAGAAGAGGGGTTGAAAACCACCTGGGTTTCTATCGAGTTGGGGTCATGTCCAGCCAGTTCCCTACAGAGGTTGGAGAGGAACCCCAGCTCCTTACATGCCACAGATGTTGGGCCCTAGGACTTAAGACAGTCACTATCCTGGCTTTCCAAGGTCCTGAAGCTCCTGGGTTTTCTGTGTTCTCCCAAAAAAGTCTTAAGGTTTGATATCCAGGATACATGTTGCAAAACTCAGGGATCAAAATTATGCTGGGCCAATTTTGCTTTCTCCTCCTTCTGAGGTAGGTCTCACCCGAAGCAAACTGTAGATCAGACTGAGGGTCTCTGTGCACTGTGGATGGTATCAGGTCATCTGGAGACAATTTCAGCAGCTTGAGGATTTCTGGGAAGAGGCCTCTCTGCAGGGAGCAAGAATGGTGAGGTAAAGGCAGTGATGAGCTCTCTGTACTGGAGGTGCCACATTGCTGCTATGGGTGACACTGCTGAGCCGGGGTGGAGCAGCCACAGGGGAGAGTGAAGTCCTACATGTATTTACATGTTTCATTACAGATTTCTTATTGTGCCTGAATTGCTTTTCAATGGTTTGGCCTATTGAAAAAAACCAAAGGTCCTCATTTTTATCCAGGGCAGGATGCCTCTTAACATTAGTACTGCTATTGCAGACTCCTGTTTGGTTTATATGACAAGCTCTTCTCTTAAATGTACTGAGGATGGAAAGTTTAGCAAATTTAAGAAGTCCCTAGCAAAAAAATCCTCCTTCCTTGTTCCTCAGTGTATACTCAAGAAAAAAAATGGTACACAGATTTGGGAAAAAAACAATTTTACAACCGCTTAGCTTCTTTGGTGAATCCACCTCCATTCTCAGCAGTCCAGGCTAGTGCAGTTTGCCTCACCATAGCCCGTCTCTGAAGCAGTTCATTTCACTCTAGCATCAGTTCTGTGAATGTGAACAAGTTACCACAGTATTATAGAATGCTTTGTGTTGGAAGGGACCTTAAAGATCTTCTCCTGCAACCCACCTGCCATGGGCAGGGACACCTTCCACTAGACCAAGTTGCTCCAAGCCCCAACCCAGCTTTGAACACTTCCAGGCTTGAGGCACCCACAGCTTTTCTGGGCACCTTGTTCCAGTGCCTCACCACCCTACAGCATGCATATGTTAGCTCTTATAGGTAATATGCAATCCACATACTCTACCTGTACACTTCATAAATTTTAGAGCCACAATTATGCTAATTAGATCTGATTTCAGATGAGATTTTCAAATAAAACAAGGCAGGCAATTTCACCTTTAACCTGCTATATTTATCCCATTACTATTAACTGAATTAGTTGCAATGTGTATTTGTAGGAAAATAAGCTGTGATAAAGGGCCTAGTAGTAAGGAAGCTACTACACTCCTTGTGAACTGGGGAGGGAGGCATTTTCCATCTGAAGTTGATAATTGTTTAATGTAATGTGATAGGTTTTGTCTCTTTCCTGAATTAATCATTATTTGCCTCTCCATCATTTCATTTAAGACCGGGTTCATGCAAATGGGAACTGGTGACCCAGAAAGATTGTTCTGCTACTTTCTCATTAGACTCTGCAGAAAATATCACCATGTTTCCAGAGAGTTCCCTGAATAAACAACGTGTACTAACTGGCAAACCCTGCTTGGCGTGGCTGGGCTTTATTGCTTTCTGTGAGAATGTATCTTTCTGCCTGTCTCTGAACCAAGCTTACTTATGTAAAGGCTAGTTGTCCAAATGAAAATGTTGTTGTTCCAAAGAACACAGGCAAGCAGTCAGTGTACTGAGTTTCTAGTTGGCATAAAACCAAGGCCTCGGTGCTTTGCACAAAGAGTCCCCAACTCGTGAGTACGCAATGTGATGGAAAGCAGAGACAGAGTTTGTCATCAAAAGGATTTTGCCTAGTTTGGAGTCTCAATTACAAGAAACCCCAAAAAGGTGTATTTACAGGTATATCTATCTTTGTATTATGAATTTCTGCTGACAATACTCTAAATAATTAACATTTGAAAACAAAGGTCTGAAGGACCAGCACAGCAATAATAAACAGAGACAAGCGCTCCCCTGAACTGTAGCGAGGTAACAGAGTGGGAAACATACGCAATGAAACATCTAAAATGCTTGAAAACACCATATGTTGCTTTGCCAGGAACTCTAGCTGTGCCACTTAACTGTGCTGAGCATTAGTCATGAAGCAAGCCGCCCTCCTGGGAGGGAATTGGAGTTAATGACCCTGGTTTTAAAGAGGCTTCACAACGCAGCAACCTTCTCCAACTGCAAACTTGCAATCTTCTTTTGCAGCAGGAGCCATCATCCTTGTTAGGACTTCTACTGTGGTATATCCAATAAAAATAAAGTTTACTAACCTAGTTAAAAAGTGATTTCTACTGCATTTTCTAGGATATTAGTAGTCCACAAGCTTTGGGGTATTAATATCCCTTCTTGTCTTTTGGAGTCCAAAGACCTGTCCTGGTGGGTGGGAGGTCCCTCCCAGCCCGTCATCCTACATCATAGGCAAGAACATGTTTGGAGATCCAGGTAGGAAGTTTTGCCTGTGCCTGTCACGACACTGACTTGATTCATGCTGACTTGTTTCACCATTAGACAGATGTTGCCATTGCAAAGTGGCTCCCAATCTGCCAGATTGCTTTACAGGGAATATCTCCCAGTGTTAGTGAAATCCTCGGGTTGCTAAGGGACATTCAGGGGTCAGTAGTGGTGGACTCTCCGTAAAAATGTTGACACCAAGCACCAACCATCACTGATGTGAAGAAGGAGATAAGCGAACCTCAGCATTTAGTGAAATGCTGTGTCATCTCTGATGGTATTTTGCTTTCCCCATGCAGTGACCACTGTAGAGCCTTGACACGCTGTAGCTCAAACATGTTCCCCTCCCTCTGAAGGAAAATAGAAATGCAGAGGTGGAGAGAAAGCTCTGTGCATCTGAACTAGTAGAAAGAGAAAACAACATTCACAGGAGGGCACAAATTATTCACTGCCTTGCTAGGATTTGAAAACAAATAATGATACTATATTCTGCCTAAAATTCTCTTTACAGTTTTTCTCAGACAGTGTTTAAACACCTAATTCATCACATTAATTTAGAGACTGAAGTGAGACAGTTAAATTAGGAATGGGTCTCCTCTTTTTTCTCCACAAGAAGGGGAAAGGTGTTGTAGAAGATAAAGCTGATCCAGTGAAAAATATCAATTTGGTTCTCAGCAATATTCAGGAAATGAAAGGAAAAGGAGTTGTTCATAAAATGGTAAAGAACTAAGCAATGAATGCCATTATGCCACTGTATGTTTAACTATGATATATTGTAATCTTGGACACTGTATTTTGTTTCAGAAAAATTCAAATAATTGAGTAGTTTCAGTAATAAAATGGCAAGATTTGTGAAGATAGAGAACAGCTTTCCTATGACAAAAATTCGTACAATTTTCATGGGCTCTTGCAACACAGTATTTCAGGAACATTACCTGAAATAAACATAGGCAGGTTCCAGACAAGCACAAGGAGGTGGTGCTTCACAAAAACCAATTAACTTGTATCACTCCTTGCTCATGACACTATAAATGATAAAAGGTTTTTTTTTTTTCTGTAAATGATGAAAGTTTGGATTTTCAAAATAACTCAATACAAAGATGGGGAAAGTTCATCTAGGTTTACTAAACACAAGAAATCACCACCTAAAATTAGAATGATTCACCAGAGTTATTTTTTTATGGGTCTTCCCTGCACCTTAATCCAGATTAAAGGAGTCTCATTAAAAGTTGTCTGGTCAGATTTTATAAGGCTGTTTAAACCATCTTTGCTGTTAATAATATCCATGACCTTGGAACTAGTCAGTAATCTGTCCATTTCTGTGAAAATATTTATGACTTGCAAAATACTTAAAAATGCTAGGTGAATATTCACAAGTGAACAGAAAGAATTTGAATCTGTCTTTGAAATGGTTAGTAAGATTAGTAAATCAATCTGTACACCTATGTGTAGCTTTGAGGGTGGAGCTTCTGATCACTGTCACACACTTATGATTGTGCAAAGGCTTATGAGACCTGATTTTAAAATGCACAGGACAGGCCTTCACTCCAAACTATGCGCATGGTCTAATCCATTATCTTTTGAGTTTAATCAGATGGATACCAAAATCAAAAGCAACTGCAGCCTCAGAATGGGAAGGGAAGGGATATTCCCATGCAAGTCCTGACTTCTTAGAAAAGCAAGAGAGAGCACCATTGAGAAGCCTGTGCACATGATGAGCTTTCTGCCTTCCTTGTCCACTTTTGTCTGACCCTGACTAGGATGTTCCTGCTTGAGGTTACTCCTGCAGTCTTGTTCATGTTTTAACAATTTCTGCGGATTTTTCATTCATATTCCAGGTGCTGTAATGGAATAGAAATGTATGTGTGGCTGAACTGTGGCATGAAATCTCTAATATCCAAGGAAACAGAGAATACATATGAGCAACTCCTCCTGTTAAAAGTTAAACCAAATTATCTGTATCATTTTACTTGTCCAAGGGACTTACTATCTCACTCAGATAAGCCAGTGTAAGTATATTTTAAATGTCAAAATGAAACCCACACTGCAAAATATAAATCCTACTCTCAAGCACCCTAGTTCTTAACAGGGTTTTTATCTGTGGGTGTAATTTTGGCCTATTAAAATCACTAAGATGAATCACAGACAATTATTTGTCTCCAAAACCCTGGATCATCTCTTAAGATGAGATGCTGATTGCATCCAGCTGTCCAGCTTGAAACTGGACATATATTCCCACAGCTTGCTAGTTTATGCCTGCCTGTAAAAAGAAGGATATAGTAATGAGGTGATTAAGCAAAGAATCAGATGTAGTGAAGGGAAAATGCTAAAATACTATCCAGTAATCTCAAAAGAACCACAAAAGTCCCCGTATGTATTCACTACAGTTTATCTACTGCTGCCCAGAAACAAGAACTGCTGAAGTGCTAGGAAATATGGTTCTGTCTGGAGCTTTCCATTGCAGGAGGGCACTCATATTACAAGTTAAAATGAGAAGACATTTTTAGGCAAGTGGTATGGAAAACTGGCCCTTTTGATTCTCTTTGTGTAGCTATGCGAAGGTCACATAACGCTTTTCGTTCTGTTGCTTGCTTTTAGATAGATATATAGATATAAAGCCAGTGTCATAATCCTTATCCAGAGTTGCTATTTCAGTGAATTACCAGGTGCAGACAAACCCTCAGGCATAATGAAAAGGGGCCAAGATGGGGCACAGAAGCTGTGTGTAAGTTTCCATGGCTTATTTTTAGAGTCAGATTAAAAAGGGAACAAGAACAATTGTAAGATCTTCCTGGTAATCAGTGCAAGAGAGAGGTGCATTCCTTGGTTAAAAGTGTCGTACTTTGGTATTTCCCCGTGGCATGCACACACTCAGGAGCTCCATGGGCTGCCTGAGGTTGCCCTAGGGAGTTCACATTTGCCATAGTTTCAGATTCAGGAGAGAGATTACAGTCTACTAAGAGTACAAATAGCCCAAACACATCACTACTTTTTGTTGTATCACCTATTAGATGAAAAGCAGACAGGGTAGAGTGGCCCAGTCTTGGGTCTGCACAGTCCTAGCCAGTCTAAAGGCATACATATCCCTCTATATGCACCTATAAGCATACACTCCTCAAGCAGAGAGGAGAAGACAAGACTAAATGAATCTGAATATAAATGCAGTCTCTATACAACCATCAAAATTGCACTGTGTTTCAGTGGGAGGAATATCAGAACCCACTAGTAAAGGCATCAGACTGGGAGGAGTCATGCAGACCCCTAAGAAGGCTGTAGCCTTACAGAGAAACCAGGTGACGGTGAGATAGTAGTCTGACCCTGTTCTTGTGTGTTAAGGAAATTAATTCCCAGATGTCCCTGGTGTGACGGAAACCTAAGCATCTACAGGGGTGTGGGAATTCACAAGGAGGCAGAATAAACCTTTGCAATTTTAATGACTTCAAAGTGAATCCAATTATTCTGGGAGGGGAAGGTGTCTAATTGATTCTTTCTTTACTGATCTGGGCTATGTTCAACTTATTTCCAAAAGAACAAAGCACGGGTTTACACTGCATAGCCAGGATTTCCTTGGTCAGCATTCAGCCCAGCAACCAGCTCCAGCAGCTGTGGACACTGACATCTAAGAGCTACACCAAAATGTGCAATTAAACAAAACAAATTAATAATTAACCCATGGAATGTGCTCAGCTTAGTCACAGTACCAAAGAGTCAAAAAATGACCTGTTGCAAAGATGCACTTTTATAACCTGTGCTGGGGCCAACCTCCTCCTGGGCAAGCTCTGCTTTTAAAACAATAATACCCAGGGAATGGTATGACTGAGAAATTCCTGTTAATTTTTACTGTGTTGCAGAGAAGAGGTTGTTCTTTTCTGAGAAGAGTACCAGGTTCAACCTGAGGACGTCAACAAGGGTTTGCTTTAGAACAGACCATTCTCACACTCGTCTGCAGATAAGTGATTTCATGACCTGAGGGATAGTTTTCTGTGTCCCAGGACACTTTTAATAGATGTGGCAGGAGGCCTCACCTCTACTGAAGATGATTTCCCTCATTTTCACAGTGTTTCCAACTATTTATGGACATTGTTCAGCCGTTTCTTTAATTTCTGTAGCCAGGAGAAAGTACAAATCAATCAAGCATGATCTCAGCTGTGTTGTCATTTATCTATTTCAACAGTTTACCACATCTGACAGTATAGTCCAGGTTGTGTTGTGAGACCCTGGTGTAAAGTGCAGCCCATCAGCCTGCAACGTACTTGTGTGTCAGCTGTTGGCCATAAGTACCCAGAAGAAAACCAGTCAGGAATGCCTCTGGGGGTGCTGGCAGGAACTTTTGCACTGTGCAAAGACACAGAACAAGCACTGCTTCAAGGCTGTCCCTGTGGCAGCAGGAGAGAAGAAGCCAAGCAGTCAAGACTCCTTCTATGTCATCCTTCTTGCCACATTTCTCCTCAGCTGGGACCCCGAGAGGTGTGAGCAGAGACAGAAGCTCCATATGAACTGGGTCGCCCCACTTTCTGCTCCGATGTGAGCATCTTCACAGGAGCTGATTCCTGAGCAGAGCTCATAAGAGAGGCATGGATGTTGTTGTAGTGTTGTGACTGGTGCAAAAGAGCACTGCTGATCCCAGATGTTTAAAAATTGGAGTACCCAGAAGAATAATAAAATTAGCTAGAAAAAATACCAGGAGATTAAAATAAAACTTGGGGTCTTTTTAGTTGCTGTTTGAATTTTTTGACCTTTAGGGCAGCACTTATGTTGTATTTTCTAGCTGATCAAATTCTAGATAGATAGGAAATGCCCTTCTCACCTGACATGCCTGCAGGTCATTCTTGCAGCAGAGCACCATTACCTGTGCTGTCACACTCTTCCTAAAATTCTCTTCACCTTTCCAAGAAAAAGCAAAGCACTGTGGTCTCATGAACTGAGATGATAGGTAATCCACATAAGAAGAAGAAGAAAAATATTTCTCATCTTGTATTTTATGATCATAGAATCATAGAATATCCTGAGCTGGAAGGGACCCATCAGGATCTTGGGGCCCAACTCCTGGCCCTATACAGGACACCCCAAGAGTCACACCATGTGTCTGAGAGTATTGTCCAAATGCTTCTTGACCTTGGTGCTGTGACCACTTCCCTGGGGAGCCTGTTCTAGTGCCCAACCACCCTCTGGGTAAAAAGCTTTTTCCTAAAATCCAGCCTAAACCTCCCCTGACACAACTTCATTCTATTCCCTCGGGTCCTGTCACTGGTCACCACAGAGAAGAGATCAGTGCCTGCCCCTCCTCTTCCCCTCACAAGGAAGCTGTAACTGCAGTGAGGTCTCCCCTCAGCCTCCTCTTCTCCAGGCTGAACAGACCAAGTGACCTCAGCCACTCCTCATATGGCTTCCCCTCAGGTCCTTCACCATCCTTCTGGCTCTCCTTTGGACCCTCTCTAACAGCTTCACGTCTTTTTTCTATTCTGGCACCCAAACCTGCCCCCAGCACTCGAGGTGAGGCCGTCCCAGTGCAGAGCAGAGCAGGACAACCCCCTCCCCTGCCCGGCTGGCGATGCTGGGCCTGATACTCCACAGGNCCCCTCCCCTGCTGGCGATGCTGGGCCTGATACTCCACAGGACACGGGTGCCCCTCCTGGCTGCCAGGGCACTGCTGACTTGTACTCACCGTGCCATCGACCAGGACCCCCAGGTCCCTTTCCTGCAGAGGTTTTTTTCTTTCCTCTCTCTCCCCACTCCTCACTGACCACTCCTTCTATAGTATTCAGCATCCACATGAACTTTCACAGCCGGAAAGATGTGTGGGCAGCAGACAAAACCACTGTACTGTCCAAAGAGACTTTACTGCTTCTTGTATGAGCAATGCATTGATTTTAGTTTGAAGGTTTGTTCCTAAGAAAATGAATGTCATTAACTATAAGCTCTCTGATAAAGTGTGACATGCTCAGCATCATAGGAACCAAGTTTAATTAATTAAGAGGGAGACTGTTTTGCTCTTATTTGAGAACAGCAGGAAGAGAACAGGAGGTGGAGAGATTAACATGCTCCTGTCTGGGGATGAACAGTGCACAGCATGAGGAAGAGAGAAGTTGAAGTGCTGGAATTATAATGTGTGAATTTTCTGAGCTGTGCAATTATTTGCTGACCTTTTCCACCAAGGCTTCACTGTCTTTAGAGGATACCCAATTAGGATGTGTAGTGAGACAAATGTGTTCTCAGACTCAAAGCACTGCACATTGCTTATAAACATCATCCTTGTATGCTGCTCAATATAATTAAAGCAGTTATGATTAAGACTATCAAAAATAAAGACACCACACATTCCACTCTATGATGTTATCTGTCCTTGAGGACCATACCAAGACCTGTCAAGAACACCAGAAATTATATGTATAGGGAAGACCTGTAGGATTTCATTAAAATCTATTCTTATTTAGGGTTTTGAACCCCTCTGCAGTATTTAGTTGGGACCCTCCACTGCAGAACGGGGCACTGATATCACATACTGCAGCTGTCCCAGGGAGAGAAATGCTGGCTTTACTGGCATTACTGGCATTGTAGGCTGGTATTACTGAATCTACCAGTGAAGTTTGTGGACCAAAGAGAAATGTATGTGCTCTCTTCCTGCTTGACAGCAAGTTGTGCTGAAAGTTTTAGGGCAGTGATGGTTGTGACCAGGAGTGTCACAGAATGGGGGCTTACAGAGATGCTGCTCAGGTGGAGGCAGGGTTTGCTGCGAATGAGAGCTAGCTAAGCGAGAAGGGCTTCCAAAGCTGTGGTAAGATGAGGCATCATGGATTCCAGGATGGCTATTTTTAGTTGACAATAAGACTTGTTCAAACAGCTTCAGCAGCAGACAATTTACAGGATGGGGAGCTCTTGGCACTGCTGAGGATCAGCCTGTACCTGCACTGAAGGCAGGAAGAGGATGTTCATTGGTATAATGGAAAAGAAAAGAACAAGCTGTTGCTCAAACATGCCGGTCATGTCCCAGGCAAGCATTCCAGCTGAGCAGCACTGCCTCTGGCTCGCTTGGAACAGGGCAGACCTTCAGAGGGATGCACCTGGGGACAGTGCCAGAGAACCTCTGTTGGGTGGAGAATGAGCTGTCTTCATCTCCATGTCCAAACCCAGAGAATAGGCCAGCCGCCTAAGTGCTATGAAGAAGGCAGTGCAGGTCCTTCATTGTAGCATGATTTTAGGTAAGAAACAAAAAAACCTTCAATTTTCCTTTTCCTCTGGAGATCAGGCTGCCTGTGTGAAAGGAGAATGGGGCTGGGGATCTCATTTAGGCTCTCTCCTGTGGGCACGCAGCACTCCTGAGTATGTGACTTCTGTGGCATAGAAAAAGAAGCCCACAGTGAGAAGCAATATGAAGGTAAATAATTCTTGATTCTGTTACAAGAGGATGCTGTTTCTCATCCAACTTCCCCTATTCAACGAAACAGCCTGTATCACCCTAAGGAGTGTAAACGATATTAAATACACAGGTCTGCCTCCTTTTCTGCTTGAGAGCCATTTAACTTACTAATAAACATTCTGTAAAGAGAGCAGAAGAAAAGCACTACATGAAGCCAAAATCCATTTCTTTTAGTGCAGCAGATGTGGAAGTGTCAACACTGGCAAATCATGGGTGGTCCTTCAATTTTTTTCAATATGCCAAGTGAAAATAAGTCCTTTTACTTTGCTCAGGGCTGTGGAAAAAATTAAGGGTAACAATTAAATGTCTACTCCTGATCCTGCAACATGTCGTTCAAATAACCAGAAGCTTCAAAGGGGCTGCAACCTGGGGACACAATCCTGATCATCCTTACTGAACTGGGTGCTTTTCACCCAGGCAAATAATTGTTACTGAAGTCAGCATGACACCTTGCAAGAATAAACTTTACCCTTGTACAGGAAGAGACTGGCAGACAAAGTTTAGCTAATCTTTTGCTACCTCCATTCAATAAAATAATTTTTGTGCACTAAGAGAGGGAGAAGTGATATTGCATGAAATACAAAAAACAGGCTCCTGTTTGTTATACAAAAATGCAGTAACTTTAATTACACTTAATGCTTTTGACAGAACTTTAAAATCTAAAAGATTAAAAGCTTTCTGAGAGCTCTTGTAGTCAGTTATGGCAGAGTCAGCCAGTAGCAGTGCATTGTGCATTTGGGGGAAGATAACTATAACCTGCACTGAAAAACAAGAGGGGAGGGGAAAATAAAGCTCCTATTGATTGTTCACTCTGCCACAGCATGTGATAGCTCCCCTGAAGAAAACTAGTGAATGCAGTGGGAAAGGAGCAGAAATTGATACCTGTGCTCAGCTTATCCAAAGTGCTGAGTGAGTTTAGCCATTAATCATTACCTTTATGCACCAAGAAAATAAGTGCCCCTGTTAGCATGTGGTTTAGGAGAGTTTTCATTTTTATACTCTGAAGGATATGATGTGAAAATGGCTTTTTAGGCAAAGTTTTGATGGGAGGTTTAGAGAATCCTGAAGCACCCCCAAAATAATATGAGGACTAGAAGAAGACTGGAGGGGAGGGGAAAGGGTAGGGTGTTTTCAGATCCACTGCAGCTCACCAGCAGTGTTCTTTGCTCCAGTCCACAGATACCCACAGCAGAGCAATTTTGTCACCCACAACTTTCCTCAGTGTACCTGTTGTGGTGGCAGCCATAATAAATGTACTGCCGCTTTAAAAAGAAAGGCACAAGAAAAACATTGTCAATAAAAGTGAGCAAAAAAAAAAGGCAAGGGAATTTGAAGTCTGTGAGTTTTTGCTAGGTCTTCTTTCTTTTCCACACCCCCGCCCCCCCACACCGCCTCTATCACTTTATAGCAATATATGCACATATTTTAAAACATGAGGTTTTTTCTGTCTGTTATCAGACATTTCAACAACACTGCTAACAACATCAGCCTGGCAGGGCTAAATTGGATGAGGCAATGAGAGAAAATTAGTGTACTGGTACAAACTTGTGCAGTTCTGTTCAAACCAATGGACTTGTTTCTGTTTTCATTTGCTGAGCCTTTCTCTTCTCTAGAAATGACTCTCTCATTTCATACCTCCCACAGTAAGTGAAACCAGGCAGGGGTTTTTGGATTTGCTCTGGGAGACCCTGCAAACAAGGGCACAATAAGAGAGAGCTCCCACTGTTAACGATTAACCCCCAAGCCCATTGCTTTTGGTGTTGGTGTCACTGCCTGCTTGTACAGTGCCCTTGTGCGTGGGTGCCCTGAGGCTGTTGCTCCTGAGAAGCTCATGTAGATTAATGACTTCATATTGGTTTTTTACAGTGGTAGCAGACCTTAAGCCAGGAGGGTTCTGTACCCTAGGTACTGCACAAACGGACTGAGGATTCAAGCTGCAAAATAACCTTCTCTGTCATATCCACTGCTCTGCAAAAATTATCCAGTCTTCACTGACAAGCAATCCTCTTAGCTGTCAAACTCTGCCTCATATGTTCAGCACTTAGAATTAAAAATCTTAAATAAAAGGGGTATTTTAGAAAGATAAATATATTCTAGAGATGAGAAAGCTATTTTTACATATCTAATTAGTCACACTTGAGACTAACAATAGCATTACTTGGGTTATGCTATGTTACTAATATTATGCAAAATACAAGGTATTGGTTGTGTCATCATCTTGTTTTTCTAATCACTACCACACAATTTCACCAAACAACAATTTGTTGTGTAAACTCTTTTTTTTTTTTTCCAATTTTACCTCTCTTATGTGAAGGTGCAAGTGTACTCATGTCAGAAGAGCAGGAAGGAGCAGAAATCCTGTGAAGCATTGAGAAGCTAGGTGAGGGCCCCACGCTGGCTGGAGAGCACTGAGCATGGCAGCTGGTGTTTCCTCAAAGATGTTAATTTGCAAGTACCATTGTTAGGTTCTGACCCCTGGAAAAGGCCAGTGCTTGTATTAGCTGTTGCCTTCTTTATGAAGGAATCAAGCAGTTTAGCCACAGAGAGGGTGGTGATGTTGGGCTGGAAACCTGTTGCACTGGGAGAAGGGTGCCAGCTGAGAGGGCTGGCTCCTCACGTGTGCTGGCTCACTCACCCTGCTTCAGTGTGCTGGACAGGACAGAGGTGACAGTGACTCCTTGGGTGGCCTGAGTGCCTGCACCCTTTGTCAAAAGGCAAAGGGGCTGTTTGGAGCTCTCAACAAGCAGAGATTTTATTCCTTGCTTGGCAAGGTGCCATAGAATAAGGACTGAGGGTGTTGGTTGCAGGTGCCACCCTGCAAGAGTAGCCCATGGAGGGCACATTCTGCTGCTGTTGTTTTGGGGAAGTTGGAAGCCTTCAAAGCAGGACCTGCACAATGGAGAAAGACACAGAGACAGACTCTGGTTTGGTACCCTTTGCTCAAGCAGTGAGAGAAGGTGACTGCCCCAGCAGGGGCCCCCCCATCCCATAGGCACCCACCAGGGGTGGTACCAGGAGCTGCATGCACAAATATCTGAATGGGAACCAGGGACATTTCTTCTGGTTCAGACCCGAGCCTTTGAAACACTAGATCAAATCAGTCCTCCCCTGTCACACGACAGCATATATATCCTGGTGTGTCTGGGGAGCTTCTACCAGATTTAGTAACAGTGGACTTTGTTTTTCATGGTGTTTAGTTTAGCATTCAGCCCTCTGTTCTGCAAAAAATATTCCTGTTCTTTCTCTGAAATAATGTTTCTGCATTTAAATAGTTATTTATGCCTTTGATCAAAGATTTTAGTTGGGGGTTTTTTTAATATATATATTTTCTCCTTACTAAGGCAATGATCCTCCTGATTAGGATGCATCTGCCCCATTTAGTGGGCTGGAAGCTAGCTTTCCCAAGCAGTCGCAGACCTTCAAACAGAGTCCCATGATCCAAAACCATACCCTGCGCTCAAACCAGTGTTGACAGGCAGTACCAGTGCCCTCCTCCTCCTTACAACTTCAACTCACTCTGACAGGACTGAGAACATCACCTGGGCCCCTGACTGCCACCACCACAGCTCTGTAGTCCCCTTGCATACTCTCCAGGTTGCCTAGCAGTGTCATTGGTGCCCTCATGTAAGCTTTGGCAGTCCCACTCCAACATCCCAGATCCAGGTTCCCAGCACACAGAAAACTTCTGCAGACAATGGGTCAGGTTGGCAGGTGGTGCCACTGACCCCTGCAGCAGGGAGTCACCTACTGCTGTCACTGGCTGCTTTCTCGTGGTGACCTTGTGTTGGTCAGGGTCTGTTGGCCCGGATACTTCNCGGATACTTCAAAGCACAATCAGTTTCCTCAGCCTTGAGGGCAGTGAACAGGTTGCCCAGAGAAGCTGTGGCTGCTTCATCCCTAGAAGTGTTCAAAGCCAGGTTGGATGGGACTCAGAACAACCTGGTCTAGTGGAAGGTGTCTCTGCCCATGGCAGAGGAGTTGGAACTAGAGGGTCTTTAAAGTCCCATCCAATCCAAATCATTCTATCATTCTACAACTCTATGATCTTATGAACTTATGTCACATTTACAAAGCTTCAGATGGAGCAGAAGTCACCAACCTCCCTCCCTTGCTTTCCCCAGAGGTTGCCCTTGTCGTTTGGCTGGGGACAGACCCCATTGCACGCGGGGCCTGGTGCTCTTAAGCTGTTGCGTGTCTGAGAAGATCTTGTCTCTCTTAGTTCTACTACATAGTCAGCTACTTTTTTTTTTTTCTTAATATTTGGGAGATGTTCTTGTCTTCTGCTGTGATTTCTTTATTACAAAGAGAATGACGAGGAAATTGCCTTGGGTTCCTGCATGGTAGGGGAGTATGCATACGAAAAAATTTCTTATTCAGCATTATCTCCTATGAACCTGTGCAGAAGGCATTGAAAGCATATCAGCATAAAGTTGTCTTTGCCTAGTGGCATGTGATTTTAGGGAAAAAATTTTTTGCAAACAGGGAAAACAAAAAGTCAACATACCATTAAAAGTTGGTTGAAACCGTGTTTAAGCTCAAGATAGGGCTGGTAATTTCACTGGAGTCTCAGTACTAACCCACAACTCTGCCTTGGGATGTGTTGCTTGTTCTACACCGGACTTTAGGCAGTGATTTTAGTTGGGACTCCCTTGTTTTGGGGACAGAACTGGAGACCTACATGGTTAAGGGAATATTTGTTAAGATACTGTAACCCCAAACTGATCACAAAATACTCTCAACAGCAAGACATCGTCTGTGTTCTCCACAGCCCACTCCCAAGGCTCCACTGCAGAGTACACAGGCCCTTTCTTTTCCTCTTGGGTCTGGGCAGAGAGCTCACAGGTATATAAAATGCTGTGGAGTCAAGATTGGTCAGCTTGGTTCCAGCCTTATCTGGAATTCACATGAGGACAGACTAGAAAATAAATATTTCAAGACTTTACTCATATAAGGTGCTAAGTGAGTCTGACAGTACTAATGAGGCCAACACAATTTCTCTCTCCTCTTTGGCAAGGACTTTAGAAGACCCTTAGCACCAATTTTTTCCATCCAAAATTGGCATACCCTCGAATCAGATATGCTCATGAGACACCACACTACCCAAAAGGAAGATGAGGTCAGTTCATGGAAGAAACCTCTCTGAGCTCTGTTCTACAGCCTCCCAGTCACAACTGAGAATGAAAAAATTACATCTACAGCCTCCCAGTCACAACTGAGAATGAAAAAATTACAAATTGCAAAACATAATCTCATAATCTTCTCACCCTTGAGACTCTCTGTTACTTTATGTTTCTTCATCTTGATCTCCCATCACCAACTTTCAAACATGCTGCCTCTTCTTACCATGTTACTACATCATTTCAGGCAGTGTTTGCTTGACAAAGCTGGCCCAAAAGGCTCAAATTGCTATCCAGAGACTGACACCTAATTTTGCCATTTTGCTTGATTGGCACAGCAAGCACCTGCAGCCATCCCAGCTGATAGGTATGATTATCTGAACTTTTATTACTCCAGGGACAGAAAACTGCTCATCTTAAAATAACCACTTATTTAAATAAACATTAAATAACCACAAGCTGCTCTCTGCCTGCCACTGTGAGGAGCAGTGTGCCTCGGATAGCAGGAATGTGTCAGGCTAGTGCAAATCCACACCTGTCATGGCACTGTTTCTGTTCCTCTTCATCAATCCACTTCTGTCGCTCCTGGCTTGTGATAGCTGGAAATCTGATCTCATTTTATTTTTAATATAGGTTCTCTTCCTCTTTTACTAGAGGCTTAAAGATAAGACAACTCAAATAAAGGGCAAGGCACCAGTCTATCTGCTGATGAACTGGTGCCAGCATCGGGTAAGAACTTGGAAATGAAACATTTCCTCTCAGCTGCAATAATGTGTGTGGGTATACTTTTGTCCACAATGATTACCTTGCAGAAGATATCACATGAAACACAATTCATTGAGTGTTTAATTTTATTTTGTTTGATAGTATCTCTCTTCTTTCATTAAAATTACAGGATATATCCTCTGCTCCTCCTCCAATTGAAATGCCGTTATGTAACATTTTCTGTTATCATCCTAGGGACTAAAATACTTGGCAAATCCCTCACCACTACTCAAGAGTGTATACCAGGAGCAGAGGAGAAAGGCAGGTGGCATTGGCTGGTGCTTTCACAGTTCACGCTTGCACCTTGAAAGGACAGGAATACACCAATGCCAGGTATCAAAATGCTGTAAAGTTTAACATCTTTTTCCATGATTGGCAAAGGCATTGAGTCTCTGCACCATCAGTAGGATATTTCTTTGAAATATCCAGTAGAATAGTTATTTGAAACTTGGTCACACTTTATGTTCTTAAATTTGATTTTAAAAGCAATATTCTTCTAATAATAATCATCATTGTGGTAAATGTAGGCCCTTCATATTTGTTAAACATGACTTTTAAACACATTTATGATCAAAGAGAGACCTGTTTTGATGGGTTGATAGTATCACTCAGCATGTGCCATCTAAGGTCAGGACTTGTTTGCCTAGTTGAGCATGTGTACTTCAAAAACAGTCTGGACCTGTGGAAAACTGTGCCCTCTCATCCGGTCCTGGCTCTGTACCCACCACATAACTCTGTAGCACAGGCTTCCCCGTGAAAGCTGGTATGGGAAATTCCATCCACACTGCTGTCCTTTGAGACTCTCATGAAGATGGAGAATGAACCATCACCTTTGTCTGTAACCCTGGACCGAAGGATTGCCCTCTGCCTGCCTAAATACTGTTCTCCACTGTTCCAGTTAGGTATGACAGTCCTTCTCCAGTCCCAGCAGCCAAGCTGGGTTTGCTGTCTGCAGTGAGGCAGCTGCAGCCCCAGAGGCGATCACGGGCAGTGTGTCAGGCACAGCAGCTCCTCTGAAGCGTTCCCTTGCATGTGTGCATGTGTGCTTGCTGCCCGTCTAGGTGCATTGGCATCACAGTGCACTCTTGTCTTTACAGAGGCAGAGCGTCACCTCTGTTCTGGTGGTGAGCTCCTGGTGCTGAATTTTAGAGGCCATCTTTAATGCCAATAAGATCTCATAAATCTAACATAATTTCAAGTCTGGAATCACAAGGCCACTTGTTTTACTGGGCCTTCAACATGATGGTATTTTTATTTTTTTTCCAGTATTATAATTAACACACCTATCCTCACACACAGGCTGTACTTTGCATCTTGCACCCCACAGCTAAGGGGGTGCAAGATGCTACCAAGAACTATTTTCATGATAGCATGGCTTTTTAGGAGGTTGTGTTGGTTCTTAGGTGGAAAATTAACTTGGGGCTGCCTAGAACGGTACGGATATTGAGGTTACCTCTTTCCAATTTATAACACCTTCAGACCAAATCACAAGCACAGTGGTTGATTTCCTCATTATGCTGTGAGTACCATGGGTTTTGGGGGGAGCGAAGACTCCTAGGAGGAGACTCTAAGGGTGTTGACATAAAATAAAGCTTACTGTTGGGATAATAAAGGTGGGAAGTTACTGACCTCCCATTCAAGTGTTTCATTTACGATTCCAAGAGCAGTGGTTTCATGAAACTGCTTGTTACACCACAGAACCAAGTAGATTAAACTAACCTTACATCAATGCATTTCCTTTTTAGTTTTGATCATTAGAAGCTTGCAGAAGCTCTTTTCTGCCAAAAGCGACAGCATACTTCTCTTTTATGAAGAGGTTCTTTATTTTCTTGAGGGAAGAGATCTCCTGTTATTCAAAGGAAAAAACTCATTAATAATCAGCTTTTTTTTTCAGTGAATATACTTACTGATGCTGGTTGAAAGCCAGTGTCCTCCAAGACAGCTTGAAGTCAGCTCCTTCAAATGCAGAAGTAACTCTGTACTGTATGACTAATTAATTTCCTAATTAGCAGCTGGCAAGCTATTATTTTAATTAACTCATCCTCTAGGCTCATTCTAAAACAAGCAACTGTTTATCATTAATACAAAAGTTAGATCCTGACATTTATATGTTAAGCTCAGCTACTACAAAAGGCAAGCGCTATAGGGCTGTACAAAACCTGTGCACCACAGACCATCCACCTCTGTTTGCATACAAGTGTTTGTGTGCAAATGCCTTAACACTGGTACGTGCTGGTCTGCACACACCACTCACACACACACACTGGTTCCTACATGCATTTTTCAGTATGGTTTTCAGCTCATGTATTTTCTGAATGTTTTCTTCAGGTGGTTCAGTATCTATGTAGGTATAAATCAATCTATGGGTATAGTTATGCCCAGGAATTCCCTACCTGTTTATTAAAAATAAAACACTCTAAGGTAAGGTTTGCTTTACGGCACATGAACAATAATTTGTGTCAACAGGTGCAGTCTGATTTGAAAGCAGAGTGAGGATCTTGATTGAATTCAATCTGTTGATCCCAACAGACTCTGTTTTTGCAGCTGTGGCTTTTTACAAAGTTGCTGCGTCATACAAGTACCATATAAATATAACTTACTGAGAAGTATGAGGGACCTTCTGTCCTTGAGCAACTGAAGAGTTATTAATAGTAGAGTGGTCTACAGCAGCCAAGCTGTATTGGACCAGGTTCATGTCCACCTGAAACCTGGCAAGTGGAAATGTTCTGGGAGACTTATTCCTCTGCAGGAAAGAGTGGTTAGAGGAGCAGCAGGACTGGGTGCCTCATCACAAGGAAAACAAATTCTAGAGAAACAGGCATAGAAGGCAGAAAACTAGACTCACACACTAGCCCTATCTAGCATTTGCTTTTGTTTCCTCTGGCTTTTTGAGGTACATATGCCTCGTGAGGCTGGGGGGAATCGGTCCATGTCATCATGGGAGGGAGGCATCCAGCACCTGCAATGTGCCCAGTGGCTCTGGGAGACGGGTGGGCTCTCCTCCAGAGCCCAGAGATCAGTCAGAGGAGAGGGATGGCAGGTGAAAAATTTGTAATGTCTTTCTCAATAACCTCTGCTTGCCTTGATGTGTCTGCCCACACCATCTGACATGTAGAGTCAGTTTGCTGTCAGAGTAGTGTGCCACCACTTGGCTGTGTCCCAACTGGGTTCTGAAAAGGCTTTGGGGTTTCAAGTGCCACCAGGGTATAAAGCAGCCTCAAAAACCTACAAAAGCTACTAATTCTGTTTTGAGTAGTGGAAAGTGGGGAAAATTAATTGTAAGCTAAAAACTGTGGGGTTTACACAGCTTTTTATCCAGAGAAGTTGCAGCTAGAGAGTGAAGAGTCACCTCAAGCAAGGAATAGTTAACAATGTCACCATGAGCAGTGGTTTAAGCCCACCATATACAGACCTAGCTGCAAGCTGAGCTATTTAGAGACAGTCTACCCTAAACCTCTGGATGTTTTCCATCTGCATCACACATGCAGCATGCTGGGGAATGCGATGGCATTGTGGTCCAACATGGACAGTTCAGGTTTAAGTAATGTCACGCTGAACTTTCTGCTGGCATAGCTTGAGGAAAGGAAATTGCTAACCTTGGTAGTGCTAGTGGCCTTCCTAATAGCCAATGGTGTGGCTGGAAGGCCATGCTTGTAGAAGTCGTGGCAGGCAGGGCTGAGTCCCTGTGCCAGCGTGCTCACCATTCCCACAAGGGGAAAGGTTTTCTTGCCCCTCCCACAACCCTGGGTAATGTTGCATAAGAGTTTATGTCTACCCAAAGTGCTCTGTGAGGTACGAGCAGCTCATTATTTTTAATAGCTCTGACATCATTATCCATCAGGGATTTACAAAAAGGATAAAAAGTTGTTGTTTCCCACTGCATTCAGCATTAACCCCATGGTGTAGGCACACTCAGACATATCATACAATCAATTACAGAGCCTCCCTCTTTACCTTAGGGCTACAGTCCACGTTTTTTAAACCTTTCTCTGGACCAGTGTCTGTAACTTATACTGGAAACATCATTTTCTCTCCAGGCACCTTCTTCTTAGTGGGTGTTATGAAATTACCAGATTCTTTAGTGGCTGAGAAAAGAGGCGAATTCTCTTCTTGTCTTAAATGCCAGAAGACATTGAAATTTTCAGTTGATCAGTAGATGCAAGAATATTATTTCTGGGAATTTTTACAAATTATTTTTAAACTAATGTCCCCATAACTTTCAGCCCTAACCAGTTTTCAAAATATTTAATTTTTTTAATCAATAAAATAAAATAAAATAAAATAAAACAAAGTAAAGTATTCCCAAGCCTATTTACTGCAATCAAATTCAGAATACACATCGGCATTTGGGTGGTACTTTTAATCTATTTTTCTTCTTATATAATAACACATCTCTGTTCAATTAGGTGACTCATCATACACTTCAACCACAGTGTGCTCTGAAAAACAGCAAAATGTTTTCCTAACAATTACATATTTCTTAAAAAGAGATACAGTCAACCAAGATTGATATAAACAAATAAGGTTAAGCCCCATTTATGTAATTTTAAATGGTAGTGTGGTCTGTTTCACTGCAGCACTCATTTTAAAAGCAGTAGCAGAGTTTGTGTTTCATAACCATACCCTCTTGTCACATAACTACACATTTAATTCCATTTAGCCACCTACATACATCAGCTTGCTTTTCACCTTTATTGTTTGTTCTTTCATACCTCACCCAGGCTGATGTTGCCCAGGGCTCTTCTAAGGTAGTAACAAAGACATGTGTGCTTATTTATTTATTTCCTTAATTATTGTTTGATTGACTGATGGATAAACTGTGCTCTTGGCTGACAGTTTTTTCTGAAGTTTGTTGCACAGTTAGCCAAAAAGTCTAACTCTGCTAAAAGTACAGCAGACAGGTCTAGCAGGAGGGATGTGTTTCACAGTAGCTGGATGGGAACCAGTAAGTGAGGGGATTTGGATTCACTTGCTTTTCAGTCCTGTCCCAGTGACTGGGATCCTGCAGTCACAGCCAGGATGTACCATGCAGCAAATCCCAAGAGGTCAACTCCATCTCACAACCAGCCATCAGACTGCCAAGTTAGTTTGGCCCTCCTGAGCAAGGAAAATTCAGAAACTGTTTTATGGGAATATTCTTTAATAAAAGAATAAGGCCTGCTGTCTGACCAAGAACCAGAAGAAAGCTGTTACCAAGCCTATTACAATTGTTAGTATAAGCCACCTCAACACATCAAGACAATCCACATGGGTCTCGGGAATCTAGATTTGGGCTTTAGTTTTAAACAGCCCGAGAAATCTCAGCGCCTAGCTGATATTCCCATGTCGATCCCAAAGGCCGAAATTGAAGGATGCTGCATAGCACACCATCCAGTGACGGCTCATTTCCAAGGCATTGCAAGCAACAAGCCTGTGAGACACTACGTATGGACCTCTGTGGCATATCCATGTACCTAGAGGAAAGGGAGACAGCTTTTAGTTTGCTGTAACATGAAAAGTAGTGCTCCTGCAAATTTGAGATTCATTTTTCCACTATGTGTAAGGAATTGAGAGGGACAATAACATCAGTATGAGATTTGCACAAAGAAAGATGAGATAAAAGTCAGATCCAGCCATAAGGCTTTGATCTACAAGATAAAAAGCATTTCAAAACAGTGGCAAGTTCTAAGATATTTACTTAAGCATAATAGCTCATCCTTATTTTTAAGCAGTTGATGAAATAACGGTACAATATTATAAAGACTTCAGATGATAAATAATGTTAAGTTTAATCTTGTGTGGAGGAAGCTGCCAAAATTTTAACAAATATAAAAATTACAAATATTGGAGCAGTTCAGGAAACTGTACAATGGATTTCAGCAATCCTGCCTGGACCGTTCAGCCACAGAAAAAATGCTAGAATTTTCTTCTGACTAATAGACAGATTCTATTTGAATTACTTACTTGTTTGTATCTTGCCTAATGAATTGACATGTTATTCAGATTCAATATGTAGGAATTAATTGTATTCTTCTCTCAGTGCATTCATTAAAGCTGATTTATCCTGTGCATTTCTCTTGAGCAGTGTCTTTGACTATCCCTTTGGCTATCCCTTTTCCCATGGCATTGCTTCCCCACGGCTCACTATGACTTATGCTCAGGGACTGCCAGCTGGACACCCACACAGGAGGGAAGGAATGAATGGCAGCAAGCCAACAGCACTGGTTGATCATCACTCTGCAAATGAACAACTGAACAGTTTCTATACTTTCTCCCATGCACAAATATCGGCATTTGGAAGAAAGGATTGTCAAAAAGCAGTTAAGAGAGGTTCAATTTAGTAAAGCTGATAAACTCATCACACTTATTCACAAAGCATTAGCAACTTACTGCAGTGTCACGTGCTAGAAATTTGTGCAGCCACCTGTGAATAAGGATTTTTAGAGTCAGAGCTGAAACTGTAGCATCATTCATACCCGGATTCTCAGAGTAGAAATATTACAGCACTAAAGTATCACCTAATCTCTGGAGCTTTTTTCTAATTAGTTGAATGTTTACCTCACCTGTTATTTACCCTCTTTCCTCTATACCACATAAAATAAATTTTGCTTACTTACACACTAAATATGTCTTTTCTGGTGAACCACAGAAAGTTAGATCAAGACATTTAGTTGTAACATTCTTATCATCCTTAGTTTCTATGACATGGGAAGAAACAATGTGAACCTCAGCAAATACATCTAGTAACTCAAACTAATCGAGCTTCTTGGGGAACAACTTTTATAAAAAAAACAGTAGCTGACAAATTTCCCCCAAACTGGCTGCACTGAGGTTTATTCCTACTGAAATAACTCAAGCAAAACTGATTAAATCAGCCTGTTTGCTATGTTACTGACTTATGGAATGTTTTCTGTTCTTACCAAGAGTAATTCTTCAAATTTCACTATGAATGAAACTAAATTGTGCATCAGTGGAGGTGGCAGGAGTGCTAAAGTGTTTAAATTCAGCAGCCCTCTAATCTACAGTGCATCTAGAAATCAGCCTACCTTGCAAAAGAAATCCATCAACAGACTAAGAAGCAAAACTGCACAAAACAGAACATGTTTGTTGAGTAAGCCCTTGAGGAGTGGCCAGCATGAATGTCACAGCAAGGCTGAATCAGAACTCGACAGCTGGAGAGTGAATCTTTCCAGGTGAAAAGGATCTTCATTCTTATTTCATTCCTTGAAGTCATCATTGTGCTCAGGACAGTCTGTGTAATGCACAGTTTTCAGATTTTAATGGTTATTAGTGCTGCTTGGGTGAAACTCTGCACACTGGTGCAAACTGTGCAAGGTCAGTACGTGCTGCGATGTTTTTCCCAAGATGCAAAGGTGCATTTATAGGAGATGTTTACTCAGTGGAGTTACACTGCAGAACAAGACTAGGGGAATAGCACAGAAAGTTAGAGCATGCTGACACAGTTAATTGTCAGATGCAGTTTTGAGCAGGTGAGTAGATGGTAGGACAGCAGCATTACCTCCAGAGAATGCCTTCAATCATGCAGAAAGTAATGAAATTGCTGACCAGAAAAAAGGGGAAGAATGCCAAAGTTAACATAAATACAGTAAGCAGAACCATTATTCTAAAGACTAATTTTTTTAAAAAACTAGAAAAATCTCTTTCAAAAGAAAAAAACTAAAATATTTCCATTGTATGAGTTTTAGGATATGTTTTGACACAATAGTGATAGAAGATCAATTTATTAAGTACAGTGCAATGGATAAAGACAACAACAGATCTCTAAAACTCAAACAGCAATTGTCACAACTGAGAAGAATGTGAGACTTGGAAGAGTTTTCATTGCTGCAGTATCGTATTTGGCAACAATAACAATCAAACAAACAAACAAAGAGATTGAACCAGAATAGAGCTAAAGTGTCAAAACAGTGAGAGAAAGGTGCTAGAGCTTCTTAGGGAAGAAACCCCATAGGAATACCGTGTGGAGGACTCTAGCAGAGAGGAGTGCCACATTACAACAACAACAGACAGACAAGCAAAAAAAAGCAACCAAAAAACTACGCACACACACCTTCCAAGCCCAAACCAAACAACAAACCCAAAAACCCATTCTTAGAGGAAATTAAGAAAGCCAGAGAAAGATAAATCTACACTAGGTACAGGTCACAGAAGCTTGTAAATAGTTGAGAGAAAATAAGAAAAGGTTGAGCATTGCGCTTCTAACCATGCAATCCAGTTAAGAAAGGTCACATATTTAAAAGAGTATGTGCTCTTTTAAATCCAGGAGTATGTGCTATGGTTTAACTCCAGACAGCAATTAAACCCTACACAGCTGCTTGATCACCCCCCACCAGCAGAATCAGGGAAAGAATGGGAAGAGTAAAAGCTTGAAAACTTGTGGGTTGAGATAAAGACAGTTTAATAGGGAAAGCAAAAGCCACACACACAAGCAAAGCAAAACAAGGAATTAAGTCACTCCTTCCCATGTGCAGGCAGGTGTTCAGCCATCTCCAGGAGAGCAGGGCCCCATCATACATAATGGTGTCTTAGGAAGACAAATGCCATCACTCCAAACTACCCCCCTTTCTTCCTTCTTCCACCCCAGTTTATGTACTGAGCATGATGCTATACAATCTGCAATATTTCTTGGGTCAGTTGGGGTCAGCTGTTGCAGCTGTGTCCCCTCCCAACCTCTTGTGCACCCCCAGCTTGGGGTCACTGGTATGGTTGTTTGAGAAGCAGAAAAGGCCTTGGCTCTCTGTAAGCCCTGCTCAGAGATAACAAAAACATCCCTGTGTTATCAACCCTGTGTTCAGCACAAATTCAAAACATATGCCCTACTGGGAAGAAATTTAACTCTATTCTGCCCAAAACTAGCACAGTATAGAAATACCTAACTCTTCTCAGAACCCTTTCTCTCTGTCCAGCAGGGGCCCATTCAGGACATGGACATGCCAGTGCTTTAGGTGTCAAGAGGTACATCATGATGTACCAGATCTGCACGTTTCATGTGAACTCACTGAGTGTCCCTTGGTTTTAGTGAGCTGCCTCCTGAATGAAGATTTAAGCGAGCTCTGCCTGGCATTCCTTCTCAAATCATGATGCTCAGCAAAAGCTGAGGTTTCTGCTCATTTATTATTTACTTCTCATGTTCTTTTCATTACTGGCTGCAGTACTAGTACCAGATTGGTTTCATGAAGTCTTGCATGCCATCAGGAAAAGTCTTCACTGATAAAAAACCTCACCTGTCTGATGGTGCTGCAGTATGGTAAAGATGTTAGAAAACTGCGTAGCTTAAACACTGTGTGGGGCAGGCAGCTTCTTATTAAAAAAAGAAAAAGAACACCACACCTTTCTAAAGAACTCAAAAGGCAAGCTGTCAAGCAACTAGTAATCATCCCCAGCGATGTGAGAATGTAATGGAAGTGCTGCAGGCTTATGACGCCTGGGCTAGCCAAGGTCTTGGAGCTCTGTTTATCATGAGAAAACATCCACAGAGACATCAGCCATGAACTGCTCTGTGCATGTAACTAGGTTTCACATCTGTGTGGTGCAAAGCAGGCAGAATAACAGAACCATTTGTTTGCCTTCAGGAAGTGCTTGTCTTGGACCTTCCTTCTCTGCGAATAAAATGAGACGATGCCATCATCAAAGAAACCCTAAGGAAATCACCAAGAGGCATCTGTTCTGATTTTACCTCATCATTACAGTATGATCCACTGCTACCAGGTAAAAGCCCAACTGATCTAATTTTAGGGTACCACCTTTTTATCATACAGATGCCTGTAAGCAACATAGCATTATTCCACAACCAGGTGAAATACAGAAAGAGAGGAAGACAGAAGAAGACAGATTTTTTTTTTTCTGACCTCAAACTCCAGCTTTCACATAGGAATGCTCCCTCTATACAGGAAAGAATGAGTAAAATAATTAGCAGATCTTCTCTGAGAATTTTTACCTCCTAGAATGCAGAAAATGCAACAGAACATTCACTTGTTTATTTGTACAAAGAGAAGTAATTGAGTATAGGTTCAGGCAAACTCTTTATGTTTCCCCCTCTACAGTTACTTGTAGGACTTTTTTATCATACACTGTATTTTTCTGATTTGTTATTATTGTTAAATATATGGTGACCCAATATTTACCTCAGTAAGCAGCTCTGAAAGCTTTGTGACTTTTAACAACTTTCCTGTAGGAATGTTACAGATCAAAGCAGGTTGTTCCACCTCTAGTGGATTTTTGTGACATCAGAACCCATTGCATCCCTCCCTTATGCTTGCAACCACAACTTTGGTTAACAAGACAAGCTCAAACATAAAATAGCCTGAAGAGTAACATTGTTCTTTTGCAAAAGCAGGGGCTTGATGCACTGTTTTGTGTAAAATAACCTCCCAATAGACAGCTTTAGTAAAAAAAAACCCCAGGATTGTCTGTTCTACTTAAACCCTCCTGAAATGAAAGTTTCTATATGTATATGTAGCAATCCTCAAAATTAGATGATGACTCTTTCAACACCTTGTGGGACAGGTACCTGTGGCTGTCCAGCTGCGCAGTGTGTGGGACACACAGCCTCTGTGCAGCCCCCAGGTTTAGCAAACCAGCTCATAGCAGACATATTCTACACAGACAAGAGATAGTGAACTCAGTGCAAGGTTGGCTGGGTGTAATTCCTCAACCTGAGTTACCCAGAGGTTCTGAAGGGTGATCAAGCAGGCATCCAGCTCTGAACTCTGGTTAACATGTGTGCTGCGCAGTAGACATGGATGCTGTTTTCAAACTAGGATAATAAATATATTATCTAGCAAGCTGTTTGTGATGATCAGCAGATTAGGAGCCCTATATATGTCACCTAAAAAAAGTTCATACCTTTTGTCTGGTCCACAGAAAAAAAAAATCACTGTTTCTAAGCTGGCGTGCAGGAATAGAGAGCACTTTTAATACATGTGGAGCCACAACCTTTTAAAAAAATATATTTTAGTTGATCCAGGTAGGTCCTAAATTTTCCTTGCGGCTTCTCAGTACTTAAAGGGGGCTTATGAAAAAGAAGGAGACAGACTTTTTACAAGGGCAGATAATGATAGGACAAGGGGAGACATTTTTAAGCTAAAAGAGGAGAAATTTAGATTGGATGTTAAAAAGAAATTATTTACTCAGAGTGTGGTGAGACACTGGAACAAGTTGCCCAGAGAAGCTGTGTTTGCTCTGTCCCTGAAAGTGTTCAAGGCCAGGTTGGATGGGGCTTTGAGCAAACTGGTCTAGTGGAGTGGGGAACTAGATGATACTTAAGGTCCCTTCCAACCCAAACCATTCTGTGAATCTATGATTCTAGTACTCTGTGATTCTCTAGATCAGGTTCCCACGATGGCCAAAAAGGGTGTGTTTTTCCAGACATGCTAGCTCTGTGATGTTATGGCAGAAGCTGTCCTAACACTTACTAAAAGCTTGCTAGGAAGCTGGGATGCTTGTCACCAGGTTAAGCTGGCCATAAAGGGCCTATGTTTCCCCATACCCTTTACCTTGGCTACCTAAGCATATCTTAAATAAGACTCCACACACACGTTAGAGTGTGTAGAAAAGCACAGAAACTTACACCCACCAGCCCTCTATCGCAGCACAGGCAGGCCTCTGCCCTAGGGGAAAAAAAGTACTTAAAGAATGCAGTTACATGGTGATTAAAATACAACATGCTGTTTATATGACAGGTTTAGAACTCAGTTGTACAAGGGTTCAATAAAAAGATCACGTTAACAAAAACATAATTTTGATGGTTTCTGCCCTGGAAGGGTGGGAGTGGTGCTTGAAATCAAAGCTTTCTTGGTTGAGTACACTTCTGGGGATAAAAGCTTAGTGCCTGGTGGAAAACCATGTAGAATTGCTAAGACTTGCAAAGCACCTGAGCTGCAGGAAAGGGAGATGACCCAGCCACTGGCCCCTGCCACAACAGTCCTGGAGTTCAGCCCTGGAAGCCAGCAGCCATGCGCCTTATCAGCCAAACCAGCCTTGCAGGCACAGCTGCGTGTGAAGAGTCTTGCATGCAAAGGGCTTTTGATGCAGGACATTTTAAGCTGTCATTAACTACAGAAACATTTTTTTCTGTCTCCATTACATCCAGAGCTCATATTACAAGAGATAATTGCTTCTGGAATACATTTAGGCTGTAATATTTTTATGTTAAAAGCAATGCATTAATAAAATACTTTCTCTGGTATTTTATACAGTAATACCTTTTTGAAACAAGGAATTGCTCTGTGTTCAGTGCTGATGTACATATATGTTCCTTTTTTTCAGAAAAGGATTTAATAACTAGTTCCCAGGTAGCTGTGATATTTATCTGTTTTCTGCTGTGATCTTTTTATTGTTCCACCAATTGAGTGTTCCCTCAACTATGTGACTCTATTGGATTCTAGCTTCACTGCAGGAAAAAATAAATACTTGTTCTGGTTAATAAGAATGGAAATGCATGGCATTTTCTACTGATATTGAAGACGTGCTTTATTATTTTTCACCAGGAAAAAAAATCCGCTTAGAAACATGACATATTGCAGGCAAGGAGGGCTGTTTTTATGGCTGGTAGCCTCTCACTCAGTGTTGACCACAAAGTAGTACAAAGGAGAAACATGAAATTCTTACTCCCAGTTTCTCAGAAGAGGACAAATGTTGCATTAGGTCTCAGCTGAGCCCTCAGTGGTGCTTGGGCCTCAAATCCAGCAATGCATTAAAGTAGATGCCACTTAAGCTGGGGAAGTAGGAGGAGGAGGAGGAAGAGGAGGAGGAGGAGAAGGAGGAGGAGAATAAGAAGGAACTATTTGTGTAGCCAGTGAGGAGTGTTACTGTGATATGATTATGAGATGCATATCTCTGCTCTTATCAAGAGGAGTGTTTTAAAAGCAACTAAAAGATGCTGTAGAAGGTATGGAGACAAGAAAACATGCTGCATATTTGATAAGAACAGAGAATGATGTATTCAGCCTAAAAAACAATCCAATCATTCATTTTCCCAGAACAAGGACTAAAGCAGGCACTATTATTTTAAAGGGGTTTTTTTAACTGTCGTTAATACTGCATAAATATTTATTTCTAAAGACTGTGAAGTAACTATAAAACTGTCATCTCCTCTGAGGAGTGACTTCAATGTGCAAGCACAGCCTCTTCTACCTGTCCTTCACCCACTATTGCTCTGTGCTAACCCTAGCCCTCTGACCCCCTAAGCATGTGTTGTGCACACATTCTTTCTTACACCAAAACACAGCATCTCATCGAAGACATGAGCCCACACTGGGCCACAGAAAGTACTTTTCTGGACAGGCTGATGATTAGCACCAGCTAAACCGCCTCGGGGTGGAGGGTCCTGGACATATTGCAGGCTCTCACAGTCCTGTGCAGATCGTTGCATGCTATTACTCACAGTGCATCCAGTGAGCGCCCTGTGGTCCCTAACTCCTGCTCCTGTTGCAGTGTCCTTGGTGTTTCCTAGTGCCAGCTATGTTGGATTTCCCAGACTGCTTACCATGCTGCTATGTATTTGCCAGAGCTGGAATAATTTTAGTCCTGGCTGACCCAGAAGCTTCATTGAAGTGTTTCTGCTCCAGCTTGGTCCTCTGTGGAGAATATGCACCACAGGTAGAATCTCATAAGCAACCTACAGAAAGCTCCCACAGAAACCAAAGGTACTTTCTGGGATACACTGTAGAGTCTGCTCAGTGAGGAGACCAGTGCTAAATATAACAAATTGCTGCTTAATGAGTAAGACTTCATTTGTCAGAAAAGCTTCCTCCACTGACTTCATTGGTATAAACATTCAAGGTGTAGGAAGCCTTATAATGGAGAGGGTAAGGAACGCAGAGTGGAACTGGGGGCTGGTCTGGAAGTAAATAGTCAAGCAGATCCTACAATATTTGCAGAACCTGAACAGGTTCATGCACTTTCATATAAGGACAGGAAAATGCCTAAGCCCAAGGCAGTCTTTTCAATGTGACAAATGCTGTGGAATTGAATGTGTTTATTGTATATTATTCCTATAGCAAATGAATGCATTTCTACAGATAGAAAATGATATTGCAAATATTTTCTTTGGGAAATCACATACAGGGCAACTATTTTGAATGGCAAGATTTACTGAAGGAAAAAAAAAAAAAAAAGATGAAATTTCAAGGAGATCTTGTGTGACAAAGCCAGAGTAACTTTCTGTGTTAGAAAATAAATGGTAAAGACACTAAAGGAGAAACAAACCCACCACTCCTGGTAGTCATGATGCAGTTGGCTAGTGGCTTGGGAAATCTCAATTCTTGCAGGTTAAAGTGGAACTGGAGGTCAAATTTCCTCTTCAGTGGGGAAATCTGTGCAGGGGAGATGAAGATGTCCCACAGTGCCTGGTGTCCTTGCAGGCATCAGTGTCCTCCTCAGCTCTTGGGAAGTTTGCCCTGTTTGCCCTTGGTTGGTAGAAATGCAAACTGGCAGCACTCATTCCGGTCTGTATGTGGTGGCAGACTGAAATAATAGCTTATAGGCCTGAAAAACAGGAAATCTAATTACTGGAACGTAGCAATTAATATAATAGGGTGATTGAGAGTGCAACACATAAACAAGTAGACAATGGGCCAATGAGGAGGATGTCTGGAGTCCATCAAAGGGCTGTTTGAGGCCTCCACAGGGCACCTGAGGTATTTCATTACAAAGACATCCAAATATAGCACTGGAAGATGTTCAGCATAAACTGAACACATGGTGCTGCTAATGACAGGTGTTGGAGTACATGCTACACCTAAGGACACAATAATTACCTGGTTAAAAACACATGCTAAATGCATGATAGATGGTAACAACAAAAAGGCATGATGCAAAGCACCAAGGTTTGATTTTACATAAGTGCTGGGGAGCCAGTGATGTGGACTGCCTCAGTGGTTTTCGCCTCCTTTAAAAAACCCAGGTGCTTCAGGTTGCTTGGACAGGGCAGGATGCCAGTGCCCAATGCCCAGGGCAGCTGGTTCCTCGCATCTGTGGTAAGCATGCAGAACTCCATAAAAAAAACCCTCAAAGCCATGCAGCTTTCAGTGTCTCCTCTAGAAAGCTCCCAGGGTGAGGAGAGGAAGGAAAGGGGGTGCAGGAGAGGGGAGGGAGCCACTGCCCTGCCATTAACCTTGTACAAATAGTCACAGCCGGGACAGCTCATTTCTGCCAGTGGGCGTGAGAGGAGGGACGGGAGGAGTGAGTTGGGAAAACACACAAAGGCAGAGCTATGCACAGCCAGACAGAGTTAATCCCAGTGGGCTTATGCTTCTTCCCCCTCCTGCACCCCTAGAAACTTCAGAAAATTCATACTGACTACATAAACACACATGCACAACAAATAATTATTTATACAGGCACAGCAGAGGGGAGTTTTTGCAATAATATGAGCTCTGGTGTTGGAGTCAGAGCTGCCAGGGCAAAGCCATGTCATATACAGAGGGGGCTACAGCCTGCCCATGAGGATTCTGCCAAAAACATGGGCTTGGGCCATGCTAAAGCAGTAGGGTGTTTGTTGCCAGGGATGCAGCTTTGTCTTTTGGGAAAAAAAGGAAGTGTATAGCTTGATTAACCCAAAGCTGTTGGAGCAAAGAGGTTTGCTCCAGACACTAGCAGACAGACTGCTGACCTTGGGAGCTGAAGGTCCAAATTCTTTCACTGAATGTGTTAGGCTATTGCTTCCTTTTTTCCTGGAGACATTCCTCGCTGCCTGAATGATTCAGTATCTGCTAGATGGCAGCATGGCAGGTTGGGTAGACAGATGGTTCTGGGTGTTCACCCGAGGCAAGAACATCAAATTCAAAGCTGTGTCCCAATTAACAGGTGAAACTGCTCTGCTCTACAACCCTCATTCTGCAGCTGAGGTAGAGCAGGACTCTGCACTGTCACCTGCTTGCCCTTCTCTCCCTTTTCTCTGCCAAGCTTTAATGTTTGGTGGTCCATCCTGCTGTGGTGCAGGAAGACAACTGGAAAGCTGGAAGAAATAGCATAATGTGACTAGCATATATTTTAGAGGATTTACATTCCAGTAAGGAAAACTTGTATCAGATAATTGCATTTCATAGAAGGAGGATCGTGACCTGAAAATGCTTTCAGGATCAGTAAAATAAAGTAAGAAGGAATTTGAGGAACAGTGATAAATTTAAAAACGCAATACATTAAAGTTAGTCTGTCACCCCGTTCTTTCTCCTTAAAGGGTTAAAGCACCTTTTTATGAGAGGACAAAAGTTAACATAATTTATGCTAGGAATTAGGATTATTATAGCAGACAAATCAGGACAAGTATTTTTATTCATGACCACATTTTAGCAACGACAATTTACTTCTCTAATGCCTGTGGGACCCCACCCAGCGCAGCAGTACCACACACACTCACATGAGGCAGGCAGGACAGCAGCACAAAGAGAGCCCAAGCAGGACAGCAGGAAGAACCCCTTTACATCCTACAGCCTTGTGTGTTGCTTTTCCAGCTGCAGGTTGATTGTCAGTGGGGTTATATCAGGGATGAATTTATCTGTTATCTGCAGAACTTTTCAATAGCCGTATTGTTGCTAGCACTGTATTGCTACTTGAAGACAATCATGGCATATGGGATGTACTGAACACACAAATCCTTCAATTATTCACCAGCTGGTGTGAAACTTGTAGGTGGCTTGGTACTCAAGCAAACAGCACTTGCAGTTCCCAATTACAAGCAGGATTCCATGTACAAGACCATAGTGTACTTGAGAAATTAGTAGGCAATTAGCATGGATCAGGAGAGGTGAAAAATTTCAGATTCTTCTATAAGTCTGTTGCTAACAGTTCTGAATGTGTAATGGCTAGCTCTGAGCATGTTTGTAACACCAGGTCTTCAGCTCTTGAAGGTAGAGCCCGTCTCTTAGCATGGGCATAGGTACATTCCAACCAAAGCAAGCTCTCGACATATACGGGCTCCCAAAAATCTAGCTGTTGTAACAGACATAAATTGATAAATAAAACACAACCTAGTCTTGTCAGAGGAGGCTTTGCATAAAAATGTTAGCCTCTGAATAAATGCTACGTTATATTGATTGAAAAATGTGCAAACAGAAGATTTCAAGTTGACAACTCACCTTTGGTAGGATATACAAAGAGGAATATAGGTTATGCCATGTCAAAAGTTTGTTTAGGAAGTCCTCAGGGGAAATGAGTAAATGAGCATATGAGCAACGTGGAAAGTGTCATAGAAAAGTAAGGGGAATATCCTACAATATAGGTTATGACAGCTGGGACTGAGTATGTTATTTCAGATCTACCTAAATTGGCTTAAGATAGTTTTGCCTCAGACTGAACTAGAAAAATAAATTGGGAAGGAGCTGCTTTCCTGGCTCTAAAGAGGGTGGGAAAAACCAGGTGGCTTGGGATGTGCAGAAGGTATTTTGGGAACTACAGATTAAAAGAAGACAGAAATCTTGCTACTGTGTTTTATTGCAGGGACAGTTGCCATAGCATCATTTGCTCTAAGAATAGATTTCTATAGCCCAGCAGCAGGTCAAAATATTTAGAAGAGTCAGGATTTTTTTCAAGGCCAATTCAAACAAAATACAGGACGCTATACAGAACTGCTGAAAAGCACATCAGGTAACTCACACAACCTAGCCCCAAGCTAGAATAAGGTAGGGCAACTGGGACACAGGTATGTGGTGTTCAACAAGAGCTTCCACAAAAATCAAAGTAGTCTGATTTCAGAATCAAAGGTTCTGCCTTGCCTGAGCCTTTAATTGGGAGACAAAGAAAGAGAGCATGGATTGTGAGGCATCCAGTTTCAAAGCAGAAGATTTTGTAAAAGAAGGGTATGTCTGAGAGAGAACAATAATCTGAAATGATTTTTCCTCTCATCAACTGATTTTTCCCTCGTAGGGAACTTGGCAGCTCTCTGTATTCCAGAAAAGAGATTTCTGAGTCCAAATCAGGACTCTCTCTGTCCTGTTGTCTTTAAAATGTGGCTGGCAATCCAGCTGCCTCAGTCAGAAGCAGATCAAAGGCATCAAGACACAGCTGCCCCTTTCAGGCACAGAAATAACTTGCCCCAAATCAGGAGGCAGTCGAGGCAGTCGGTAGAAGCAGGTTGCCTAATTGAGCATGCATTGTGCATTGATGCAGCATGGGAACCGTCCCTGCTTCCCCAGCAACAATGAAACAGAGTTAAAAAGATGTTGAGCAGCACAAAACGCTGTGGTGTTTCCAACATTGTGGTGAAACAGAATCTGATCTGGGAAACACGCTGCTGGTAACAGACCTTCTGCAATGCAGTGGATCTGCCTTCACTCCCTTGCCCACATGTGGCTGCACACCTGGGCTGGACCATCAGGGAAAACTGCACAAGCACTTCTCATAACACAGAGAGGGGTTGAAAGGTGGAATTCAGACTGTTCTTCACGAAGAAAAATAAAATATGATGACAGTTTCCATAAAAAAACCCCTCTTTTATCACTTAGGACACTTCGGACATAAGGTAGTATTCATTTACGAGTATCACACCTTAACACCTCCATCACACTTTTTATGAAACCCAAGAGACTTATGGCAGAGACAGGCAAGCCATGGACAGATAATACTTCCTCCTTTTTAGCAGTTCTGGGGTATTACAGTGGAAATATAAAACACTGGAATAAAAGGGTGAGCAAGAAGGAAAAGGCAACCACTAGAGTATGTCATCTTTAGGGAATATCAATGAAACACACTGACTCAATGGAAAAATGGTGATACACTCTGTGCCTCTGAACACTACTGCAGAATAAGTAGATTGTTCTGTGCAGAGTATCTGCTAATTTCTTACCTACCACTTCCATCAGAAGATCATAATTTCAAAACTAGGGTCTATAAAATAAATGCAATGGCCAGGGTCTTAATACTGACAGAAAATTTCCAGGCTGTTCTTAAAACTCACCAATGCACTAGTATCTTCTTACTATTATTTTCGGATATGTTTGAGCTACACATGACCTTGCCATGGCATTAGCATGATGAAACATTTTTTATTTCCTCGCTGTGATGTTCACAAGAAGACATCTGCTGACTGTATGGAATTGCTCCATGAACATCTGTATGGTGTCTCACTTTCTGTTTCACCCACACATTTGTATGCTAGATCACATTTAATTCAATTAAATATTGTCATTTTAGAGGTTGATAGAAGCTGGGTTGCACTGCCAGACACACACATCTAAAGGATTTCCCACAGGGTTTGTAAGATAAGTCAAAGTGGGTTATGGACTCGTCCTCAAGTTTTTGTGTCTTAGTGCTTGTCTTACTGGAGAGAACAGTTTTCAGCGTACTGAAAGAGGCCCTTGGGAAAAAACCAGAAAACACTACTGGCAAAAAATACCCCCAGAATATGTGATTGGCAAAACACAAAACATGCCTTCCTCTTAAACACAGCCTAACTTACCAGTCCAATGAAATGCACAACTCTGTTTGTGCTGACATGCAGTTAGGATGACTTTGATAGCATAGCTCTAAAATAGAAGTCAGTGCATATAGTCAGTGTGGGGATTTCTTATTATTTGGAATGTCCCATATCAAGTTCATCTTTGAAGTTGTGTAGGAGTGTGAAGAAATGGATCCTCTCAGCATATGAAGTTCTTTGCAACCAGTATGAAGTTTTAGCAAGCTGGGAGCAAGCACACAGGAAGTGGGTAGGAGTAGAAAACTGAAAAAAAAAAGCCAAACCAGACTTAGTCAGCTGACTTCTCCACAGGTGTTGTGTCTGGTCCAAACCCACTGCCTTCTGTAGAGCGTACGCTTGTAGGACAGAGGACTGCAGGTAGAGAGAAGTCCCTGGAAACAGGCATACAACTCTTCAGAGAAAAATCATTGCCTCAGCTGTGTGTGAGACAGGGTCAGGAACCTGTAAAACTACTTTAGCTGCTGTTATGCTGGACTGTTTGCAGTATGGCCTGTGTTGAGTTGTGCTAGGCATGACCCAAGTACAGTGTGCCTCTGAGTGTTGCAAGGCTTCAGAGTGGAGACAGGCTGCACCCCCTTACCAAGCTGGCAAATCTGAATTACAGACTGACGGTAAACGTGTAGCCATTCTCATGAACATTTTTTTAAGTTATTCCCCTTCTAAGACACACACAACTTGCTGTATCACTGGGCAATGTACCTGCTCGTGGTGCTGTGGTGGGGTGGAAGGTGTGGAGACCCAGCCCCAGCACCAGCCCTTCTTACAGGGACATCTCAGTGGATAGATGAAGAACCTCCCACGCACCCTTTCATGGTGGTTACATCTGTGGGCTTTTTATTTCCCATCTGATAGCTTTACTCTAGATTAGAGGTACTTTTCATGTGCATGGTTATGGTACTGTGAAATCTAATGCTCACTTTGTGGAAAATGTAGCAATGATGCTACCAATTATTAATACATATACTCTTGATTTATTTCCTCTATAGAAATGACAGGATTTGGGTCATAATAAGACAGAGAAACACCTTTATACCCAGATATCTGGTATCAAATGAATGTACGCACTTGAAGAAAAAATAAAGGTATCTTCCAGATTAAAGAAACAACACACCTCATTTCCCTGACTTTGCCCCTTATGGGAGTGCCATACTCCCTCTCCTGTCAAACTTTGCTGTTGACCCCTCAGCCAGTTTTCTTTTTCTGATACTTTCTTGTTTCCTCTTCCACATTGCCTCCCTCCTTTGTTTTCAAGTTCTTTCTCCACTGCTCAGAAATGTGTACAGTTAACAGCTCCATCTCTGTCACCTGTCATTGCTGCTTTTCCCAATCATGTGTCCCAATTTCTGTGTACACCTCACATTGAATTAGTGGTGAGGGGAGACACTAGGCTTGGAGGCAGCAGCAGAGAAGCAACTGAATTTGCAGCCATAGTCTTGGGAGACCAAACTTAAGTGATCAATATTCTCAACACACTTTGCTGCTAGTGATCAGAGGAGTGAAAAGCACCTATTGTTTTCCTTTCACGTTCTAAGCTCTACCAGTGATATTTTTGCTCACTGTGTTTTTTCTGCCTCAAATTACGCAATTCACAGGAAGTCTCCTCATATAAGAGATTGTTGAGAAAATAACTGTTTACACAAATCAGCTGCAGGCTTAAAGATGTTACACGCTGAAAGAAGTCAGCTGCATCTTCCTGTCATATCCTGTTGGTTAAATTATGTTAAGATGCTGGGACAGTGAGTCCATTGAAATCTTCACTGTTTTCTCTTTTAGCATCACTGAAACATCTCCAATGGACAGCAGACTTTTCCCTTGGTTTTATAAAAGTAGCATTATTATTTACAGCACAACACTCAGAGAAACAAGCAAACATGGCCTATGTGAAGACTTGATGGCACTATTTTTCTATACTAGGGCAAATAAATAAAATACTGGTGGAAAATTATTTTTGTGCAGTCTGTGTTGGGCAATTTAAAAAAATTCCAGAAGTCTTCAAAGAGAGCATCTTTGTGACTCTCCACAAACTACTTCTCTTTTTGAAATCTCATAATGTGATCCAATGGAAATGGGAAAATAAAGTTTTATAGACACAAACAACACTTACCAGCCCCAGACAGCATCACATTTGGATCTGGCAACTTGGGAAACTGCTTAGTCAATTCTCAACAAACAAATTAGAAAATTTAAACAACCTGAACATTTGGGAAATAATTTCAGCTCTACTTTAACAGAATTGTGACAACAGAAACTTTTAAACAGAGACATTTCATTTTAAAATGCAAACTTTTCACATTTTTATTCAGAGACAGGTTAATTTTTTTTCCCCCACATTTGGCTGACCTAGATTTCACCTAAGTGCCTAATGTCTTTCTGGAGAGAGGGGAGCCAAACTGTGGGAGCTGACTTGTTAGAAACCAATTCAGACAGGCAGGCAGAAACCTGCTATCCAGGTCAAAAGCAATCTGGGTTAGCAAGTGCATTTGTCCAACCACACAGGATTATGCTAGTTTTGCTCTTTGGCAAAAGACACAGGAGGTCTGCCAGAGCATAGTACTAAAAATGTTTGCAAAAAAATGATGTTCCAAGCCAAAATTTAAAGTCTTAAAGTTTTGGTTCTAGAAAGATGAAAAAGGTCTCACTTAAGTAAAGACCAGAAAACACAGATGTGTTTCAGTTCCATTTCAGCCTGTCCTCAACACTGGGCATGACTGAGCAGCAGGAGAGTCATCATCCTGGGTCAAGCTGACACAGTACCTGCTTTACCCTTGAATACTCAACACCTAATGAAAGACCTAAAGATGAGATTTGAAAGGTTTCCACTGGAGGGAAAAAAAAGTGGAATACAGTGGGACAAAAGTGCATAGATTATAACCATTCATATTCTATAAATGCATACATTTGAAAGTAGGGGAGGACAGTATTTTCAGAGAATTGCATAGCATGGTTTTGAACGTACAGAGAAAATGTCATATTAAAGGCCAGTGGAAAAGAGCAGAGACACGTGCTGCCTTTATCTTTTGCTCCACAGGAGTGTTAAACAAGGAACACCTGCAGCACTTTCCACAGCATCCCCTTCCACGTGTGCTTGATGGAGAGGCCTCTGGCACTCCAGGCATTGTGCTCTGAGCACCTTGAGAAGCACCAAGAGACAGATCCAGGTGGCTGACATGGCCATCACACACTGAACAGCTGTTCACACACAACCTCAGGCATCACAGCCCCATTTACTGTAGCCTCCTGAAGTTCATCCTCTATGCTTACAAAAGTAACCAGAATTCTTTACATTTATATTTGACTTTTCAGCTGGATCAGCACCAGCCACTTCCATGTATTATGTCACCCAATGACAGCACCACAAAGGAGGCCACCAAGCCTTTGGCATGTATGGTCCCACCATGCTGGTGAATCTTGACTAGAAGCTCCAACCAAGCCAGGGCCGCTGGGAGAGAGCACAGCTATCAGACCTGTGTGAGTCCTCCTTGGATTTATCCTCTGGGAACAACAGGCAGAGTCCCTTTGATGACTGCCTGGAGAGCAATCAACTGTCTAGTGCATGTTTCTGCTCAGCAAAGTGGTTGAGGAAGAAACATGTTTTTGTCTGCATTGGTCCCCAGCATAGCCTTGTGTGCCCTTGCTGTAGATCATTTCCACCACGGTGGCACTGACTATAAACCTGTTTGCAAGATGGGATTCGGCCCTGCTGAAGCACAGATACTAAAGCTGTGGATGATCTCAGCTGAGGATTCACAGAAATAAGGACAGCCTTAATCTCCTTGAGGAACACAGACGGAGTCACACAGTTGGAAATAGCAGCATACATGTAGTAAACAAGTGCAGCATTAGCTGCCCTCCATCCATGTGCCAGCACTACCTGCCCCATGCAAGGGGCACCTCAGGCCCTTGACACCCACCCACATGAGCCCTGGGCACTCAGTTTCCCCAGCAAGCACCAGTTGTGTCTTTGCTGTGTTTTTGCTGCATTTCCACACAGAACTTCAACTCTGCTACCACAGGTGGTGAAAATCATTGTAGCATCACGTGCTCTACACCGGCAATTTAGCAGCTTGGGAAAGCTGGAATCATCTGCAGCAATCAGCCACTGTCCCAAGAAGGAGAACACACTGTTCTGCACTGACCAGAAGTTCAGCTCAGATCTTAATGGTTAACACATTATCACTGATGCTTCCACTGCTTACCGAAGCAACTATAACAGCCTGTTCTTGCTGTCTTAGCATAGTAACTGAGTATCTTATGAGAAGCTGCCCTTTTGCAATTTGCAAATTTGTTCCTAATGCTTTAAATTGCATTAAGGAGAACTAAAGGAATGGGATTATCAGCAGCTCAGGCAGAGGTACGCTGCCGGCTGGACCTTCTCACAGGCTGTGTCAGGCCACACTTCTGGGTGCTGTCAGTTTGCTCATGAGATTGATGCAGGTACTGCCGGCCATGGAAAAGTGAGCTTTGACCTGAAACAGATCCAGTGGAAGCTGATGGGGTGGTTTGTGTGAACGGGACAAGGGACTGCTGTAGTGTCCACACCAGAGTGCTACATGCACCAGCAGAAGGAAGCTGCTGCACTAGGCACTAGTGGAGAAACAAGTCTATCTATGATTTCAAAATCATGCATTGAATAGAGGCAAGAAAGAATTAGCACTTAAGGCAGTCTCCAACCTGAATCACAGAATGGTTTGGGTAAGAAGGGATCTTAAAGATCACCTAGGCAACCTACCTGTTATGGGCAGGGACACCTTCCACTAGACAAGGCTGCTCCAAGCCCCATCCAACCTGGTATGGAACACTTCCAGGCATGGGGCATCCATGGCTTCTCTGGGCAACCTGTGCCAGAGCCTCACCACCATCATAGTAAAGAATTTCATCCTAATAACTAATCTAAACTTACCCTCTTTCAGTTTAAGACCATTCCCCCTTGTCCAATCACTACATGCCCTTGTAAAACATCCCTCTCCAGTTTTCTTATAGGCCCCATTAGGTACTGGAAGGTACTGTAAGGTCTCCCTGGAGCCTTCTTTTCTCTAGGTTGAAAAACTCCAACTCTCTCACCCTTTCCTTTTAGGAGAGGTAGTCCAGCCCCTTGATCATCTTCTGGTCCCCCTCTGAACTCGCTGCAGAAGGACCACATCCTTCCTGCGCTGGGGACCCCAGGACTGGACACAGCACTCCAGTTGGGTCTCACCAGACCAGAGTAGACGGGCAAAATTACCTCCCTCAACCTGCTGGTCAGGCTGCTTTAGATGCAGTCCCAGATATGATTGATATTCTGGACTGCAAGTGCACATTGCTGAAGCATGCCCAGCTTTCCATCCACCAGTACCCCCAAATCCTTCTCTTCTCTCAATCTCTTCATCCCACAGCCTGCATTGCTCCTGGGGGCTGCATTGACCCAGTTGCAGCACCTTACCCTTGACCTTCTGAACTTCATAAGCATCAGGCACGCTCCTCAAGCCTATTAAGGTCCCTCTGGATGAACAATCTCTTGCTAATATGGGTGTGAATAAAGAGCCGGTTCTGCTTTTGTTTCTGTACCAGGGAGGTTTTAGATCCCAGCAGTTTAAGTGACAGAAGAGCTGATCCTCCCCGTGCTGTCCTGGGACACATCGTCCCCTCTCCAGCTTCACAGACTGGCACCCAGCTGACAGCAACAGCTCTGCACAGAGCTTGGCAGGCTCCCAGGAGGGGAACAGAGACAGCTTTGTGTCCTCACCCACCACCAGCGGGCTCGTTTGGATGCCAGCTCCCCGGGCTGGCTGCTGCTGCCCTGACACATCCATACCGAGGCTAGCTGGGCTGCCCAGCCACACACTGCGGGCGAGGTGACTGCTCAGAAGTGACTTGGAAAAGCAATGCCAGCAGCTCGCTGGAGGGGACTGCGATATCCTGCTCCATTATAGGAGTGGCAGAGAGGAACAGTAACACGGGAGGGTCAACCCCTGCTTCTTCCAGCTCTGTGTGGACCAGGAATGGCTTAGAGCCTGAGTCAGCTCCCCTCTGCTCAGTGAGCAGCCTTTCTGCTGAGGCCACCAGCCAGTGATGACAGCATGTGACAGGAAATGCAAGTGCTCCATTGGGACTTAAATTGACCAGTCATTAAATTATCCCTCATTAGCAACTAAATGATTTCACATATGTCCCTGGCTCTACTTTGAAACTGATAAAGCAGTGATTATTGTTAATTGTAGCAGGACATGTAGTGGCATAGAGATGAAAGCTGTGGGCTGGCACTGCCACTGCCCCCACATCCAGCACAGGACACAGAGCCACTTCACATTCATGCTCCCCACTGGTGCTTCTTAATATCTGTTAATCAAGTTATCTTAAATAATTCTGAGACAGCAACAGTGCAAGTTATACTTATTCAGTTATAGACCCTATTGCTGAAATTGTTCTCAGATCCACAAATCCAATTATTTAGTTTTTTGACACTGGCTCAGACAATTAAAGGGAATAGGAAAAAAACATGTTTGATGTTAACTTAATACCAGTCTCTTTTCTCCATCTTCCTATTATTCCATTGCTTTTTCCTCTCTAGGGCATGCATAGTTCTCTTATTTGGGATTAATTTATGAAAAAAATACTACATTTCATCAATCATGCTGAGTTTTTTTTTTAATTGAAGTCCTTTACCATTGCTCATCACGAAAAACCTCTTGCCATGCTATTATGTGAAATTACAGAGCAAAATATGCTCCTTTCTAATGTTTTTACTTTTTTTTGTCTCCTTGCTTACAACCCGTGTTGTAGAAAATAAGTCTCTTTCTTGTGGTAAGTCACTCTATGTGGCAGTTTCCAGCAGCACAAACAACCTCTCTGAGCTGCAGTTCCTAGCACAACTGATGTTACACACAAAAGCAAGTTCACCTTTGGCATGTTCAGTGACTTCCCTAAAGCTAAAGGTTTTTTCTTCCACACAGATGTGTGCATGCACATCTCTCTGTCTAGGTACGTTCTCTGCTATACCCACATACCCTCAACACAAGTGCACTACAGCTCAGATGTCCATTCCCCATGCTGGAGTTGATTGCTTTGTTCAGACCATGATCAGAAAAGAGAGACTGCATGCACCCAGTACTCTGTATCCCATTAGTCACACCAAAGACACCTTCCTGCTCCAACACATCATCTGTACCCTGGACATTAGTGCCTCTCCCAGCAAAAACTGCTGAAACACATACAACCTAAATTGGCTTCAGATGATGAGGAACCAGAGGAAAAATCAATCAAAAAGCAACAACAGGTATAGAAATGTCCCTGAGTCCCTAGAGGGAGAGCAGATAGGAAAGTAGACACTTCCAGACTTGCATTCCTTGCTTTTAAAGTTGGAATTTAAAATGGACATGAGGACTTTTAAATGCCTTTCTTGGGCACAGAAAGCCATGGCAACATCACTGACCATGGCTGGAGACAGTTGAGATCCTCACGGAGGGCCCAAACTCTCCTCTGCAGGAGGGTACCACTGCTGCCAGCACCAGTGCTCTGAAAGTGACAGTACTGTCACAGCAACACACCACTGCCCCAGCTGTAGCCCAGGGGTAATATCCCTTGGGAGAACGCTTGCTAGTGGCTGTGGTACCACAACAAATACACAGAAGTATGGCACTTCGAAGGAGAAAGGCATGACATTTCTCCAGCTAGCTTTTTATCTCTGGTTAATTTAAAGAGATTTTATTTTGAGTTTCAACAGTCTCCTGAGAGAGGGAGCAATAGACAGGGAAGAGCTAAGTTAGTCAAAAGTGCATAGCAAGTCCCTGCAGTACCTGCTGGAATAGCTTTTCCATGTGGGTGTGTTAACTGTACTTGACCCTGCCACAAGTATAATCCTGCTACTCATGAGATTCAATAACAAATGCAATTTTGTGCTCAGAAGTATTTTGCATGCTACATTGGACTACTAATCTCTCATGGGCAGGCAGGTGAGAAATTTTTCCTTTTCTTTTTATCCAAAGTCTAATTGAGTTCTAGGTAGGAAAGGGGCATAATTTTTTCCCTTTCATTAAGTAAAGCTTTTTGGAGAGGGATCTGATGAAGCTGTTGACCTTCCATTTTCCTTGAGAAAGTTTCACCTTGGGTAAGAACTAGCCTGCTTTAAGCACCACTTACATTAAATTTCACCTCAAACTTAGATGTGCTCCTTGCAAAGTAATAGTACAGTCATACCACTTGGAGTGCAGCAGTTTGTCCACGTGAAGTAACTCTAAGGCAGGAAAATGCTAGTCATAAAAGTAAGCAATTAGAGAGTTCAGTGTAGCTGAGAAGGGTAGTGCAGATAGCATTGCAGCAGACTTAGAAGAAGGCTGGGATGATTTTTACAGTTTCTCATGGAGGTAGCTTCACTAGGGGCCTTGTTAGAGTAGGTCTTACACAGAGGGCAGCTCTGTGAAAACTGCTGAAATAAAATTATGGTAATTTCAATGAGAGAGATGGGGAAAATGCAAGGTTTTAATATTCAGGAGGGTCAACATGACATTATTTACTTGTTTATTTATTTACAGGCAACTTTATTTGTGATGTCAAGAGCACTCAAGAGGCCTATTCTGGGATCTGGCAATATGTTTACTTTATAACTGTGAGATATTTTTAAGCAGAGAAGAAAGGAATGTGCAGTGACCTTGCCTCATGCAAGCACCACATTTGTAGAAGCTTAGATAAGTATTTTTGTCCTTGGAAAGGTACACGCATAATTTAGCCATTAGTTTCTATGTTAGAAATTATATTTTCCTGTAAAGGGTTTTGAAATAATAAAAGCAGAAACAGTGTCTTATAGTCAGGCTTGGTTTACAGCACACTGCCTGAGACTCTGAAAAACTCCAGGCTTCTTTCCTCCCTCTGCTATAAGTTTCCTGTGTTGTCTTGTCAGTGGACTATTTCTATTTTCTCTGTTTCTTTGCCTATTAGTAAAATGCCAGTGGATCTCTTGGGAATGTTTTGTGACTTAAATCATTTGCCCTACACCCTAGGATGAAAAACTCCATAAAAGACCAGTGATAAATACAGTCAAGATTGCAATTTAATTCAAGCGCTCCTATAATTTAGGGAAGAGGAAACATAAACCAGAAACTGCCAGATGTTCTTTGCAGCCTTTTTGAAATCTCTGTCAATAAATTAGTAGGATTTTGTGCTCCTGGGAAGTTTTCTTCAGCTTTCAGTCTCTTCTTGCATCCCTTGTTGAAAAGAAATCCCTACTAGCAGTACTCACACAGCTGTGTGAATTATTTTCTTCAGACTCTTATACGAAAGATATTGACACAAATTAAAAAAAAACGTACTGATGTTTGCTCTGGAACAGACATCGTTATTAACTTTATTCGGTACATGGAAAAACGTAATTAAACAATCTTCTTTAAAATGCAATCCAGTCATGGACAAGAGTGTGCTTCATAGGGACAGAAAGGAGAATCATAGAATCACAGAATGGTGTGGGTTGGAAGGGACCTTAAAGATTGTCTAGCTCCAATCCTCCTGCCATGGACAGGGACATCTCCACTAGATCAGGCTGCTCAGAACCCCATCCAAACTGACCTTAGACACTTCTAGGGATGGGACATCTACAGCACCTCTGGGCAACCTGTTTCGGTGCCTCACCACCCTCACAGTAATGAATTTCTTCCTAATATCCCATCTAAATCTCTCCTCTTTTGGTTTAAAGCCATCATCCCTTGTTGAATCACTACATGCCCTGGTAAAAAGTCCTTGTCCAGCTCTCTTGTAGGCCCACTTTAAGTATCGATGCAATAATGTCTCCCCAGAGACTTCTCTTCTTCAGGCTAAACAATCCCCAACTCTCAGCCTGTTTTCATAGGAGTGGTGCTCCAGCCCTGTGAGCATCTTCATGGTCCTCCTCCCAGCTTGCTCCAACAGATCCACGTCTTCCTTGTGTTGGGTACCCCAGAACCAGATGCAGCACTTCAGATGGGCTCAGCTCACCAGAGCAGAGTAGAGGGGCAGAATAACCTCACTCAACATGCAGGCCATGCTGCTTTTGATTTGAGAAGTTATTACATCCAAGTTGGAAAGATTAAAATAAATGCCCCGGATAGTTCTGCACTCAGTATTATATAGATGGTCCTAAATGTGTTGTTCTGTATGAATTGCTGTAGAATTATAACTCAGAAGACTGTGATAAGGTGCAGCGCTGGTCTCAGTGCAGGGCCAAGCTGTGTCCACACACCCTGTGATGTACAATTTACACATTACACTCACTGCCTTGCACCCACTGCCTGGTGGGGCAAGGAGCTGCTTCTGACTCATGGCAAATCCATGGCCACCGTGACTCATCTGACATTTATTGGCTTCACCACTGACTTGATGATGCACAGATGAAAAATGAAAAAAAAAAGGGTTGAGTTCAGCAGTTGTACCCCCAGTGCCAACAAACAGGTCATGCAGCCTGGATCACTAACAACAGCTGCTGTGTTCTGGCTGCCTGCTGCTCTAGTGCCTCTCCCCTTTAGAGATGATGATGTCAGAGATTAGAGAGGAATGACCAAAATTCCCTACAGTGACCTCTCTTCAAAGACAACCCTATCAAGTGTTGGCTTACATGAAAAGTATGGTTGGTTATTTCCTCAGGAAAGAATGTTTTTGAAGAGTAGCAAAGGTGACAGCCATGTTTCACTTTGAGAGGTCCTTCTAGTTAGCTTAGATGTTATAGGCAGAACCAAAAGGCAGGAAGAGACTAGGAAACACACACATCTTTGATTACGAATAATTTTATGCCTACTAATGATAGTTTAATTAATTTGATGAGGCTCTTGGGGTTTTTTTGGGGATGTCCTAAATATTTACAGCAGGCCTCAGATTCTGAAGTGCTCTGTGCAGCATGTACTGCTGGTCTGAGGGTTCAAACATGTGTGCAATGTCAAGAGCCACCTTTACTGAGAGCCAGGCTCTAGTCACACCAGGAAGTGTCGATTTCAAGCTTAGAAACAGACAGAAGTAGGGTTTCTTTCCCCTTGAAATAAATCAACCTGTATCAACATGTTGATCATACTCGCTACATAAAAACCTTTCTTATTCATACACGTCACCCTGTTATTTTTCAGTTTTCATACTTTCATCTTTTTACAGTAACCAACCTTCTAGCAGCTCCAGGACCCTGCACCATTCAGGTTTCACATGTGGAGACCCTGCCAACGATATAAATCACATCTGGTCTGCAGGCTCCCATCATCTACAAATTCACCTCATAAAATCAATCAAGGTCTTCAAATGCAAAGAGCTCTTAGGGGCTTAAGACGTGGCATACTACTTGGGCCCCAGCTCATCTCTTCACAGCAGCCCTTGCCAGCCACAGTTCAGGACTAAACACCCACAGAGATCTAAGTTTCTGTTCTCAAAGGGCTGGAAAATAAACTTCTGAGAACAAAACTCAAACTGTATTTCTTTCCAAAAAGATCTGCTTATATCCCAGTGTGACTGCCATCATGTCAAAGTGAATCAAATGCCACATGATACTCAAAAATTCCACATACATGTTATTAAAGGGAGCACATTAAACCTCCCTCTATTTCATCACATATTCTTCCTTCATGATACCCAGTGGTACTTCAGATGGCAGAGATGGACACTTTGAAATGGGGGGCAGGGGAGAACTTTGTTATTGTACCAGTTGAGAATGATTTTATCCTGCACTTTTACTGTCAGATTTTTAAAGGAAGGCATAACCCCCGTGTTTATCAATTTGAAATTTCACACAGGTGGTTCAGTTATGTCAATTTCCAATTTTTACCCATTAACCTGCTTGCTCTGGAAGGGTACAGCTGAAGGTGACCCTACACAGGTCACCATAGTTTTCCTACTGCCTGGTAGCTCTTACACTGAATTTCATTAGTACCTACTAACTCAATACACATAGTTTAAGTAGGTCATTCTGATTTTAGTTACTGTCCTCCTTCTGTATAAACCCAACCTTGTTACATGTCTGTGGCTACGCTGAGCTGCATCCAGCAAGGGAGGACTGCTGTAGGGTCTAAACCTTCCTGCCAAGATCACTGCTAGCCTAAGCAGGACGAGGTCAATCTCACTGACCTGTCTGCAAGCTACAGCCACTGTCACAAAGGCCTTAAGACTGACACAAACAGCATGTAAAAGAAAGGTGATTTGCATTTCACAAAATGAAAAGGAGAGATTGCATCCATCCCAAGTCTGTGGCTGAGGACAGACAGTACACCAGGTCTGCTCTAGCACTGTACTAGTTTTACCACTTAACTGTCAGCATCATTTTCTAACACAGATTTTGATTTCCCAGCCAAATCTCCAGCCAGCAGACTGGTACTTGAAATTTAGTTGCTCTTTCTGTACAGAATGATTACATATCTCTACATCCTGGCTTTTGCAGGCCCCCTCATAAATTTGACAGATTAGTTGGTTTGACTTCCTGCTCTACTGGTGACATGGAACGAATTCATCCCAGTTTAACTGGTGATTACACCACATTTGTACAGACTCCAGGTGGAACTGAAAATTACAAGGCAGGAAGTCTTGAAATACCTATGTAGATTACTATCAGGGAGATGACACCCCTGGTGGGGCTGACTGATTTGGAGAGGAAAACCAGCGTAGGTCTTCATGGAACAGAAGCGTTTGCAGATGTCAGCTTTCCAAGATGTCTTTTAAGCCTGTGGCCTTCTCATTTTTTTAGTTGCTCACCCCTCTCAATAAAAACTCTTTAAGCTAAATATTAGGTCTATTATAAAACATACATAAAAATAGAAAATAAAAAAGGATGAAGTAAACACTGTTTGAAAACTGTAATTTAATCTTGTTTATTAATGGTACAAAAGATTTTTAATTCCTGCACCCCAGTCGGTTGTGTTCCACACTGCCTGGGATTCATGCCCCTCCACTTAGGGGACCCGTGTTGCACCCTACCAGACCAACATGAGGTTGGGGATCCACACAGAGAGCTGTTGAAAGCTCATTAGAAGGGAAAAGGACGAAAATAGCACTGTGCAATGAACACCATGCTAATGTACCACATGTCTCTGGCTATTCTAGGTTTGAGAGGAGCACAGCTTCTGAAACAAGATCTTCATTAACTGCTCTTCTCAGGGCTTATTATCCACAGATGTTATTGGCTCTTTTCAGTGCCAACCCAGACAGCTGCAAACTGTGTTCCAAGAGATGCAGCAGGAGGAAAATGCACAGGCCCAGGGATGGATTTTGCTGGCCCTGGTTTACAGAAAGGAACATAGGGTGAAAAAGCCCATTCTTAGGCACTTAAGTAAACAGTATGCAGAGTGACACAGGTCAGACCCTGTCAGATCCCTGCAGAAGGACACACAGGTTGCAGGTTCAGGATCCTGGGTGCAAAAGGCAGAGCTGCAGAGATGGCAGTGTGCACTCCGAAGTACAAGACAAGATGAAGCAAAAGAGAGAAACAGCTCACTAGCATGATATCAGTGTGGTCTCATATTTCAGTCAGACTTCAACCAGCAATAACTGCTTAAGGCAGGAGTGTAAAGGACAACATAAATATAAAGCAGTCATTTCCCTACCATGCAATCTGGAAATCAACAGATTTCCCCCCTAGTGGAGGGGTTCAGGTGCATGCAGACCATGCAGTGTTTGCTTGAAGTGCTAATGTAACTTGATCCCTTTCTAGACCTACTGGTACTTTTAGTCACTTCAGTCCCGTGGCAAAGTTGCAATAGAGAGTGTAAACTGCAGGCAAAATAGCACCGGTAAGCAGCACTAACAGCCAGCACTGGGACTGCTTACAGTGGGACCTTACTGGCCACTTCCTAGTGATGGTGCAGCTTCAGCAACACCCTTAGCATCCCCTCTCTTATCCAGTGCAGGGGCTCCAGTTGTCTTGATCTGGCTTTTAGCAAGTAGATTCTGCTCTTCAACACAGTATACAGCAAAAGCTGTACACTTTCCTGGAGAGTCTCCAACACTCAGTTCTTCTGAAATGAATAATAGTTTTTTCATACTGAACCAGTGAACTTAAACAAACATCTTTCAATTATGTAGCCCTCAGTTTCAACTTAATTTGCTCCTTCTGAGGCCCCTAAACACATACACTGCATAATTAGTTGAGGTAATTCTTTTGGTTTACAGTCAGTGTTAAATAGCAAAAAAAAAAAAAGTAATGCAAACAACAGTCCCTTTGGGGGTTCTTGGTTGGCTTGTTAGTTTGTTTTCTTTTAACCAAGTTGTTAAATTAATTTCTAAAATGCGACAAAGCAGTGTCATACTTGCTACTGTGTGCTGAGCTGTTCTTGTTATTTCACACTGCAATGGTTGCCTTCAGAAGCTTCACTGGTAGAAGTGTAACAAGTCGTGGCAATATTTCATCTGTTTTCATACGTCAGTTGGCTTCTGCGTCTGGCCTAAAATCAAGATTTCTGCTACAAAAGCCACCTTCCTGTGGGTTAAAACAGGTGTACACCACTCATTTCCACCTCAGAAGAGTGTGGGAAATTTCAAGCTGAGAAACAAAACCTTTCAGTTCTATAAGATCACACCTTGCTTAAAGTTTAAGAAATGCTTTAGGAAAGGATTTTACAATGCAATATTTTATCCAATTAAATTTCGCTAGAATACTTCTTTAGGAAAAGTAATTGAGCTCCTCAGAAGTGAATTTGCAAGTGGAAAATCCTCTACAATGCATAAACATAACAAAGAAAACAGGACTGACCCCAAATATGTGTTAGTTCCTTTCTGTTTTACTTTCAGGTTCCTGTTTCATAACACTCTTGAACACACATTACACAAGAGCGGTAACTAGATTTTCTTTCTGTCGAGACAGCATACTTAAGACAACAGGTACCCAATAGTCAGAATGATATTCATATCTCTGTCTATGGGACCTCAGCCCCTGCTTTGGGGGGCTGATGTGGATTCCCACATCCCAACTGCCCCACAGCAGAGCATGGCTACTCCTCCTTCGTAATGCCAGGTGCTGCCATTTCAAGCCTTGTGTTCTCTGGCACACACAAGTCATATGGAGCAGACCCTGCTTTGCTTGAGAGAGTCCAGAGCTGAACTGAGACACCCAATGAACCAGCAGGAGGGAGCATCCCTGGCAGCACAGCGTAACCCTGGCTTCTCGGCTATCCCAGAGGCACAAAGCTAAACCTCAGCAGCAGCAGAGCCTCACACACATCCTGCCAGGTCACACAGGCCACGTGCGCTCTGGCTGCTGCCCCTCGCAGAGCAGAGCACGCAAGGGGGAAGTGAGGAATGGGGCAATGCCACCAACCTTCTCATGCCAGTGCTCACCTCACACACAGAGGAGGAGGCGTAGACCTAGTGGAAACAGTAGGGATCTGCAGCAGTTGAGCATTTTGTTATATTTTGCCTGTGTGTACCTGAATCTGCAGAGTTCAGCACCTGCTACAAATAGGTAATGGCACCTCTACATTAGCTATTAAAGCCACACAGGTACAGGTGTTCTCTTAAGCCCTTGCAATATTTCACACACTAATCTTTACTCCTTTGATACACTTAGAAAAACATCAAATGTGCATTAACGGCAGGATTTTTCCATTAGAGGAAATCTTATACAAGGAAAGAAAATATTTCCTCATCTGGTTCTCAGCATTATTCCTTGCAACACTACCTAAAAAACACTTCTATTAAAGAAATGTAAACAGATTTTCAAGGAATTGTGAAGAAAAGCTCACATCAAATTTAAAAGATACTATTTTGATTCCTTCAGCAAATGAACATTAAATCATATCTATTTTAAAAGTCAGCTATTTTATTTCTATTTATGAAGAATGAATTTTTGCAAGGCATCAACTCAGTTCATAATTCTCAGGGATCTCCTTTATCCCTCTCCCCAGCTTGCAATGTCTGAGGCTCTACTTGCACAGCTGTTGAACAATCTGACTTCTCACTGCTGCCTCCTGAGTGCTTCACTTTTCCAACCTGGTGATGCATAAACCAAGACGTGAAAAATAAGTAGATGCACCTGAAATTAATAGACTTAAGTAACTTATTAGAAGCTGGTGGATTCTGGTACTAGCAAGATAGCCACTTTGCTTCTCAGGTATTTCAGTAAAGATAATTTTATAAACATAAATAATATTCTCAGAAGGTGGGTGGTTCCCTCCCATGGCCTCAGCACTTCATGTCGTACTAAATCAGCAGTTCTCAGATTGCAGCCCTGTGAAAATGTCCAGGAGAATAGCTGGGACCACCTTTGCTTCTAGAGGCAAAAGAATGTGAATTGCACAGGGGCTGCCAGTATCCATATGCACAGTGCTTAGCCAAATCCTCCCCGCTGAGCTGCTGCTATGAAGGTGTCATTTCATCCCTCTGCCATTACCTAGTAGTGAAGGAGCCCTGACACCTCACCAGCCACTTCAGCAGGCACCAGAGGGGACTCACAGGTGGTGATCCTGCTGCCACTTGGCATCTCCCACTGCAGGTCAGTTGCCAGAAGAGCATGCCAGCAGTTCCTTTTATCAACATCTCCCCAAAATAACCAACCCCCCTCAAAATAGCCCCAGCTGAGCAGTCTGGTCCACCAGACCTGTCTGCTGAGCAGGTGGCAGGCAGGAGGCATCCAGATCTTCCATCAAGTCACTTCAGTCACTGCCGCTGCTCAGACAGCAGTCTATAGTGGCAGACAGCCTGGGAGATAAGTACTCTTTACATGTCATGCCATAAGAAGCGTGTGCCTGTCTCAGAGCAAAAGGGGCGTTTGCTTTTTCCCTACCCATGGTGAGTCCTTGTTCCCAAATGCTTTTAAAACTAAGGAAATTTGAAAAGCAAAGAGAGAGAGGGGGAAAAGAGAAGAGAACAAAGAAAAAGCCTCTCTGTGTTCTGTATTTGCTGCAGTTGGTTGCATTACTTTCCTCCTGAGGATATTATGAGTATTGATTCAGTCATGACCAGACAAATGAACTGCAACACAACCCACGGAGATTAGAGTCAAGTGCGCTGTTGGTAGTATTAAGATATTAGGTATTAACAAATGTATAGACCCATAAACCAGAAAGCTGGAATTAAACATAATCATGGTAGGAGGGAGAGGCAGATGACATAATCAAGCAGCTGCACTGTCAGAACAATTTTGTAATAATCTTTGATCCCTTATACCATCCCACAAATGTTAGTCCTCATCAAGTTGTGACTGTGATGCTAGAAGATGAGGTGAGCAGTAAGAAATACATTTTATGAATTGGTCTTAAACCAGCATTGAAATGCAGCAAATGCAAGAAAAGTCTGACATGTTCATCCTTCTGGAGTTTTCTTATAAAACTACTGTGTCATTTCCAGTTAATATCTGATTTTAACCTCCTTTGAAACCAGTGTTCTTTGGAAATGAAACACACATTGCTTCCTTAAACAATATTGGACAAGATAAGCATCACACTCATTTCACATCAGTCACACACCTGACTGGGGGCTCAAGTACTGCCATTGTCCATGGGGAACAGGGAGTATCAAGTAAATACTTCCCACTTAAATGTCTCCATGCTTGAGCAACTTACATTTTAGCAAATGCAGACATGATAAAATGCTATGGCAACACTGAGGTGGTGACATAGAGGAAGTGAAACAGTAAATTCAGCATGAAGCATTACACATAGACTGCTCCTCCTGTTACAGAAGAAAACCACGAGGCCATGACCGGGCATACCATCAGTCCCAACACCCACACTTCCCACTCATGCCAATTCATTTTACTACGTAACTGCTATTTAGTGGCTGTGTAATGCTTTGTCACCTGGTTTCCTAGGATAATTTTCAGTGTTATCGTTTACTCCCTCCTGTTTCTCATACAGCCTTGAACCAAATCACACCCTGAGGTAGGTCACTCCATCAGCAAAGGAAAGCTAGAAATCTGTATTACGCAGAACTCACACTTCTCAGTGTGCTTTGCTTGCTAAAAGCATTAATAAGTTTTGTATCAACAAAAGGGCATGCCTCAGTCTGCATTACAGCACACCAGAGCACCCTGCAGCCACTGGTTTTTCAAGAAGGTGGCTCCTCTGTGGGCAGCAAGAGGCAGGAGAACGTTCCTATGTCTCTTCCTATGATCTGGCACTGAGCTGTGCTGTATATTAGCTAGTTACAAGTTTCACTGATCATAAAGATCTTTGTAAGATATAGGCAGGGTGTAACTACATCCTCTATGTCCCGTCTCAATCCACAGACAGATCTCTCTAACATCTTGGGCAAAGGCTATGGAGATATTTATTTCAGGGGACATGTCCCATAAAGCTCTACAAGAAGTTGAAAAGAAGATGTGTATTCTTAATGACAGATAACCCACTGGTTTGCTTCACTAAACTAAATTTCATGTGACTGACTGCAATGGTTAGGTATGACAGGTGATGAGGATGAGTTTACTGAGGAACAACTGGGTGAGGCCACCTAGTTTGTTTGTGTTTGAGTCACAAACATATGCACTATTGCGTTTCACATATACCCAGGCTCTAAAAGATCTTGCCCCTCTTTCACTCTCCAACACTCTTTTAGCCAATTTAGTTGTCTACAAATTTTACAACAAAAATTTGCTCTTTGACAGTGTTCTGGTAAGCATAATTTTTATACTCAAACCAAGACATTGCATTATGGACTTTTGTAACTATTAATCCATTTTCATGTTACCCAGCAAAACTGACAACACTGTATAATATTTAAACCCCAAAACTTTACTCTAAACCTGCATATCTGGTTTACATTAGTACTTGAGACCACTGGCATAGCTGGGTATCTGCTCCCAGTATTTTGCTGTGGACAAGGCCCCACAGCTACTGCCAGTGCTAATTCATGGTATGGTGATTCAATGCCAAAGATGCCAACTGTACTGAGAAGCACTGCTGAGACTATATTTTCTCAGTGCAGTGCAGGTTGCTTAGTGACCTGCCACCAAAACAAATGCATTCACTTGTATATTTAAAGAGCAGTCTTTCCTTAAGGGTCCAGCATTTTGTGGGGACACCTGTTCCTTGCATGCTTGAAATTTCTCTCCTGAAATGACAGTCTTGATGTCATGTTCCAGCTGGTTAACACTTGTTTATAAGGAAGTCGTGCAACATGTGTGCAATCGTCTCTGACTCATCTCACACCAGTGCTGGTTAAATCACACTTCAGCATACAAGTCATCAGACAGACTGCAGAAGCAAGAGTCAATAAGGCACTACCATTTCCCAGACACAGGGCAGCTTATATATTTGTTTATTTTTTCTCCTTCCTGGTGAAAGCTGAAGGTATATCGCACACGCCTACCCAAATACATCATTCAGTTGCATGGGAACAAGGACATGGGGTAGTATCTGAGGGAGAGTGTTCCGGCTGGAACACAAGCTGTCCTGCATCATCAGATCACCCCACACAGGGGCTGAGCACTGAAGTTCCGCTCAAGCAGTGGAAGGGCTCTACCTGAGAAGGTCATACCTCTTATTCCGTGGCTGGAGGTGAGGTGATGGACTCAAGGGTTGTATGTGGACGTTGGAGATGCGTGACAGACAGTGCAAGTGCTGGTGTAGATGAACAGGTATATCGGTTTTTTCCTCCTTACACTCAACTCCAAAATTAGCTGAAGCATCAGTAAATACTAATTGAGTAATAGATTTATGTAATAGGGCTTCAAGTATCTGTAACAACAGAGGGCTGGGATGGGAACTTAAGAGTCACTGATACTCATGCTCACATCTCGTCCTCATGTCAGCCTGTCACCCACAACATAAAAAGCCACAAGCCTAACAAAATAAAAATGAGTAGAGACCTCTTAGCATGCCTATCATATCTGATTGCAGCCTTCTTGTAATTTTAGAGCTTGAGACACATTCCTAAAGCTGTCTTAAACAAGTTGTGCCATGCTTTCTTTTAAGTTTTTGATTTCCTATTTGAACTGTGAAGAAGACGATTTTTTAAGAATACAGAAAATTTTCAACATAATACAGAAAACATATTTATTTATACATGTAAAGCAATTTATTGTCCCTATTTACTTCAGTTATATCTGTGAATATAGAGTTTCTAACATCAGGTATCAAGCAGGTAAGCACTTGGCAAGTATGAAATGCCTGCTGTAACTGCCCTTGAGAGTTTAGGAGAAAGTCACTTGCTTTGCATCACCAAAAACCTGGACCAGAGTCATCCAACTGGCCAGGGCAGGGATCAGTCCCCTTAAGCACAAGGCTATCCTTTTGCTTTTCTTGCAATTGTTGGACCCTTTTGCTACAAATGTCTCTCTCCTCAACAGCAAACAGCTTCATACAATGCACAGCCCTGAATCACACCCAGAATCACATCCTGTCCAAGGAACAAGGAGAGGTTTTGGGAATAAAATAACATGATCATGCAATTATCAGCAGCTTCATCAGCCATGTGCATGTGGGAATAGAGAATGAGACTGTTGTCTTACTGAATTTTTAATTGTTTGACTTTATCATCATATTTTTCTGTTAACTTTTCTGCATAATAACTCTTCTGCATAATTGCATACACCTTTGTCTATCCACATAGAAAAATTACATAGAAGAAGCTGTTCAAAGACGGGGACTAGAAGATGCTGAAAGAAATGTAAAATCAGAGAGGTGAGGGCAAGGGGTACTTGGAATACATCTGGTGGCTGAAGAATAGTCAGCAATGAGGAAGCATAAAAGAGAAATAAGACCACTGTTGGATAACCAGAAAATGCTGAGGAAGGAAACCTGCAGTTTGCTGATCTATTACATTAATATTAGGGGAAGAAAAGCACAAATCCAAACAGGTAATGTAGCCTGGACAACCCGATCTAGAGGGTGGCATCCCTGCGCATGGGAGGGAGTTTGGAACTAAATGATCTGTAAGGTCCCTTCCCATTTTATTTTATGATTCTATTCTGTCTCAAACAATGCATGCAATTTAGAGATGATGTGTTCATGGAGCTTACTTTCCAGAGGCTGTGCATTGAGCCAGCCAGGACAAAAAGCAGAAATGCCCTGTACATTGGTCTGACTCTTGCAAAGAGAAGTCCTTTTCTCCAGATATGCAGCAGAGAGGCTAGATGATTCCATAAGAAACACTTACCATGAAGATTTTCAAGATCCAGCTGAAAAAAGTGCTGAGGCAACCTCACCTGGATTCATAGCTGGCCATGCCTTTAGATGGAGGTTGGATGACAGACATCCTGAGCTCCCATCCAACCTAGACAATCCTGTGAAAGACTAACTAACGGCACCAACTGACAGAAAACTTGCATTGTCTTATGTGTGCTCAGCATTTGGCTGATAGCCACACAAGAAGTAAATTTCCAGTCTCCTTCACAGCAGTGAAGCTACTCACAGGAAGAAGTTGAGCAGGAGCACATGCTTAGGCATCAGTCTGATCTGATGGGATGTGGTATTACAAAATACAATGTTCCAAAACAACTCTGATTTGTGAGCTTCCAACAGCATAACAAGAATGAAAGTTGGCTGAAAAGCATGAGACCATCAAACCCAGGTATTAGCCAAAGTACATTGCAAATACGTTTTTAAAAGGTTTAGAAACAACAAATACATGTTTGAAAACACAACTACTGTTAGCTTAACCAGAAGTTCCCTGCTGTGAAAACTTTTTGTAATATTAAATGGCTTAACATGCCTGGTAAAATTTCACTTTGCACAGCTGTGTACCCAGTGAACTCCTATCTCTGTATGAAGAGTTTAATACGATTTCAAGATATTGTAGCTTGATAAGATGTGAGAACACCAATAATTCAGAGCCCAGTAGCTATAAAACCTTCCCAGGAACAAGAAAGGAGCAAAGTAATCATATGGCCTCACCCCTGCACACTTCACAAGAACATCATTCAGGGCCAAGAAGAAGAAGGTTCCTGTGGAAACATTTCTGCCATTTCTCATGTCCATGGTGATGCTCTTCCTGTTTCCATTTTGCTGTGCATCTGCTTCTTCATACACAAGGTGCAATATAGTCAGGAAAAAAGCCAATTCAGCTGCTTCCCACACATTTTTACTTGGGAAATTTTTGAATTTTCAGGGCACTTGTGCCAGACTGCGAACACAAAGGTCTCTCCCTGATTTATGAAGCCGTAATGTCACTGATGGATGGCAGACAGATTCACTTCTGCTGAACCACTGCATCTCTTTCGTCCTCTGCTGTTCAGCCGTTAAGCTGTGCAATTAAGTCTTGAATGCCATCTTATATTCTAGATGGCAAAATCTAGCAAATTTGATTCCAGAGTGCCTTGAAACATTAAGAAATACCTTGAACTTCTTGAGGACAGGGAGAGTCCCAGCAGTCTGCCATTGCAGTTCTTTGTATACATGAGTGTTTTGATGGCCCAAATTTCCCTGTGTTGGCAAGTCCTTAACACAGTTTAGTCTTCCTCCCAGAGAAGACTCGACCTCAAAGGACAGCAAAATGACTATTTTAACTGGACAAACACGTCACTATCAGCAAATCAGTGACTTCTGTACCAGAAGGGAAGAAGAAAGCAGCTTAGGTAGCCTTCCAAGGGAGGTATTACCCTTCCAAGGGAGATGTTACCCTCACAGATCATTTTTAATGGTGCAAGTTGAAGGAAGTCTGCAGGAACACTGAAGAGGGATTGCATGTGAACCACAAGCAGACTGCTGTGGTAATTGCATGTGGGCATGCCCACAGCACCAGGAGGGAGGCAGCAGGAGTCAGGAAAAACAAGGAATGTGATGGCAACCTCCTAAGCATCACTAAGTCTTGGGACTTGGGACTATATTAATAATCTTGACATTTCTTTGCCTTTCCTAGGACCTTTAGCTGGTATTTGCATAGCTAATAATGCTATGTATCATTGTGAGCTTTCACCATCATCATCCTGGAGAGATGGCTGGAAAACAACTTGCTTCCTAATGCCAAAGCTTCAGGCTGTCTGCAAACATGAGAGCTCTACCATCGGTTCACTCCTGAATGCTAGCATCACTGCCACAGACAATAATATCTTCATTTAATTTTTAAAAACACAGATCAGGAGTTAGGGAGGAAGCAAAGGGAATAGTTTTTAGTTCTGCAACCTGCTGCCTCTCTTCTATCCCGCTGTGGATAATTCACACTTGCAATTTGCACTATTTCAGAGGTGCGTCTTCCTCTGCAGCACATGTTCTGCAGCACAAACCACAGCTAGGGGCAGATTTTGGTAATAGCAATTACATACTTAGATGTAATGCCACCTAAACCATGCTCTCTCTATTGCAGCATTTCACTGGACATGATGAAGAACTACTGTGCTTTGACCTCTCTCAGACACTGGAGGCAAGACAAAAGATACTGCTAGTCTTTGTTTCTGTGTAGAATCAGACAAGTTCTCAGTTGAGTAGTTTTGCAAGCAGGAGTAGACAGCATTTCCACACTGCAGCCAGCATGATCATTTCAAGGTAAAACAGTCGTTTTGTTGCAGCTCTCTTTTACATGTAGTAACTCCATTTGAGAAAGAAAAAAGGCAACCGACAAGATTGTAAGGAAAAAAATCCTAGAGAACTTGAGTCTGTAGGTGTTCCTCTTTAAAATGTCTTATCTTTATCAAAATGGGAAACACGCTTCTTTCTCCTTCCATTGAATAAGCAGCCTCAATGGAGAGGTTCTGTGAATACCTGCCAGATTTAATTCAAGCGATACCTGCAGGGGCAGCAGGGCAAAAGTATATGTGGAGGCTTGCAATTGGTTGTAAAATGCTCACAGCACACAAAGAAACAAAGGCAGTTTGGGATTTCTTTTCCTTTCTACATTAGGTTTTCACATATTTTTCTAACCATGCCAAATCAGAAAAAATAGTGTCTCCTTATCCATATATGCAGTTGCATCATATGCCATTAAGTACACAAAATACAGTAATGTCTATAAAAATTAGTGTTCCACTCAGTGCATATGTTTGTTCAAGTGAAGGTTTTCCCAAGGTCAGTATCATATTAAGACACACAAGCCGTGAACCAACCATTGTTAACACTTCTGATTTCTTAATGCCTCAGTTTCGCTATCAAGTACCTCTGCACTGGCCTCAAGAGTATGTCACTCCGCTTTGCCTTTGCTGCTTCAGGCAAAAGAAAAGAGACGTGTTTAAAGCACAGTTAATGACTAAAGAAAGCTCTCCATCTCTAAGTGTATGCATGCCTATGAACTTAGTGTTTGCTACGCATGCACATGCATATTTGTGCCATGAGCTATGTACACATATTTTGATGTGATACAGGCCTGCATGCTGGCCGTGCCTGGTTAACTAGGATGGAATGTGTCTGAGCCTCCTTCACACTGTTTTTCATCACACACGTGCTCAACCCCAGGTGGTAAGTCAGGAGTTTCAAGACACCTTTCAGCAGTGTGTGTGGTTCATACACTAAGGGTGGAAACAGTGACTAAAAATTCTGTGAAGGTTTTTTGATTTGTTAGTCTTTCTGATACCCTTAATTAATTAAAAATCCCACTTCTGTATGAAAGCAAATGATTTCACTGATTTGAATAAAAGTAAGTGCTTCTTGGAAGATGCACCATCAGCCATCTTCCAGAGAACATATAATAAAAGATCTACACAACATCACTTAAACATTTTCTTTTAGAGGTCTTTATCCAAATTTTACAGATAAAACAAATGTTGTTTTAGCTGTGAATAGACAGATTTCCAGAATTAAAGAATTAAAGAAAATTTCTACCCACCTTCTGAAATCTCTCTTCTGAACAAGAACTTAGGACCAAGTGGCTTTTTAGGTTTCAGATGCTTTTATAAAATGCTTAGAATATTTCTGTCTCTGTGTCTCATGGAGTATCTCCTCCTTTCAAAAATGTTTTTTCAGCTGAGTCAAATGCTGAACAGTTGACTATGTAGACAAACTCTGCCTAGAAGGTAGAGTGCTTGGTGCTGAGAAGTCCCTTATAGAAGACACTGCAGTCACTTTGCATCAGTTATAGTGGAGATTTCAGCAATTTTTAGTATCATATCAGAGAATAGTTCTATGACTATGCATAAAATCTTAACTGCTTAGAAAAGACATACAGCTACATTTCTACTTATGTTTCCTTTTCTGGGATCAAATCTTGCTATAATTACTGAGGTGATATTTCAGATTTCTTTTCAAGCCTGGCAGTTCACAATATGTGAGCACAGCCTCTGTTCTCTCTGTAGTGTTCTGTGTGTAGTGCCTCACACAATTAGTGCAGTAACAATACTTTGTTTTCCCACTGAGTGTTCCAGAATCTTCTCACTCCCCAAATAAAATTTACTATTGCCTGCTGAATCAGCTTGGCTTTGTAGTAGCTGAATGCCCTTCTTTCACTTTTCTTCTTGGCTGTTCTCTGTCGGTGTAAGCCCAATGACACACAGTGAAAGACTAAATGAAGACTAAATGAGGATTTATTAGGAAAGAGTGTCACTGCCCCAACACGTCTCCATACTGCTTTCAGTCAGAGCAGTATGTTAAGATACCTTGACTGGTAATGTCATCCAGATCACAGCACAATTCAAAGAAGGAGGCTGCTTAGATCAACTCCTTCAGTTCTCCCTATTCTGGAGAACGGCAGGTAAATTGCTGTGTTCAGTGAACGTCTCAGTGAAAGGGACTTCTAGCAGCAGCCATTGCTACCACTGCTGAGTCACTGCTGGCTGCAACAGCAAGAGCAGAATGTGTGCTCTTCAGCCTCATCCCTCACACTTGTTGCAAAAGGAATGAGCTCAAAGCTTTGCCCAATATGCAAGATGGACAGGAAAGACTTTTGTGAGGAGCTGGTGAATGCATGGGTTGTCATACATCCCTCTGTGGCACCATTAAGTTACATATTGCCTGGTAAAGTCCAACTGACCATCACATTTTCCTCCTTCTCTAAGACACTATCTGGCTGGTCTTTCTTTCTCTTCTGCTGCAAAACAAAATCCCCTGACAGTGCAAGATTAGATATTCTTTTGCCTACTTTGCCAAGAAGCCTTCAGCCAGGTCTGTGCATTTAGCATTATTTGCTCTAAGTACATGAAGATCTAATTATCTAAGTTATCAGCAGACTGGGTGCAAACAAGGTCAGAAGTGAATTTACTTGCTTCTCCAGTCCCACCAGTAGCATGTTTGGTGTTTCATTTACTCGAAGTAAATGAATGACCAGCTTCCTTTTATTTTCTCGCTTTTGGATTAAAGAAAACAGTTCCATATTCAATTCTGGTTCTTAAAATATGTTTTTACAGTAGGAATTTACAAATGTTCGTTATCACCAATTTTAAATTTTCTTTTCAGCCTACTAGAATTTATCCTCTGAGGTAGCTGACCCTTGCCTTTTTAATGGCAAGACAGAACCAGACAGAACACACTGTAAGAGGCAATTTTAATGCACTTTCCACTTTTGCAGAGTCAATAAATATCTTCAGAAGAAACACATGAAATGTCACATTCCTAATATTACTACATATTTCTACAGCACAGAAGGGCAAAAGAGACATAAAGCAGCAACTTAGTGGACAAAGTAGTGCGACCTGGAAAGACACTGAGAGAATGACACTTTTTTAAGGCAGATTTTCAAAAACCAAAAAGGAGCAAGTTAGAAAACATAAAACCAGGTGTTTACAGAAGCACAAAGCTTTTTAAGTACCTTCTGCATGGGAGGAAATCCAGTATTACTGATTCCAGGATGAGATCTCCTTTACAGCTTACACCAGCAGTACCTGGAGAGTACGTCTGCAAACTCAGAGCCAAAACACACTGCAGAGCGAGTTACAGAGCCCACATTTCACATTTATGACAAGATAATTTTCTTCAGTGGCTAGTACAGGGCTATATTTTAGATTTGTGCTGAACACAAGGTTGATAATACAGAGATGTTTTCATTATTGCTGTGCAGACCTTACACAGAGTCAAGGCCTTTTCTGCTTTTTGTACTTCCATGCTGCAAGGAAGTTCGGGGTGCACAGGATGTTGGGAGAAGACACAGCTGGGACAGGTGACCCAAACTGACCAAAGGGATATTCCAGACCATATGACATCATGCTCAGTATATGAAGTGGGAGGAAGAAGGAGGAAGGGGAAACGTTTGGCATGATAGCGTTTGCCTTCCCAAGTCACTGTTGCATATGATGGGACCCTGCTCTCCTGGAAATGGCTGAGCATTTGCCTGCTCATGGGAAGCAGTCAATTAATGCCTTGTTTTGTTTTGCTTGCATATGTGGCTTTTTCTTTCCCTACTAACCTCTCTTTACCTCAACCCATGATTTTCTGGCTTCTACCCCTCCAATTGTCTCCAAAGTACTGCTGGTAGGGAAGTGAGCAAGCAGCCCCTGGGGCTGGTGACTGCCTGGGGTGAAACCAGGACAGAAGATTAAACACCCTCAACTTCTAAGAACCAGGCAGACAAAGAAAGGACAAGCAAGCTGAACCCTGCATTTCTTCCAGCCTTTCTACTTCCCAACTAACATAGCTTAGAAACAGTACACTTGCTTGCTTAAGGGTTTACAAGTGCCAAATCTCTCCAAGCATTTCCCATTTCAATGCAGGCTTGAGTCAACCAGCATGGCAGCAGGGGAACAGTGGGAAACAACAACATGGAGCAACTGGGAAGCAAAGAACACAACAAGAAGCAATGATGGCACATCTAGAAAGGGTCACAAAGGATGGAGGGAAGTCTGAACATTTAGTTTTGGTTTATATTTTTAAATAGGTGGCACTGCATAACACCTGCACTTGACTTTCCCAGGCATCACTGTCAGAGAAGGGTTGACTGGTTTGGCAGCTGACTCTCAGTAGCAGCACAAGGAAAGGGCAGCCGGGGCCAGGCAGCGGGCACTGCTGTGTTCAGAGGGGCATGAGGGCAAGGCATCACAGCTGGAGAAACACCATTGCACAAAAAATTAATGAGAGTTGGAATATTAAACCAAGGTGTGGACAGAAGCAGGGATCTCAGGAACCATCCTGCTAGAGCCTCAGGGGAGAGCAGACATCACTGGGCAGAAGTGCCAGACCCCTTTTCCTCAGAACTGTTCTTCACCAGATACATACTTCCTCTTAGAGATTTCATGTCACTTTGAGCTTTTTAGTAGAACAGCTTCCATATTTGTGAAATGAAATGGAGGATTTTGAAAAGGGGTGATCATAGAGTCTGGTCTTGCTCATTATTTGTACTAAGGTCAACACAAATCATGATGCAAACAAAGTCAGAATGCTTACAGATGAACTGGGAGCCATGCTTTCCCCAAACCTTCTTAGCAGGCAATAATAACTACTTAATAGAACTAATAGTGCAATGGACAATATATAGCCATAGAACGTCCTAGAGTTTCTCATTTTTGTGCAGCTTGGCCAGTTTGCATTTACATTCTGCGCCATTACAGCAAACTACAACTCAGGACATTGAGCACCTAATGAGGGAGATTAGACTGTACAAATCAGGATAATCTGTTGGTCAGATGTTACCACCTTGAGGAAAAGGTACAGGGACTGTATGATGTAATGAAAGTATGACCCATCCTGAACTGTGACCAGATCTGCTGCTCTCTAGTAAAGCCGGGGCTGTGATCAAAGACTTCTTCATGGTCCTAAGTATTTTAATCCCTGTGTGGATTCTCTCATGTCTAAAAAGAGTCAAGCTCCTGCTGAATCCTCTTCCTCAGTGGGAACTATTAGTACGGACTCTGCCATCTGCTCCATTTGGTGTTCTCAAGGCAGTTGCAGACAAACATAGGCTGCTCTATTTCTGTTGAGTTTATTAAACTGGCTGAACATGTTCAAAAATTACTGAGAGAGGAAGGATGGCCACATACATTAAAACTGTGCAGTGACATTAGTTTGACTTCCCTAAGAAATTCTTGGTGTTTGTTTTTGTTTTGTTTTATACTAGGCTCTTCATTTATGAAATTACCAATGTCAAACCAGACCTGGAGCAAAGAGTCTTAAAATTAAAGTCCCTAAAGCCAGATGATCTGAATCCTGTTTCTTGAAACCCTGTTCCTTGCTACAGCCCATACTTCTTGTGCTCATTTTAAGAGGTCATTGAGTCTGTGCCTTAGTTTCTGCACTTGTATAATAGAGCAAATATTTCTTTACAACACGTCAACAGCACTTTGTACTGAGGTCAGTAATGCTGCCAGAAGGAAGCTTCAGCGATGCACATAACACGGCTGACTCATTTTCCAGCAGTTAATGATGTGGTAGATCCACCTCAGCAATCAACCACATTATCTCATTTTCATTATCTAGCTCAAAGCACAACATGGATTACGGGATGTTATGCCGGGTAGGCACTAACCACCTTCAGGCAAGAGAAAAAAAAAAAGCCAGTGTATGTGTCAACTTACATTTAACATCAGAAGAGAAACTGACAACTACGGTTATACTTGTATCAAGAAGGAGCAGATCTGTAGCACGGAGGAGTTGATGCCAAGGATCAAAAGTCTGACACTTCACGGGGGTGGGGAAGGGAATGGGAGAAAATAAAGGGGTTATTTCAGAATAACTTACTGTCTGCTCCCATGAACTGGACACTCATTAGCGGTCAAAGCCTGTTAGGTGAGCTTTTGGAGTAGAACTTCCAGCTCAGTTGCATTCAAAAGTAATCCAGGTTGGGCACTAAGACAGCTCAGTGGTATGAACCCAAACAAGTAAAGGATGCACAATGGAGAGATTCACTTCAAAAGCACATCCCTGACCTAAACTGCACTGCTGGGGTGGGTGCACCCTGCATGGACCAGCCTTCTCAGAGAACGAGCCACTGTGTGGTCCTAAGGTTACCACAAGGTGGGACTGGAAGTAAGCCATGAGCATTCCTCATGTACCAACTCACTGGGCACCTCACATAGCATATTTTGTTATTTTACAGTAGGTCCTGTTTTCTGGTTTGGTTTTGGGCATTTTGTTGGCAATTTTTCGTTTGATGTTTTTTGGTTGTTTAGGATTTTTTTTTGTTGGGTTTTTGTTGGGTTTTTTTTTTCTGCATTTTTTGCTTGTTTCTTTTGGTTTTTTAACTCCCTGAAGTTTCCACTTTATGCATCACATGAAAACAAACCATGATAAAGCAGGTATTTCCCTTACCTAGAAAAACAGAAAGAGCACAGTCAGTTTAGGCGGACCTCATCTTGCAGGCTAGCCAATAAAAAGTACAGTGCAAGCCTGGTAGCCACACGAGCAAAAAGAAAGAAAAGGAGGAAAAGCAAGTTCATTATTTTGAAACTATGTGACGAAAATAAAAAATAATCCAAGTCTGGCTCACTCACTGAACATTTTGCCTCACATTTCAGTTGGGATAATGCTGTGGGTGAATGGAAAAAAATGACATCCAGGCACCTAAAATATTAGAATAGGACAATACAAGCGACAGTATCTGAAAACAATCAACTACTTAATGCAAAAAATCCTTCCCATTGTAAAAAGGAAAGAATTGGCAATTTAAATTGCAGGTTCAGCAGCAAAAAGTGTTTAGTGAATCAGGGAATCCTGCAGTTTTTTTGGTAGCCAACAATCAAGAGAGGGGAAAAGGGAAAACTGAACCATTTTGTCAGCTCATTCGACTGGATTATTCTGGGTTTTGCTAATCCTTAAAGCTTGGGGGTTCTTTTGGTTTGTTGGTTTAGCCTAACCACATGAAGGCTGAGAGAGGATAACTCTCTCTGAAGGACAGAAAAGTGCTGAAACTATGAGAAGACCACACATACACAGCCGTGAAAATGTGTATCTCAAATGGGAATTGGATTCCTAATTACTGATGGATGGGATTTCCAAATAGCCTTCTAAGAAGAAATTTTGGTAAGGAACGTATGACTTGATAGATCTTCAGGAGATATGATAGAAGCAACACTTTGAACTTCAGAGAGGAACCCAGATCACATCTTATGGTCATGTCTTACGATCTGATGGGAGATATGGCTGCCATTGTCATAATTTACATTGCCTCACACTCACTGGCTTCCAACAGACCAAGGAATCAGAAGGCAATTCTTTTTTATCCCTGTGTGCACAGTTCAACACTGTTGTCCGTAACTTCTGAGTATAGCCTCTTCTCAATTTTTCTGCATGCTGGAGATCAACTGCAGTGTAAGACTTTGGTATGAGGGAGAAGGACCTTCTACTGTTCACTGTGGATGGCATTTGGCCCTCTGGATATTACCTAGGAAACAAACAAAAGTATTGCCTTTGCTAGGGCAACATACCACACACTTGGTCTCTTTTGCCCCAGTCCTGCACTACTTTGTACAGTGAGTTTTGCTGTCCAACTGACAGCCAGCATTTGCTACTGCCAAGAAGCTATTTTGCATGGTTACACAGCTAGGCTAAGAGCAGACATCTTTAATCACCTGCCACTGCAGAGGGATGAATAACAATGTAAATGATCCTTTCCAGTTTTTTCCTTTCCTAACTAAGAGAATCTACATTTGATTCACTAAAGCCATCTGTGTGGCTTATTATTATCCTACTGTGAAAGCTCTGGATCAGTTTTCCTCATCCAGAACTCCAACTTTTTTTGATGCTGTTCTTACTGATCTAGAGGCCTAATCTAAAATTCCAGCTCTGTGAAATGTACACTTATAGAATAGGATCATGGCTACTGTGCCTAACTACAAAGATATTTTGAAGTGACAATGGCAATATTTTTCAAAGTCTTCAACTCTCTAGCTGCCTCTGATAAGGATCTTATGCTTCTCTCATCCATGAAGTATTCCATTCCTCTATTTTTCAAATTGTTCATAAAATAGGGAAGATCCTTCAAAAGCTTGAAGACGAAAATTAATCTGTCCAACTTTCTTGAAAATTGTCTGCTGCTTACTTCTTGCAAGGTGTTTCTATCTACATTTAGGTTAAAAAATAAAAGTTACTATGTTCCATGTGGTTAATAGTATGACTAACTACTTTTTCTAGAAAGTAGGAAAACAATTTATCCTGTATCATCCAGTTCAGGCCTCTTCTTTACTATTACCCACTTCCAAAATTCAAAGGCTGCACCAGACCACCATTTCACTGAAAGAAAGAGCATGAAACATGACCTTTTGTTTAAGGTACAATTCTTAATGACATGAAGATCGAAGCTGCAGCATTCATATTTAGCTACTCATACTCAACAGGAAAAGTAGTTTACCAACCATTACCACAGTACCCTAGAGAAAACAGATATATAGACTCGGAGAGGTGTTCTCCAAAACATATTTTTAATGTAATCTGCATTTGGAGCCTAAAGAGAGTAAGAGCAGAGAAATATGCTTGTTATTCCTTTTTAACATTACTGTTAAAGCTAAATTACTTCACGTAAAAAAGAAACTGCAATATTTCCACACATGGAGCTAGCCCTGCATAGGCAGTCTTTGCAATAGAATGATACACAAATACATTAGTTAAAACCAAACCAATAACAGCTTTTCGCTCTGCCCTCACTGAGGGCTCAACAGTTACCTTTACACTCATAGCCAAGAAATATGAGCAGTCTAGTATGTCTCTCAGCAACTTTACCAAAATTACTTTGAAGCGTCAGTTGGCTTCATTGTAGTCACAGAAGGTAAAATTAGTGTTTAGTCTACTTTTTCATGCTTCTCAACATTTTAGGGTATAACAGTCATTCCGCTCTATATTTCAAAGCATGAGGAAGCTATTTCAAGAGCAGCCATATCCTGCCACTGTCACCTTGCAGCTGATACAAAACTGAGGAGTCACACTTTTTCATCAAAACGTTTTAATCTTCCCAAAAATCCTCCTCTAAGGATTTTGCTATAGCACTGTATTCCTTTCTTTAAAGTAGTGTTTGTAAAAATGGAAATGGGTTAATTTTAACCAGTTGCAAAACAGTTGTTACAGTTGCTCTTTGTGGACTTAGGAAATACACAAAACTACTTCCTTTCCAGGGACTGTTGTAAAGTATATAAGGAAAACTAACAACACTGTTGCCTTGCATTTCAGAAAGTGTCTTTACACTGCACTTAACAAACAGAACACAGATGCAGACAGCTGGAATCTTGTTGCCAGACTAAGTGATATAAAAATAGGAATATAATTTTAGAAATTTTTTTACAGAATATTTTTCATCTTCCCCATTGAAGTACTTCAGTTGAAACCCACAATGATCATAAGAAAAGCTGCTTTAAGCATTTATCCCCTTCTCCAAAAAATGTAATGTAGAGGTCTCAACAAGTAAGGAGGTATCAGTTGCTTTGTCTCTAGGGAGCCATACCTGCAAGTTGTTTAAACAATTTAAAATCTATTGGACCCCTGCAGGGCATACAATTATTTCTGCAGTGTTCTCAACATTTTTCTGTGTTAGTAGCTCAGAAGCAGCATGTTTCTTCAGAACAAAAAAAGACCAAATAGGAAGAAAACAAAAAACCAGTAAAAGAATGAGTTAAAATATGACAAAATTAAAATTAAGAGAAATAAAACAGAGTAGTGTAAACACACAGGTCTAAATGCAAAGTGGCCATAAATGCATGAACTCATCTGCCAGGACACCTAAGTCCAAGTTGTCTGGCAAAGTAAGTATTCACTTCAGCAGAGAGCCTCACCACCATGAAAAATTAAATTCAGTATGGAGGTGATAAGTCTTTCAGAATGGCGCACATCAGTAGATATTTAGAAGAAATACATGCAATAAATCAGCATGTACTAATAGAGAGGTTTGTTTCTAAAGAGCAGCTAACACAGCAAGCCTTTCTTGTAGCAATTATTCACTAGATTTACACAGACCTAATAGTGATATGCTTTCACTTTTGGGAATGCTTTTCATGAAAAAATTTGCTAACAATTAACAATTTTTAGATTATATTTCTGGACTAATGATCATAAATCATAGTGCCATGGTTTGGGTTGGAAGGGACCTTAAAGACCACCTAGTCCCAACTCCTCTGCCATGGTCAGGGACACTTTCCACCCGACCAGGTCTTTTAGAGCCGCATCCAACCTGGCCTTGAACACTTCCAGCGATCGGGCACCCACAACTCCTCTGGACAACCTGTGGCTGTGCTTCACTACCCTCACAGTAAAGAACTTGTTCCCTATATCTAAGCTAAATTAGTCCTTTCTCAGGGTAAAGCCACTCCCCCTCATCCTATGACTACACGCCCTTGTAAAAAGTCCCTCTCCAGCTCTTTTGTAGCCTGGTTTAGATACCAGAAGGTGCTACAAGGTCTCCCTGGAGCCTTCTCTTTTCTTCTCCAGGCTGAACAACCAACTAATAATGTTCAACTAATTTTAAACAGCATACTTTAACAGGTTATAAAGACAGAAATTTAAACTAAACCACTGAAGAGCAGTACAGATTTCAAAGTAAAAAGCTCTAAAAACCCCTTTCCCTGTGACCTATACAAAAAGCATGATTTTTATGACTTGATATATCTTTTATTTCTAGCATGGTATGATTTGCTGATTATGCCTACTTACAGAGTAGCAAAAAAGCATTAAAATATATAAATTCAAAAATCAAACTGCATGTTCTCACATATGACAAGCTGAGTGGCATGTCTCTTAAGCATTACAAATCACAGCAATTTAGTCAATCGACTAGAATTTTAGTCCTGTGTGATGCAAGAGAAACCTGCATCCTGGGTTGTACCAGCAATAGTGTGGCCAGCAGGATCAGGGCAGTGATTGTCCCCCTGGAGTGGGCACTGGTGAGGCCAAGCCTCGAGTCATGTGTTCAGTTTTGGGCCCTTCACTAAAAAGAAAGACATTGAGGTGTCAGAGCACGTCCAGGGAAGAGCAATGAAGATAGAGAAGGGTTTGGAGCACAGATCTGGTGAGGAGTAGCTGAGTGAGCTGGGGTTGTTCAGCCTGGAGAAAAGGAAGTTTAACTGAGACCTTACCACTCTCCACAACTACCTGAAAGGAGGCTGTGGCAAGGTGGAGGTCGGCCTCTTTGGAGTAACAAGTGATACAAGTGGAAATGGCTTTAAGTTGAACCAGGGGAGTTATGGATTGGATATTAGAAAAAAATTCATCATGGAAAGAATAGTTACACATTAGAACAGGCTGCCCAGAGAAGCAGTTGAGTCGCCATCACTGAAGGTATTTAAAAGATGCATAGATGTGGCACTTAAGGACATGGTTTAGTGTTGGACTTGGTAGTGCTGGGTTAAGGGTTGGACTCAATGATCTTAAGAACCTTTTCCAATCTAAACAATTCTATGATTCTTGTAATTTAATACAATGTACACATGGCAAGGGATAAACAGGGGAAAATAGCTTCAAAATAGCAAGTCTGATAGTGGCAATCCATAAACAGCACTATTTTCAACATATGTTTGCTTGAAAACATCCCCATAATTTTCCTAAGAATGGCTAAGCTAGGAGGCACCATGCTGTACACTGACAGGAATGCCAAAACAGAACAAAAGCAAGAAGTGCTATTCTTATGTGCTCCCAAGACATGATCTTCCTTAACTTCAATCACAAACGACAAAAATGTCTCAACATCAACTTAAGAAATAAACACAAAGTATTAAAAAAGATCCCCCTAATCTAATTAATTTGGATTCTAAATGTCTCTTATCTCTGACAAAGGCATAAAACAAGTAGTTGAATTTCTGGAGCAAGAACTCCATAGGTACATTTACTGCCCATCACTGAGATGAAACATTTAAGTCAAAAATATCCAGTACGCTAGACCACTAAATTTGCAAGTAAACCATATCCTATCCAACAGAAATTAATTTCACTTTAAGACATTTGTAGGGCTAATGTGCCATAATAAATCAACAGTAAAGTGCTGAATTATATTAATTACCTGAATCGCACTCACATTTATGATCTTCATTTATAGACTTCTTATCAAGTCAAAAAAGCCCTTTCTGTTGTAAAAGCTAAGCTGTTGTGCAAATATTATAAAAATAGGTACTTTAATTAGGAGCTATATACACAACAGAACTTCCACTTTTGTTAAGTACAACTAACATAGTAGAGATGAAAAATCCATGCAAGTATTTATAAAGATAATTAAACTGAAATAAAAAGGACACTGCTATACAACTTTCAAAACTCTGGCAGACAGCCACTACTATACTAGATGATGTCTAGATCTGGACTGATAAACATCATGCCACCAACATGCTTTAGTATTCTTTTGTAGCGAAAATTGATTTGCAGATTTTAAAGCAGAGCATATATTTGATCTATTTCTCAGTAAAAGTGTATCCTTAAGGTCTGAGGTTAAACTCTGAGCAAACTCCACATCTAGTCACATAACCAGCACAAGCAAGACATTAGTGCAAAGAGGAAGGTGTCAGTTGTACATAATGACGACTCTTCCCCCAAGCTGCACGATGCAATAGAACAATTTTCAGATTTAAAGTTCAAGTGGACTACAATCAGAAAAAGTAAGACTTTCTGCTCCCAAATTTAGGACAAATTTCCAGAGGATCAAAATGAAAGCAACCTCAGTTACAGCAGTCAAAAAAGTCAAACCCAAGTCTGGAGAGCTGATAAATAACTCCAAAATTCATCATGCTATGAAGACAGCATTCTCAAGAGAACTCCAAACAAATTGCAAAATAAGATTGGCATTTAAGTTGAAATTGGCCAAGTGCTGCATAGAAATATGCTCACACACAACAGTCATGTTTAAGCCAGTGCATAGAGAAGATAAAAGCACTTATGGTAGTTGCAAATGTTAACAAGTCCATACAACTTGCACAGTTCAGCAATGAGTCCATAGAAAAAGAAGAGAGTAAGAGTAGAAATGCTCAAGCAAAACAAAACAAAAAAAAAGACCTTCCAACTGTATAAAATCCACATAACAGTTATAGTAAAAAGACATCAGTGGAAAATACTCAACTCAGTCCCAAACACTCAACAGGCAAATAAGACCAGTAAAGACAAGCCTTTGGCAGACAATTTTAAAAGTCTAAATATGGCATTACATTTCTAAATAATTCACAAAATATATTATATGGCATATTCATATTAAATACTTGGTAACCAACTCTGCAGATCTGATGCTAACAACACTACCAATGAGAGCAAAATGGAGCAAGCTAAGGGAATGCTGGTGTATCACAACGGTGCTCAAGGAAAGTATCATCACTAAGTCGTGCTTCAAAAACAGTACTCTGGGACGCCACACTATCATCTGTGGAGCAAAACAAAGTTCTCCAGTTTTTCAGGGATATGCCCTGCATAGGATATGTTATAATTCACTATTACACGAGCAGCAAGACACTGCAAAGTAGTATGATTTATGGGCTGGATTAAATTTTTTGCTATTTCCTTCTCATCCAGCAAATCACTAGCAGTTTGTTTATGTGTGTTTGTGGCATCAAAATGTGAACCCGACTTGATAAGAAGATTCATGATGTCTGGATGGTTGTTCAGTGCAGCAATGTGTAATGGACTGTTGTTATCGGAGTCTCTGACATTTACATCAGCACCACATTCCACCAGGATAGCAGTAACTTGTAGAGAGGGGAATTTACAAACTGGGTATCGACCAACACATGTTGTATTATTGTCAACAGCAAGGTGAAGTGGACTGAAGTTATTCTTTCCTCTAGGCTGAAGCTTAATAAACTTGTAAATAGTTTGTTTCTTAAAATGCTCCTGTTCTGTGCTGCAAGGTACTTTCTCCAACAAGCAAATTAAATGCAAAATGATGGAAAGGGCTTTGTTCAGTTGTATTGGATCAGGAAGACACTGGGTTTGTTTCATGGCCCGTTCGATTTCAAGAACACTTTTGCACAGTATACCCATTAGATCATCAAATGTGACAGTAGTGCCTAGCAGGCCTTTTGCCCTATCCTGAAGCATGAAGGAGAAAAGTTCAGCAAATGATAGCAAACTGCTGGCTGTCATAGGGCTCAGTGGATCAAGATTGCTCTGCTGCATGTCCAAAGCATATTTCCATAAGTTGATGCAACGCTTGAAGTTTCCAGAGTCTGCGTAGACAGCACCTCTGTATCTAATATAGTAGGATGTGTCTGGGTGAGAAGGGCCAAGAATACGTTCTCTAATTAATAATGCTTGCATTCTCATTTCATCTGGGTCTGCAATAAGGTTTTCTAGCTCTTCTGAGCTGTTTACCTCTTTAGCATAATCATATGCCATAATTAGTGTTTGTGGCACAGGTTTGCTCAGGATATTTGTCCTATCACTATATCTCATTTCCATAGCTCTCTTCCAGTATTTCAAAGCACCAAGCAGATCTCTCTTTTTGTCCACAAATGTTGCTCCTAGAAGTTCCAGGGCATTTATGCGCTCAGCCCTACTAGTCTGTGCATGCTGGGTCAGAAAGTCCACGATATTTGTGTGGCCTGTCACACTAGCTGACAAAAGGGGAGTCATTCCATAACCATCCTTTTCCATTTTAGCACAATACTTGAGAAGCATCTTCATGATCTCCAAACTTCCAGATTCTGCACAGTCATGTAATGCTGTATTTCCTGCAAGAGAAGAAACACAATTGCACAAATCATAAATCCCACCATACTAATTGTTTAAAAATAAGAAAAAAAAATATTAATAGTTTTAAAGTAGCTTTTTTTTCATATTTATGAAAATGTTCAATATTATTGCCTTAAAGAATTAAACAGGTTTTTAAAAAAACCAAATCAGAATTAAAGTGAAATTCTTCACTACATAAAAGCACAGAAGAAGGCAAATCCATTTTGTCAAAAGTCAAGCAAATGGAACAGGAGACCAGTTTGGTTGAGCAGAGAACTCCTCATGGAGCTCAAGAGGAAAAAGAAATCATACACTCTCTGAAAGCAAGGCCAGGCTTTTCAGGAATCTGATGGAGCTGTGGTTCATATATGCAGAGACAAGATGCAAAAGGCGAAAGTTTTAGAGTTGAAACTAGCCAGTATTGTGTCAGACAGCAACAAGGGTTTTTTAGAGTACATCAGTAGCAAGAAGAGGTCTAAAGAAAATACCAGACTAATACTTGCCGAAGATGAACACCTGACTGTTAAGGGTGAAGTAACATGGACACGTTCAATGCTTTATTTTGCCTCAGTCTTTAATAATATAGATAGACCATCATCCACCCTGTCCCTGAATTCAGAGGATGACTGCAGGAATAGTGACTTTCCATTTGTTTGGACACTTCTCAGGCACTAGTTGTAGCAGCTCCATGTTCATAAGACCATGGGACCTGATGGGATTTACCCCAGAGTACTAAAGAAGCTGGTGGATGTTATGGCAGTACCCCTCTCCATCAGCTACCAAAGGTCTTGGGAGTTCAGGGAGGTCCCCACTGACCAGAAGTTAGCCACTGTTATTTCATTTTATAAGAAGGGCAAGAGGGATGACACAGGAACCTACAGACCTGTTAAGTCTCCCCTCAGTACTTGGAAAAATCATGGAGAAGATCATACTGAGTGCTACTGTAAGGCATTTAAAGGATAATGCAATCATTAGGCACTATCAACATGGTACACAAAGGAAAACCCAGTTTTAACTACTTTGACATTCTTCTAGGATAAGGTCACCCACTCAGGGGATGAAGGGGAGACAATGGATGTAGGTTTTCTGCATTTTAGTGAGGCTTTTGATACTG
>WBMZ01002322.1:0-25981 GCA_013400975.1 Atrichornis clamosus
CCCCGGCCGGCCCCGCTGACCCCCGTGTCCCCACAGAAGCGTTTCCGAGCCGTCTACGACTACAACGCGGCCGACGAGGACGAGGTTTCGTTCCAGGACGGCGACACCATCATCAACGTGCAGCAGATCGACGACGGCTGGATGTACGGCACCGTGGAGCGCACGGGGGACACGGGCATGCTCCCGGCCAACTACGTGGAGGCCATCTGAGCCCCCGGGACCCCCGGCCCGCGCCCCTCTCCGTGTCCGTGTGCGCGTCCCTCCCGTCCCTTCCCCGGCGCCGGAGCCGCCCTCCCGGCTCCCGCCGTGTTCCCGCAGCCGCCTCCGGCTTCTCTCGCCAGTTTTGCTTCGTGGTGTCCCCGTGGGGCACGGAGGGGTGGTGTGGGCACTGCCCGCGGCCCTCCTGCTCCTGGGTGTCCCTCCTCTCCGGCCCTCCCCGGGCGCTCCGGGATTTCCTGGCCACGGGGAGCGGCTGGCGTCGCCGGGATCCCGGGAAAGGGAGGGAGGGACCGTGTTGGGACCAAATTCCCCCCGCCCTGCAGGGGTGGGGTCTCGGTGTGGGTGAGGTGGGGGATGCTCGTCCCGAGGGTGCCCTGGGATGCTGGGATGGGCTGGAAGGCTCCCCCTGCTCCGGCTCCAGCCCATCCCACTGCTTCTCCCGGCTCCTCTGCGCCGTTTCCGCTCAGCCTTTGCTCCCTTCAGTCCTCAAAAGCAGGAGAACATTTGCAGTCAAAATCTCAAACAAAACCCTTCTCCTCGGGGTTCCCAGCGGCCGCTCCGGGCGGGAAGCGGCTCCGGCTGCCCCCGATCCCTCCGGAGAAGGAGCAGCCCTGGCCTTGCTTTTCCTGGGGGCTGCTGCTCCAGCTCGAGGGCCAGAGCTGGGATGAGCCCCCCTGGAGTTGGGATGAGCCCCCCCAGAGCTGGGATGAACCCCCTGGAGCTGGGATGAGCCCCCTGGAGCTGGGATGAGCCCCCTGGAGCTGGGATGAAGCCCCTGGAGCTGGGATGAGCCCCCTGGAGTTGGGATGAGCCCCCCTGCAGCTCCGGCTTCCCCTGGGCCAGGGTCTGGGAGTCTCCTCTTCCTCTCAGCACCGGTTGCTCCCCAAATCCACCCAGAACATTCCTGCTTTTTTTTTTCTCTTGCTGCTGCCGGGTTTTTGGGACCCTCCGGAGCCCTCCCCGTGCTGGGAGGATGAGCCAGCGGGATCAGCCCCCATCCCTGAGCCTCCTCTGAGCCAGGTGTGGGGGATCCTCCCCCTCTGCCAGCGCCTTGGGACCATCCCGGGGGCCCGGGGCGATTGTCCCCTCTGGCACCGTGCCCTGGAGCGATTTGGGGCCGCCCTGCAGCTCCCATTCCCAGCGGTGGCGGCAGCTTTTGGGGCCACCTCTGCCTTGGGATCACGTCAAGGACCAAACTCCCCGAGCTCATCCCTGTCCCCTTCTCCTCTGGGCTCCGGAGGCCCCGGGGCTGCTCGGGACAGGAAAAACGGGAAGCCCGGGCAGGGAGGGAGGTTTGGGAAGCTCTCCCAGGTGAGCGGGGCAGGACATCGGGGCAGTGGTGACGTCCCCGTGCCGGGCGCTCCACGGGGGCGGGATGCTTCCAGGGGGGAACGTGGCGCCCGTGCTGTTCCCAGAGGGAAAGAGGGAATGCAGGGACCAAGGTGAGAGCTGAAGCATTCCCTGGATCTGTTGGGAACACGTCCCTGGGGACGTATCCCTTCCTCAGGGCTGCAGGGCAGGGCCGGGCGTGGTGCCGGGATCAGGGACCGGGATCGGGGGGCAGCGGGAAGGGGGTTCCTGGCAGGGCAGAGACCCCCCGGGACAAGGGGAGCCTTTGTCTCCGGCTGCAGTGGGGTGGGGGGAGAGTGACAGGGATTCAGGGGCACGTCGGGATCCCAGGATGGGCTGCCTGGGATGGGAATCCCGGCTGGTGCTAAAAACAAGGAGCACAAGGGCAGGGAGGGGGGGTGGCTGGGCAGGGAGGGGGATCCACAATTCCCTGGTAATCCTCTTCTTAATCACGTTCTTGTCTGGGAATGGGGGGAGTGTCAATGTGAATAAACCGTTTTTTAATGGACCAAATAACACAGGCAATTCCGTTTTGGGATACAGACCTTTTTTTAATCCTACCTTGAAACCATTGTCCCCAAATCTCCCCTCACCTCCCGTGCCCTGCCCCTCCTCCCCTGCCATGGGAAACCAACCTCTTACTGCTTGATTTCTGCCTTTTCTCTCAACTTATGCACTTTTTTGCCTTTTTTTCATAGCTGAAAAGCACCTGAACCTGTATTTAAAATAAATAAAGAAATAAAAGAGTTAAGGAAAAAAAAAAAAAAAAGAATTAAAAGCTGAACTGCTTCGAATCACGTGTAAAACAGACCTCGTCCATCCCAGCTTCCCTGGTTGCATCTCAGTGCTGAGCTTAGAACGTGTTTTCGTCGGGATCCGTCTCTTGGTTGGGGTTTGTCCTTGTGTCCTCCTTCCCCGGGTTGAGCACCCACCAATTTAGAGAAAAAAAAAAGAAAAAAAAAATGTTATTTGGCCTTTTTATCCAAAAAAACCCCACAGAATGGAAGAAACCGACCGATTCTCTTCCTGGTTTACTCGGATTAAAAATAAAAGTATAATTTTTACCTGCTGATTGTGCTGGCTTTGATTGCAGTCACTTTTCCAGCCATTTTCCTGCTGCCTCGGGACACGGGGAGGATTTGGGGACAAGGGGAGGCTGCCAGAGCTGGGATTTTCATCTCGTTTGGCTTCCCTGAGGCTGGGAAATTCAGGCATCCCAGGGGATCAACCTGCGATGCGGCTTCTTGGCTCATCCCCTGCTTTTGGCGTGCCTGGAAGCCCAGGGGCGTGTTTTGGAGCCCCAGTGCAGCCAAGGTGCTGCCTCTGGTTTCCATGGAGCCCTGGGAATTCTGCAGGTGGGATTTTCAGCAGCTGCAGTGTTCAACAGCGAGGGCGGGGGGGGGTGGAAATTGTGGCAGGTGTGTAGAGAAGGGTGTTGTCTAACAAATGTGATTTGTGAAAAAAGCAAGGAAGATGAGGCGGCTCCGTGTGTGACACCGAAGGCAAAGGTGATGCTGTGGCACCCCAGGGGCACCAGGCTGCGAGCTCAGAGTGGCTTTGCCACGGCCAGCGCTCGTTTTTCCTTCTTCCTCCATAGGATGGGCCCGTCCCCAGCTGCAGACGGGGGGGGGGGGGGGGGTCACATCCCCGTGAGCCCCCCCTGAGCCGGGCAGCGCTTTGGGAAGGAAGGAGCAGGGGCAGAACAAGCCCCGCGCCGGGAGAGACCCTCGGGCCCGCGGGGCTGGGCTGAGCCGCAGCTGCCCGCCCGTGTTCATCCCTTTATTCTCCTCCTGCCTGCTGGAAAGCGGCTCCGTCAGCTCCGGCATCGTCTCTCCACCCTGAGCGGGGCGAGCCGAGCTCGGGCGGGGAGGGGAGGACGCAGCGGCCGCTCTGCCCAGCGTCCCTGCCCGGAGCCCGGCAGCCGCGGCCCCGCCGCCGCCTCCTCCCTCCCTCATCATGCTGGATATTTTCATCCTGATGTTCTTCGCCATCATCGGCCTGGTGATCCTCTCCTACATCATTTACATGCTCTAGGGAGGTGCTGGGGAAGATGGGGCTCGGCATCGGCCTCGCCATCCGAGCGGTGTCCAGGTGAGCCGGCTGCTCCCCGTCCCACCGGGTGACCATTCCTGGGAAGGAAAATGTGCGGGCAGCGGGGAAAGGGGACAATTTTGGGGGCAGTGCTGTTGGCTTTGGCTGCCTGGGCTGCAAGGAGGGCACCGGGGGTGATTTTATAAACCAGGCCCCTCATCCCCGGCCATTGTGCAGCCGCCGCTTTCTCCCTGCCGGGTTTATCAGCCCGCTTGGAAAAGCTGCGCTCTGCAACACGAGCTTGGGGCTTTTGTCCGCGACAGGGAGAGAAATAAAACAGCTTCGGGGAGATGTAGGACGGGATCCCGGCTGCGTCATCCCAAAGGAGGCAAAGGGGGGGGCCGCGGGATGAGGGGGGGCTGCGGCCGCTGCCAGGGCTCCCGCACGGAGCTGCTGCATCCCCGGGATTCCCGCAGCTCCGGGCCCAGCTCAGATCAGCCTCTCCTTTCTCTTCCACAGCCTCTCCTTTCTCTTCCACAGCTTTTCCTTTCTCCTCCACAGCCTCGGCGCGGTGCGTGTCCCTCGGAGCCTTCTGGAACAGCGTTAACCTCTGCGAGCCCAGCGCGGCGCACCGAGGGGTCACGGAGCCGGCGGGGCCAGGGACGGGAATGGAGGGGCAGGGGAGGGGGGTGCGAGGGGGTGTCCCGCTGCCGTGTCCCGTGTCATTCCCGCTGCCGTGTCGCGTGTCATTCCCGCTGCCGTGTCGCGTGTCATTCCCGCTGCCGTGTCGCGTGTCATTCCCGCTGCCGTGTCCCGTGTCATTCCCGCTGCCGGGACCTGTGACGCACGCGGTGTCCCCGGAGGGATGCGAACGGTCCCGTCCCCCCTCTTTGTGTTGTGTCCCCTCGGGATGAGCGCACCCGAGGCCGCTCGTTCGGGTTTAATTTTAGGAAATCACGTATATTTTTAATGAAAAGCGTGAGGGGGATGGAATAAAGAGGAACGACCTGGGAGAGGGAACATGGCTGCTGGTGTCGAGTGCTGGAATGCATCCCCTGCATCCATGGGGATGGGGGACACGCGGCTCCAGGGGCAGACTCTGCGTCTGTGGAGGGATCCAGGGCATCCCGGGAATGGTGAGAGACTGGAAAACCAGGCTGAGACACCCCCAGCACCAGCAGCAGTCCCCGGGGAGGGGTCCCTGATCCAGGATCCCCACCAGCCTCTCCCATTTGGAGGGTCCCCGAGCGTCTGCGCCGTGCCCAACCCTCACTCGGGTCCCTCCCTGGTGTTTGGGGAAGCTCCAGGAGGTCTTGGATAGGAAAAGGAACATTTTTAACACGATGGAAATTTCTGTGGGATGGAAAGAACATTTCAGAGCTTCATTTTCCCCCTGCTCGGAGAGGTCTGGGGAGGTATTTGGGGCATCAGGAGGATTTTTCCTGCTCTTTTATGAAGCCTTCCATCAATCCCTGTTCCATCAATCCTACACCACCACTCACGTGCAGTCACTGAAAGTTTCACCCTCCTAGAAGGCAAAATTTTCATATGCCTGCTGTCTCCCAGGGTTATATACATATATTTTTAAGCAAAAAACACCTGAAATATCCATAGTGGGAAAAAGTATTTATGCCCCTTTAGTTATCCCTGGAACAGGAGCGTGTGAGAGAACAGGATCCAGGGAGAGCAGGAGGCCAGGAAATGCTGGAATTGGCTGGTATGACTTTCAGGAGATGGTGTTTACAGAAAAAAAGAAAAAAAGAAGAGGTATTTCAGAGCCTGGGAATGCTGGATGTGGTCAGCGCTGCCAGTTGAGTACTTGACACTGCGATTTCCTGTTAGCAAAACTCCTGAGAGAAAACTCCAAGTGGGTGATTTTATCCCGAGGGCGTTTTGGGGAGGAGCCGCCCGGGATGATCCCTCCCGCCGAGCCCCGGAGGTGGGGAAGAGCTTCTCCCCACACCACCGCCAAATATAGCCGGGAATCAGCAGCCTGAAATATTCCGGGAGGAATTTCTTCGAGCAGAAGTCACGTCCTCAACAGCCTCCCCTCCCCGGGCTGCGTGCGAAGCCAACATCTGCCGTGGTGAAGGGAGAGGGAGTCAGGAGGAATGTGTGGAATGGAAACTCAGCTGAGTGTGAAACCAGGAACAATCCTTTTCTCTTGCTCCGAGGCCTGCCCGACCTGCAGAACAATCCCTTCCTCCAGGCCCCATCCCGCCAGCTCCGTGCTGGAAGGTGGAGACACCCAGCAGCTGAGGGGTGGGAAAAGGGGTTGGAACCCCCTGCAGCAGTTCAAGTTTGGCAGCAGGAGGAAAATCACCTTTTTTTCCAAGGATCCCCATCTCAGCTCCTCTGGACCTGGCCCCCATTTGGTGTTTAATTGTGAGAGCTGATCCGAGGGAGGAATTGGACAGGGAGGGTGCAAGGCTGGAGTCATTTCCCACTTCAACCCAAACTGGTCGGGAAGCACCACACGGGTGGGATTGAGCTTCGATCCTTTGGGAAGGAAAGTCCTCGTTTGGTGGAAACGTGGCAAAAGCTGTCACCAACCCCTCCCCGAGCTGCTGTGTGAGCTGGAAGCAGAGCAGTTAATAACAATTAATAATTAACAATTAATAATGCCATCAATAATTGACAAGGAGCCACCACACCAGCGGCGTTCCTGCCGTGCTGACATTCCAGCTCTGCCGGCTGCTTCCCGGGAATCAAAGAGCTCCCTTTTCCCGTGTGGCTGCGCTCACATAATGGCATCCCTTGTGCCGGGCTGGAATTTCTGGCTGCCGTGTCCCCGGTGCCGGGAATGACCCGGGAGCTGGCGGCGGGACAGCGGCACGGCCGGCACACAGCGGGCCGGGGCTCTGCTCCCTGCTCCCGGCTTCCATCTGCCGGGATGATTTATCGGGAGCCGTTCCTGAGGGCAAAGGGAGGGCAAAGGACCTGGGCTGGAGAACTCCGCCCCGGAGGCTCCTTGGCTGCGTTTTCCCGTCGCTGTTCTCACTCCAGGTGCGTTTTCTCCTCGTGTTTTGGGCTCCTCAGGGATCAGTCCGGACTCGCTCGGTTCCCCGAGGAGAAATCAGAGTGTGGAATTACTCTCCCTCCGGGAATCACACACGGCACAAGCGTGGCGTTGCAGCGCCCTTAAACATCACCTTCAAACAGCCAGGGGAAAAGGGATGTTCCAGGCGTTTTCCAGCAGCTGCTGTTCTCAGGGAAGGTTTCACCTCTGCCATCTACCGGCACCTGCAAGGAGCCTCCGCAAATGGATATCCCGGAGTCAAATCCTGCCTGGAATTGTGTATTCAACCAACGTCGCAAGGACTTTTAACACACAAACTTCAGGGCAAATCATTCCCGAGCTGCTTCCAGGTTGTTCCTGATGGAATCAGGTGGGGGCAGCTGAGATAAGTTGGTCCCACTTCAGCTGTTCCCGGACACTTTCCAAGCTAAATGTGGGTAAAACTTGGTCCTGAGGGAAGACTGAAAGGTTTGGAACGGGATTATTGAGGTGGGGAAGGCGGCTCTGGAATAACCTGAAGGAAACAGCCGTGTTGGAACCAGCACACAGAGAGGAAGTGCCCTTTATTACCATCACAGGTTCCTGGTTTTGAAGGCAGTAGAGCAGAAAATCAAACCCTTTTCTAAGTAACAAACATTAATACTTTTAATGAACCCGCTGTTCTCATTGAACCCGTGTTTAATGAGTGTCTTCAACTCAGCTAAATCCGACAGAGGCAAAACCACTTCAACAGTCGTGACCCGGGGCGGGGGGAGCCATCTGAAGTTTCTTTATAAAAACCTGGAGATTGAGGGAGGGGGGGAAAGCTTTGCTTGATCAAAGCCCTTGAACCGCTTTCAGAAATCACCTTTCCCTAAAGCTGAATGTCCAAACCACGGAGCATTTCTGTCCCAGAGCCTGGGTCAGTGAGAGGGACCCTGGCAGGCTGGAAAACGCAGCTGTGCTCCTCAAATCCCGGCCGGCCCTTTCTCCTCCGATTCCCAAGAGAAAACAAATTTAAAAGATGAGAATGTTTTGGGTTCTGAGCTAAGACAACATGCTCCAGTTGCTGTCTGCACATCAGCTATGGAAACCATGTCATTTTTATTGTGTGTGCAAACACGCACAGTGGGAAAAGAATGCAGTTCATGTTCCCAACGGAGAGGCCCCGAGCCGCTTCCTCGGAGGAGCAGAGCACACGGAATTCCTCTGCCAAGGTCCCCAGGACCTCCAAGAGCTCACTCAGCTGGACTCACACGGTTGGTCCCAACTTCTGCCACTCCAGCTCTGACTGGGACGGGAATTTAAGAAATAATCGGACACAGCAAATGTTCAAAAAAAAAGAAATAAAGAAAATCACAGCAGGAATGGAGCAAGAGTCCGTGAAACTCAAGTGGTGCTGCTGTTGTTCCTCATGGCCATGTACAGGATTTCCTTGTGGAAGTTTGCCTGTGCATTCACAAGGTGGAACAAGTTCGGGAAGCTGCTGTCCTCCTCGTCGTGCTCCCCTGCCAGGGCAAAGAAACCACGGAAAAGGATGAGTGAGACTCAATGCACCCAGGTCATCTCCGGAGGCAGATCTTCCTCAGGCACAGGGAAGCAGCAGCCTGTGCTCTGTGCTGGGATTTATGAGCAGCCACTGCACCTGATGGCAGAACAGCTGGGAAGGAGCACAGGACACTCCAAAATTCCTTCACCAGCCTATCCAAGACAGACAAGAACAATTGTGTGTGTCAGGACAAAAATCTGTCGGAGCTGGGCAGGATGTTCCCTGTTCCAGCTCAGCACTGCAGTCCCGAGGCCTCAGCAGGGCTGACAGGACAGGCAGCAGCTGGTGCGGGTTTAGGCTCAGCCCAAAGGGGCCTTGGGCCCAGCATTCCGGTGGGATGGGTTCTGAAACACTCCTGGATTCACCATCCGTGGCACCAGCAATCCCTTAGCAAGAGAAATCATTTCAAATAAATGTTTCTGCCCAATTCTGGCACTTGATTGGTTATTGTTGTTGCCCAGAGAAGCTGTGGCTGCCCTGGAAGTGTCCAAGGCCAGGTTGGATGGGGCTTGGAGCAACTTGGGCTATGGAAGTTGTCCCTGCCCATGGCAGGGGTGGGATGGGAAGAGCTTTAAGGTCCCTTTCAACCCAACCCATTCTGGGATTCAAGGATTCTATGATTTTACATCATCAAAACCCTCGAGGCTCTCCAGGATCGCTCCGCTTGGTGAGGGAGGGGAGGACAGATTGTTCCTGGATGCCGTGGTCAGCTCCAGCTCCTGAGCCAAGATCTGGCCCAGGCCCAAAGACCCAGCCTTACCAGCCAGCACTGCCTGCAGCATGTCCATGAGCAGGTGAGCAAAGGTGTTCTCCAGGCACAGCAGGAAGTTGTTCCTCTCCCACGGGGTGCTGAAAACTTTGCAGACCTTCTGCAGCATTTTCACTGCCCAGTCCATGCAGTACAGGTCCTTCTCACACACCTGAGGGACACAGGAAGCATTAAAAACACACCTTTCATGGTGCAAGATCAAATCTCAGCTTTAACTCTCGGTTCTCCACCAGTTGTGCCACGGCCTGGAAAATCAGGAGTTGTGATAAGGACACAGGGGTTGTTCCTGCTGGCACAAAGGGACTTCTGAACCTTCTGCTGGTGATGCTCCTCCTCAAGGCTTCCCAGCTTCCAGGGATGTGCTGGACAGGGAGCAGAGAGAGTGGAAGAACACCCAGCTTCTTGCTGGGCTTATCCCTGGTGTGGAGGGGTAGGTGGGGGAACTTTCCCAGTCTGAGACAGCAAACGTGGGGGTAAAGGGACTCTGTTGAGTTGTACTCACCAAAGCCATGAAGACCATGAGCCTGGCCAGCTCCACAGCCCTGCCATTCACAGCTTTGCTGGCCAGGAAAGTGAAGCAAATGCTGTTTCCACTCAGGAGGAGAAGCCGAGCGTTGTTCTCCATGAGCCACTCCTGGGGAACAACTTTGGCATGAGACAGAGAGAGGATTTCAGGCACCTCTGGACAAAAAGGGGAGCAATGAAACCCTACAAGTAACTCCTACCAGCAGTAATTAGAGCCCTCCACACTGACTTTGTGGCACAACCTCACCCAGAACTCTCAGTCCAGCTGTTCACATGGTTCAGGAGAATTTTGCCTGAACAAACATCGTGTTTGGGAAATGTTTCCTTAATAATTCAAGGCAGTGCTTGAGTTTCAAAGACTCTTACAGCATTTCTCCATGGGGAAGTGACACTGGGTCTCTCTCATCCCAGCTACTGCCTGCTGGGATGACTTTTCCAATTAAGCCACACAGCTCCTGTGAGGAATTTTGCAGCCCGTTTCCACCCAGGTGTCTGGAACACACTTGCAGCTGGATTTGAGGGATGTGATCATACATAATCCTATGGATTAATGATAAAGGCAAAAACACACCTGACAGCTCATCCACAAGACTGATAACATCATCTGCTGTCCATTCTCTAGCTTCTGTACCATACAGCAGCTTAATTGCATCAGCTAAACCCTTCAGACTGGTCTCATCTGTTGGTCCTTCTATCATTTTCTGCCAAACCACGTGTCCTGAGCAATATATTAATTACAACAATATTAATCCTTGTTTTTAAACAAGGAAGTTGCTAAACTGAGCCTCACAGCAGAGGCAGAGGAGGGGAACTCAGGTAACACAAGTCAGGCTTTGTGGGATGATTTTCCATCTGTCATTTTAGCAGGGACAGTGGGGGTAGCAGCGTGAAACAAATTTAAAGAAACCCAGGTTTAATAATTAAGTGAGAAAACAAGATTTCCTTCAGGGAAATGGAGGCTTCTTTGAGATGGATTTGAGCTAAATCTACCCCAAGCAGGGCAGAATAGAGGAACAGAGCTGTCGTTTAATTTCTTCACTCGAATTGTAATTTCTGTGTGTATATATTATGTGTATATATAATTTATATACTTTATGTATGTTACTGATGTCTGGTTGAGCAGAACAATTTTTCCTACGCAACACAACGGCTTCAATGGCTTCAAACTGACAGAGGGTGGGTTTAGACGAGATTTTAGGAAGGAATTCCTCCCTGTGGCTGCCCCATCCCTGGAAGTGTCCAAGGCCGGGTTGGACGGGGCTTGGAGCAACCAGCGGGTGGCACTGCAAGAGCTTTAAGGTCCCACCCAACGCAACCCACGCCGTGACTCCGTGATCCTAACACCCAACCCCACTTTATCTGGGGCTTCACGCGCTGCATCCAGGGCCCGGGCTCCGAGCAGCCCCCCCCGGGTGCTCACCATCGAGGGAGGACACGGGCCCGAAGATGATGTAGAGCAGGCGGGCCTGGTTCACCATGGGCCACGGCTTGAGGATGCGCGTGAGCCAGAAGGCGGAGTCGCTGCGCTGCAGGCGCGGGTTGAGCAGGACGCTGCGGCAGAACAGGCGGATCCGCAGCTCCAGCCTCCGGGCGCTGCCTGCGGAAAACAGCCCGGCACTCAGCGACCCACTCAGCCTCCACCCGTGGACATCGTCGCGTTTTAGAGCAAGAGGGAGAAGGATGTTCTCAAAGCTGCCCGAGAACGTTCAGGGGGGGTTAATTCCGTTTTCAGTTGTCGCCTCCTGGGTTTGGCTCTTTTTCATGCAGTGCCATGGAATCTATGGATGCACCCTCTGGGACCCTCTGCAAGGGCTCTCAGCGTGCGGTTTTTGGTTTCTGGGTTTTGGCAATAAAAAGGGGCAGTAGGAGGAAGGGAGACAAGGCTGTGGATAAAGCATTCCACAGAAATTCCCTATTCCATGCCGGGCAGTGGGAGAATTTTTTGAGAGGAATGTGCCACGTCAGTGCTGGGGTTCAGAAATATCGAGCCTCACTTTTTACTGCATCATTTTACTTCTGGATCGGTTCCTTTCCCATGGATTTCACAGTAGGCAAGATTCAAATCCACGTTACTCTTGAGGTATAGACTCAACTTCTGCTTTGGGTTGATAATGGAATGATTCAAAAAAACCCTAAAGGCCTCTCAAGACAACCCTCTTCACTGCCAGGGCACGTGTCAGAGACAAAAGCACCGATCTCTGCTTTTGGTGAATTAAAAAGGGCTGTATCCATCGAGAGGAAGGCCAGGAACTCCCTCTGGGATGCCAACAGGGCCAAGGCTGAGGTGAGCTCACCCACTCCCAGCTCCACACTCGTTTTGTTTGCAGCAGTCAAGCCCCATTTCCTTCTCCACGCTGGCACATTTTGATTTTTCAGGACTCCTGGCTGCTTTGATTACCTGGTTTGCTGCTGACAACTGCCTGCACTTTCCGGGCTAAATTGCTCAGCTCCCAGAGGAAGTTAAAAACCCGGTGGCACTCGAGCTCATCCCAGCCTGCTGTCAGGACCTGAAGGTGATGGGAAAATGGGATGAAAAGGAGGAGATTGAGCAGAAACTTGGGTCACAATGCCAGTCCTCAGAGTAGAGAAATACAATCTGTCCTGCAGAGTCCCAGAACAGGGAGGGAAGGGGTCATACCTGAGTGAGGTGTCTGAGGGAAACCATTACCTGCCTCAGGTGGGGCTTGAGCCCTTGATACCAAAATCGGCCAGAAAATAAAATTTCTAACACAACTTGAACTTTAGAGAGCAGGCATTCTTCACCCCAGTGCCTCCCACCATCCAAAACTGCTGAGAGTTTCCAAGATCTGATTTGTGATTTATGTGGAAGGTATTTGCTACAAAGACAAATGTCCCAGCACAAATAATCATCTGTTCTTCTAAGAGAGGATTTTAATTTATTTTTTAAAATTAATTTTAAGCTACCACAAGCAAAAAAACCTATTCTGGCCTCTGATGTGTTGAGCCATTTCCTTTGAAACTAAAGCATCTCTGCTCTTGCCCTGGGAAGTTGAAGCTGTGTAATAAAATGCTCCCCTTCTCCCAGGTCTTCTTAGATAATAAATTGCTAATCAAAATCGAGACTGGTTGGGAGTGAAATCCAGGCCAAGGAATTCTCAGGAGTCAAATCAGCAACTTTCACCACCAGAAAGAAAACTCAGACAACCGTCTGAATAAATACCACCCCAAAACCAGCTTATGCTTCCAAAAATCTCGCAAAACCCAGATTAATTTAGAAAACTATCTGAATTTTCTTTTTCATTTGTGGCACTTGCCCTCCTGTCCACGAGGATACTGTACCTGTAAGAACACCCCGTAGCACTGCAACCCCAAACATTGCAAAGGTCTGGCACAACCACTCAGTTTGAAACAGGAAACCTGCAAGTGCAAACACCAGGGATTTATCATAATTGACCACAAGTTAATTGCAGTGATTGAAGATTCTCTGGGCTCCTTGTGTTCCTCAATGCAGAGGTTCAGAAGAATTCCCTTCCCTCGTTGTATGAGTTATGGAAATGTTATGGGAATGAGTTATGGTACCTGCTTTAGGGTTTAGCATGAAATCAAAACTGTGATCAATGGGTGTGCAAAAGGTCTCTGGGAAGAAAAATCTTGGTTTTGGGGAGGAAAATTTCTCTGAAGAGCAAAGTTTTTAGTAGTTCATGAAATGATGAGGAGCTGAGAACCACCAACCTGGGAATGTGGGATCTCAGTAGAACAGCCTCGTGTACACTGGCATTTGCTGTTGATATTATAGAGACTGATTCCAAATCAATACATTGATTATACAGTGGAGATAAACTCTAGCAAAGGGAATTTCAACAGATTATCTTGTGGGAACAGGGATGTAAGTGTAAAGGACAGGGAGAAACAGGTGGAAGGAAGGTGGACTTACTGCTGGGAGCACCTTGTGGACTTCACCTTGTGCACATCACTTTGTGCACTTCTGTGAGTACATTGTGCACATCACCTCGTGCACACCACCTTGTGAACTTACTTCTGGGAGTCCTTTATGTGCATCACCTTGTGCACTTCACCTCGTGCACACCACCTTGTGAACTTACTTCTGGGAGTCCTTTATGTGCATCACCTTGTGCACTTCACCTCGTGCACACCACCTTGTGAACTTACTTCTGAGTACCTTGCGTCCATCACCTCATGCACTTCTGTGAGTACTTTGTGTAAAACACCTTCTGCACTTCACCTTGAGTACCTCACCTTGTGCACATCGCCCTGTGTTCATCACCTTGTGCACATCACCTTGAGTACCTCGCCTTGAGTCCCTCACCTTGTGCACCTCACCTTGAGTACTTCACCTTGAGTACCTCACCTTGAGTATTTCACCTTGTGCACATCACCCTGTGTTCATCACCTTGTGCACATCACCTTGAGTACCTCACCTTGAGTGCTTCACCTTGTGTTCATCACCTTGTGCACCTTGAGTACCTCACCTTGAGTACCTCAGCCGGTGCCCCTCGCCCTGAGGACTCACCTCAGCGAGCACCCGGTGCCCCTCAGCCGGTGCCCCTCGCCCCTCGCACTCACCTCAGCCAGCACCCTGTGCACGTACTTCAGCCTGTCCCTGGTGGGCAGCAGCAGCGTGCACCTCTTCAGCAGCAGCCCTGTGGGCAGAGGAGGAAACACACACAGCTCCCGGGATACTCACCCTGCTGGCACACCCACGGTGAGCGTGGGCCAGGAAAAGCTGCTACTCCAAGGTGAAAGGAGCAGCACAAAGCGGTAATTTGTGTTTGGAGCAGGGGTAGCCGGGACAGCTTTTCCCAAAGGGGTGTTTTCAGGGAGATTTTCAGCTTCCTGCACCCGCTGTAACTTGTTTATTGTGTCGATTAAAGACCCTGTGACTCACAGTTGGAGCTGTATTAAAATTACTGCATTGGTTTGGGAATTACAGCTGTTAAAAATATTGGAAAGAAATGTTAACTTGTTGCACCTCTTCTAACAGTACCCCGGGGAATGCTGGTTTTCCCCTTACATCATGGAAAGCTGAGCTTCCAACATTTTTTCAGGATAGCCACATGCTCTAAAAAGCAAATATTCTGAACTGTCTTAATGTAAAACATAGCTAAGAGGGAAATTTATTTTCCTATACAGGACTGGGATGGTATGTTTGGGATGTCAAAGTCTGGAGCTCATTATCCTGTGGAACAGCTGGTTGTGGAGCAGAATTTTTTCTACACTCCTGATAGAAACTGGGTTAACAGCTTGCACTCAAAGCCTTTCACCAGAACAAAATATATGTACTGGTTGTTAATTAATCAAGGAATCCACAGAAAAGCATTTCATTTCCCAGGGGAAGGGGAAAAAAAAAAAGGAAACTTTATTCCAGGAAAAAAATACATCCTAAAAATACATCACTTTTCCAAGGTCAGAAAGTACTTTATGAATTTACAGTGGTTCTGAAGTGACTCTTTCCTTCTTTAGAAGCGTGTCAGCATTCCTGCATGACAGCCATCATTTATTCATCAGCCTCGGATTTGGTCCAAAGCTCAGGCAAGCCCATTTTTCATTGACTGGATCAGACCTTGGAGAGCATTCCCTGAGGAACAGCTGTTAGGACAGCTTAGCTACACATCAGGACAGAGCCATCGGGGAGGGGAAACCGTGTGGAGTAAAAAAAAAGGATTGAGCAAAAGGTGCTTTATGGCTCCAGTTTTTCCTGCTGCAGTGAAAACATTGATTTTGCAACCAGCCCTAACAAAAACGTTCCCCTGAGCCTCCCACTGTGACACAGATACAAGCAATGATTTTATATTTTTAATATGTTGTGTTTTACTCCCACAGCTACTCCAGGGATGGCTTCACACCTACATTTAAATAACAAGGTGCCATTTTGTGTGAGGTTACTACAAAGCCCAAACTAATTTTGATTTTTTTTTTAAAGGATTATAAGATTCCAGTCTTTAAAAAGGAAACACTAAGATTATTTTTAAGATATCTCAAAACCTCCATGGTTTGCTTACAACAGGAGGTCTTTGTTCTAAATGATTTTAACAGCTTTCCTTTCCCTTGTGTGATTTAATGTCTTTAATGCCTTTATTTAATGGCTTACGCTCAAACCATATTTACAATTCTCCATCTCACCTTGGCATTTATTTCTCTGTCAAATACACATTTTTTAATCAGATAGGGAACAGTAAATATGGATCCAATGATGTTTTCATTTAATCTCCTTCTGTGACAGAACAATGTAGAATGAATTAGAACCAATGTGCCTCAAAAATGAGCAACTGTGCTAAAAGGGCAACCGCTGTTGGCCACTCCAGAATTAGGCTGGGCTTAAGTACTGGGGCTGCATTTCCCAGACTGAGGAATGTGACTTGCTCCAAAGGGATACCCCGAGGGCTGAGCAGCCAAATTCCTTCGGCTGGCTGGGGCCTGGGAGTCTTGGTTCCTGCTGCACTTTCCAGCGGTGGTGTCCAAACAAAGTAAATTTGGAAACACCTTCTGCTGCAAACTGATCCTCTGCCTCTTCACTGGAAAAAGTACACACAGAGGAGGCAGGACACCCAGTACTTTTTCCATAACTAAGAGGGTTTGGAATGATTTGCAGGTAATTCCTCCCGCCAGTTCCTGCTGTTGGAATGGGTTGTTTGGCTTCTCCTTCAGAAGGAGCTGCACGAAGGATTTGGGCCACATCCTCAGCATTTCCCTACTAATGGGCATCACAGAAGAAAAGCTTTTAAGTGAGTTTTGTTCTCACCTAGAGATTTGTAGTGCTCCAGAATAGAGGCTCCTTCTTTCCTGCCAGGGAGCTCCAGGGTATGGAAGTCCTGCAGCAGGAGCCTGCGGGTTCCTGACGAGGTGGGGATGTAATTAATCAGGCGGCTGCTGATGGTTTTGGACACCATGCTCAGCGTGCTGATGTCCTTCACTGCAAAAGCAAAGCCCAGGACACTCCTAAATCCTCACTGCAAGAAAAAAATGCTGATCACGAGTCAATATCTTCTTCTTACTTCCAAAAGAGGCCAAGAAGTAAGAGTTATAAATAAAACAAAAATGAATTACTGTTGATCTCCTTTGCCAGCAAACTGGAGTAATTAGAAACTGATAGATCTAAGGAATAATTTTCACATTTAATAGGCAAAAGCAACTTCAAATAGATTGCAACTATCATTAAAATTTTGGTCAGTTGTTTTTTCAAACATAAAAGCTGCAAATTCAGAGAATAAGTCACTTAAAATGACTTTAACGGGGGAAATCTAAAACGTTTTAAATAACAAGGCTTTGAAAAGAAATTCGTGGCAGTTTTCTGATACTGAGGTAACACCCTCCTGATCAGGCTCTCACCCGAGAGATAATTCAACACCATTTGAAAGATCTCCAAGGGCAGTGTTTGGAAATGCCCCAGTGCCGACAGAGCCGGGGAATCCGTGTCCAGGGAGGCGCAGGAGCGGCGGCTGCTCCGCCTGTATTTCTGCCTGGGGATCAAGGTGTAGCTGCTCCCTGCACTGGAGGTCATGGTTCCGCTGTTCCCATCGATTCCACCTGCAGAGAAAAGAGCGAAGCCTCGTCTTCTGCGGAGGGAAACGCTCCACCCAAAATTAGGCTCGGAGGAAATGACTCCTTGGGAGACGCAGCGAGTGGGAAAATCGGCTCCGTGCACAGGAGAAATTGTCGGAGTTTCGTGCAATTAAAGCAATTTGCTGAATGATTCTTAGTACATAAGGAACACAATGTGTTCTGGTTAATAATTTAATGTGTTGGAATATATAAATAATTATAAAGTCTGGGAGAATGGAGGGTTCAACTGATTTTGCAGGAGGACATCCTAGGAACGAGGCATAGAAAGGGAGGAAAATAGTTCTGAAAGGGAATTCTTGAGGAATTACATGTGGTGGTACAAGCTACAGTAATTAACAGCATCGTTTTAATTTGTTACACTAATTATTCAACAGGATGCTAAAGTTACAGGGCTGTCATTGAAAGGATCATCGGATTCTTTTAGAGTGATAATTACTGTGCTTGTGTAGGACCAAATCAAAGATTAAAAGCACCAGAGTGATGCTTCAAACCCTTCTTTTCCTGCAGCACTAAGTTGCTACAGGGTTCAATTTAATATAATGACTACATGTATATAAATATAATCATTAATATAATGACGATATAATTAATATAATGACTGTATGTATATAAATATAAAAATAAATGATACAGGATTGCTCCATGAAAAAAATCAGTGTCTCAGGCTTTTCCAAAATCCCAAGGGGCTGAAAAGGAGCTTTAAAAAAAAAAAATAAAAATCACTAAAAAGGATTATTTGATTTACCTTCTGGGTTTTGAGTCTCTAGAACAGCCACATCTCACATTGTCAGGCAACACTGGGAGTCAGGGACTCGCTGTGTCTTAAATTTATTTTCTGAGTGAGATTTTTCACACTGTTCCTTGCTTCCAGCAGCTGAGGCTTTCGGGGGGGGGATTGCCAAGGAGGACGAGTGCTGCAGCATAATTACATGGCTGGAACATCCCTGGAACCAGTCCAAGCTGCAGTGCAACATCCCAGTTACCAGCAGTGGGAAACTCACCCGGAGAATAGAGCTCATTGTTCCAGAGATTAAAAATTTACAAAATTACAGACAACAAGCTCCAAACATCCTCCCTATTTATTACAAAATCACTCCAGCCAGACTCTCTAATATTCCACGGAGGAAAATGGCCCTGGCCACAATGGGAGCTCTGTTTGAGCTGAGAAATCAGGGCATTTTGGTAAAAGTGTTACACACGGGTTTGGCCGGCTCTGCAGAGAGTTGGAATTGTACATTTAAGGAATTTTTACTTCACTGGAAGCATTTTTAATTTAGCTGTGGGATATTTCTGGCTTGCTAAAGCAGCTGAAACTTTCGCAAGGCTTGTGAGCAAATGTAACTGCTGCTAAAATTAGTGTTTCCTTAGGATTTTGGGATGGAAAATTGGTATAGCACCTTTAAGAAAAATCACCTATAGATAAACATAAAGTTCTGTGGAAAATTACTATCTTCTAAAAGCAAAGAAAAAGCCAGGAATTTTATGCACAGAACTGTGGATTCAATATCAGTTCCGTGTGGACAACATACAAAGCAGCCCATTCCCTGTTTATAACCAGGCACCACTAAACTTGGCTAAATCTGGTGCATTTTTCTGATCCAAACTTTAGAAATACAGTTGCAATCCTATGATACTTTCTTCTCTTCCCACTCTCCTTTCCGTCTGTAGCAGGGCTGTGCCCTGGGGATTTGTGGGATCTTTCAGTGGTTTTTAAAAATCTTACCTTGGGCCTAAAATTGTGGAAAGGAAAAATACTTTGCCACCAGCGAGGTTTTTGGAAGTATTTGTCTAATATTTGCCTCTTTCTGTCCAATCTGATTGATGTTAAATTGATTATCGCTGGTTTAATGCAGAGCAGAGCTAGATAAAATTATTGTAAATAAAAATGAGTGCAAACAGCCAGTTTTAAAGCCTTTCCTGAAAGCTCCCATTTGCTTCCTCTTTGACTTAATGTGATTTTTTATTTCTTAGGGAGTCAAGCCAGAGCGGGGCAATGGGCTGTGCATCTCCATCTGCTGCTGGGACACCAGTGTTTGGAGAACTGCTTAATCCACACTGGAAATTGAAAGGTAAATGTTAAATATTTAACAAGCTAAACTCATAATATTAGCTAAGAAGGGCCACCTTATTTGTTACTATAAACTAATTTGTTTGCAAGGCAAAAAGCATCAACTTCCACCCCTGTTGCCCTTAAGCAGTCGCTAAAGTCCTGCTAATGGCTGCACTTTAGTCCTGATATTTCTCGGAGCCCTGTGTTAGCGTTTGGCAAACATTTATTGCAAAAAGGGTGTTTACTTTGGAGATTGGTTTGGGATGTTTCCCTTTCCCTTCCTCATCACTGAGACCATAAACCCGGTGGCTTCGAATAAAAACTCAATGGGAGTTTTGGTTTGTTCTTCCCAGTTTTCTCTTTTCCCTTGTTGTATAAAAGGAAAATAAAATACAATCGAATAAAGGAGGATAAAATAAAATACTAATTTGAAAGTACAAGTTTAAATGGAGGATTACAAACCTTAGAGCACCGAGCGCACCCATGGAGTTACCTTAATACTTGTCACCCCTGACCTACACTGAAAATTTACAAAAAATGGAACTTTTAATTGTGAAACAGGCTCTGTATCAGACTGATGGTGCAAATAGGTCCGAAATCCACTTAAATTGGAGAAAAATGTGAGTGTAAAGCAGAGCTGAGGGTTCCTGGCCCTGTTGCTGATGGCGGCTTGGTTGTGGCATGAGGGGGCTGGCTCCCCTCAGAGGGGGAAAACACTAAAAATGGCTTGTTTTTCCCTCATTCCAGCCTGGATTTGCTCCTCAGGCTTCAACATTTGATGACATGGGTTATTTTTGGCCTTTTACCTGTGTTTTTGGGTCAGATTTAGCCAGGCTACGGCCTTTAGGCCAAAGGATGGCCCAGGCTGTGCCCTCTGCCACAGCCCCTCTCCCCACAGCCTGCCAAAATTTGGGGCTAAAGTGCTGAAATCGGGGACCTGCACCCCAAAACCTACATATAATTAATAGAGAATGTCTAGCAGTTGGTGGTACTCACATAAAACACTTTATCAGATGTTTTTTACCTCAGGGAAACCCCCTCTCCACAAACACCCCCGGCCAGGCGTCTGCAGGGAGCTCTGAGGGAGCAGCAGGGAATGGAGGTGTGGGCTCACCAAACCCCGTTCCCCTGAGGGGGTAAAAAACCCCCAAACGCCATTTTTAAATTACTATTATTTAAAATCTACTCTTTAAAGACTTATTTCAGTCAAACGTTGCTACCTATTGGAGTTAAAAGGGTTTCTGGTCGCGGGAGCAGAGGTGGGTGTGCACAGGCAGCGCAGCTGTGTTTGGGAGCCTCAGTCGGGAGCAGAAACGTTGGCAAACATTAGAACCCAACACAGTGAATTTCAGGGCGGTGGTTGTCCGTGCGGCCACAGACGCGTTGGAGGGAGCAAATGACTACAGACAACACCAGGGCGTCCCCCCAGCTGTGTTTCGTCAGCGTTATTGGCGATTCCGCCCCTTTTTGACGCGAATTTCTGCGAATTTTGGCTAATAACGACTTTTCCCGCCTTTTCGCCCGCGGCCCCTTTCAGCGCGGGGGGCGGGGCGGCTCGGCGCGAGCGGCTCGCGCGCGGCTTTTCCCGCCTCCCTCTGCCCCCGCCCAGCTCATGAATATTTAATGTGGCCACGCCCCCTTCGCGGCGACCGCGCGGGTGGAAAGCGCGGCCCCGCCTGTGGCGGGATCCTCGTGGCCACGCCCCCTCATGAATAATCAATGAGGGGGTGGTGGTCTTGGGGGGGCGTGGGGACTTCGGGGGTCCCAGGGGGGACCTGGTGTCCTCAGGCCAGGGCTGGTCAGGCCCCGCGGGTGAGTGGGGTGGGGTGCCGTGTGGTAGGGCAGGTGTGAGCCCGTCCTGGGGCGGGGACGCTCAGGTGTGTGGGGTTGGGCAGGGATGGGATGCCACAGGTGTGGGGTACCGTAAATGTGGGGTACGGCAGGGATGGGCTGCCAGCGGTGTGGGGTCCCCCACGGGTGTGGCACCACAGGTGTGTGGGGTACGGCAGGGGTGGGCTGCCATCGGTGTGGGGTACCCTAGGAGTGGTCCCACAGGTGTGTGGGGTACGGCAGGGATGGGCTGCCATAGGTGTGGGGTACCCCAGGGGTGGTCCCCCAGGAGCATCACTGCGGGATGGGAGCACAGGGCGCCTGCAGAGCTGAAGGTCTCTCTGTAGGTACCTGCCCTGGACCCCCAGATTGTGCTGGACATCAACCCCACATCCTGCACAGTCGTCCTGCAACAGCCCGGACCCACCAAACCCATCTCCAACCCTCATCTCCAACCCTCATCTTGCCCAGAGCAGCCGTGGCTGCCCCATCCCTGGCAGTGTCCAAGGCCAGGCTGGACAGGGTTTGGAGCAACCTGGTCTCATGGAAGGTGTCCCTGCCCATGGCAGGGGGTGGCACTGGATGGGCTTTAAGGTCCCTTCCCGCCCAAACCATCCCGGGATTCTGGGATTCTCCCTGAAGAGTTGTTACAACAAGGAGTCACTGATCTCTGCACAGCCTTCACAGGTGGTTGCATTATCCTGTGGAATGGTGTCATTCCCTGTGCTGCGACCTCAGGAAAACCACGTGGAGAGGCCTTTGTCAGAGCAGCACATTCCTGTTCACGACAGACTGGCTTTAAAACAACTTTTTATAAATTCTGCTTTGGAAGTCGCTGACTCGGAATAACTGCAGTGTTCTCCTGGGACAGAGACTGAACTTCCCGGGAGACGTTTCCTTGCTGCTCCAAAGGCAGCTCCCATACGATGGCAGCAGAGGCCTGCAGCTGCTTTAAAGGAATTTTTGCCCAGTATTTTTATTTTTTTTTTCTCCAAAGACAGTTGTTTGGTTTGGGTTTGTTCTTGGAGGCTTTTTTTCTTCTCCGTTATTTTCTCTTGTAACTTTATTGAAACAACTTCCCTCAGCGAAACTGAAATAGAAACAAACCAAAAATCACCCTCAAACACAGGGAAATGGCATCGTCTGAGAACTGTTCCTTAAATTAACAGCGGGAGTGGGAACGCCACGATGACGTAACCGTGGCTGCAATATTTTCGCTGAAAAGTTAAATTAGACAAATGTGCAAAAATAATGTGCCTCGGAGTTGAGCAGCACAGGGCAGGCAGAGCCTGAAGTCACGTTGTTCCTGTTTCTTTTTCCACCTGGGATCCACTGGAATGAACCCCTCCATGCAATTGCATCCTGCCTCCATCAATCCTGGGATCATTCTCCTCGTGCCCATCCTCATTTTGCTGTTTGCTCCTCTGTGTTCCACCCCAAAAAGGAAACGGAGAATTTACGCCGACGTTGCTGTTTCTAGAAATTACCAGATCCCGTTGCGGGAGGGGGGAAAAAAGATAAACTGGGATGTACCTGGAGTATCCTGGGACAGCTTCTTGGAGCCTGAGGGTAGTTTAAGGATTTCCTGAGTTTAATCCAGCAGAGCTGGACCTACATAAGCACTGCAGCGAGTGGGATCATTCCCAGTAACGGGTTCTGCAGCTTAATTGCGTTGTGTGGGGTAAGACCATCGCCTGGGGTTTGTTTTCAGTGCTGAGTGAGGCACTGATGGCCTTGGGTTTTCTCCTTCCTAATCCAGTCGGGATTTGTGAGCGGGTCTGAGGTGAGGGGATGAGGAGTAAAGAGGGCAAAGGGACCATTGAGCTGTCCCAGACTCAGGAGGGTCCCTGGAGGGTGGTCGGCTCCTCCTCGGCACCAGTGGCCTTGGCCTGGGCGCCTCCTTCATCTGATCCAGCTTTGCCAACGCCAACCCCGGGACCAGCTCGGAATTCCGGTGAAAATTCCCATTGTGGTGCAGCTGCCACTGCCAGGATGCGTGAGAATTGTTAAAGCATGAAATCATGGAATGGTTTGGGTTGGAAGGGACCTCAAAGCTCATCCAGGGCCACCCTCTGAGATGGGCAGGGACACCTCCCACTATCCCAGGGTGCTCCAAGCCCCGTCCAGCCTGGCCTTGGACATTCCAGGGATCCAGGGGCAGCCACAGCTGCTCTGGACAGGAACAGGACAGTGATGGCAACAGCTTTTCAAATCATGGAACGCTTTGGGTTGGAAAAGGCCTCAAAGATCATCTGGTTCCCAAATACTCAGGGTATAGACTGCTGGTAGGATTTTTCCAAAGAGCCCAAACATTTTGGGCATCAAAAATCCATAGGGAGCAAGGAAGTGGTTGTTGATGGGCTGAGCTGGGTTTTTTTCCATGTCATTCCTTACTGTGAGGGTGGTGAGGCCCTGGTGCAACTTTTCCAGAGAGGGTGTGGACTTCCCATCCCTGGAAGTGTCCAAGGCCAGGTTGGAGGGGAGTTGGAGCACCCTGGGATAGTGGGAGGTGTCCCTGCCCATGGCAGGGGGTGGGACTGGATGGGTTTTGAGGTTTGTTCCAACCCAGACCATTCCAGGACTCCACGAAAAGCAGGAAATCTTCAGTGCTGCAGGATGGGGAAGTGGCGAAGTCTCTGGAATGATTCCTGGATTGGGAAGGGGCTCTGCAGTTGGGGGACAGGAGATGTGTCCACCCTCCCAAAATTGCCCTTATAGATGACTTTTTAAAGTGTCCTTTCCACCTTTATTTTAGGATCTGCATTTTTCACATCCTCAGATATTCCCGACCACCCCAGGGAAAGGAGGGGAACAGAAAATTGTTGAGAACCGGGCACAAAACCGAGGTTCTTTTGTGGTTTCTCAGGGCAGTAGAAGAAAACACCAAATGTGCTGAGAGCCAAAAGAAAATGCAGGAATAATTTGCACCACTGGGCCCAAAGAGCAGCATCCATTGTGGTGTAAGCATGGGAAAATGGAAATAACAACAATAATAATAACAGTAATACAAACATCTGTGGAAGAAAGACATAATTCTTCAAGTTTTGTGTCCCTTCATCTGCCACCTTAGCAAAATTTTTTCTTCTTGATCTCTCTAAATCAAATCTTTCCTCGTTTGCCAAATGTTTCTTCTCCCTGACGCGTTATTGAGGAGCTGCAGCCTTTCATTTATCCTTTAAAAAGCAGTTTCAGGCTTGTTACAAAATGATAAAAGGATGTGATTAGTGGGGATTGTTGACTCATCCAGCACAGGCTCCGCTGTGCCTGTGTGAGGACACGGAGGGAATTCAGGCACAGTTTCCTATCGTCCTGCTTAAAGAATTCCCAGGATAAAATCACCGTGCCCTCCTCAGCTGGAGTTTGTAAGGACTGGCTGATGGAGGGCAGAGGGATGGGGAGGGGCAGGGATGTGTATTTCCAGTATCCTGGCTTGATCCATGGGCAGCTGAGCGGGATTTTACGCCAAGTCCCGTTTGGCTGTTGTTTTGCCTGTGGAACTGTGCAGTGGCAGGGACGAGCAGGAGGAATGAAGAGAAAAGGGAGGGAAAAAGAAGGAAAATTGAACAGAAAAAATGGGAAAATAGGAAAGAAACAAAGAGGAGGTGATTATTGAATCCGTCCATGCGTGGAAGGGCTGAGGCTGACACGCGGCCTGGCTGCTCCCACCCTCACTGCGGAGGATGCTCATCCTCCGGGATGCTGCATCATCCCTGTCCCCACTGCAGCTCCAAACCTCCCTGGCATCCTGTTGGAACCTGGGACTGCAGGAAACCGTGGCAGGATCTCCACGAGCAGACAGAATTTCCGGATGTCCCCATTCCCCTCGGGATCAGAACTGCCTGTGTGGGGCAGGAGTGGATTCCATGCCAGGAGTTGCCGTTTTCTTGCCTCTCCCACCTCATTTTGGACAGTGGTGGTGGCTGGGACGAATTAACAACGCTCTGTCCTTCCACCAGGCCTTGCTTCCAAGGATTTTAAAGTGCTTGGAGTGTTTTAAATCCCAGAGCTGAGGAAGGTGCCCTGTGGAGGAGGTGTGTGCCTTACCCAAACACGCTGAAGCGGGAGGAGCCCAGGGACCTCCCCAAGGTTCTTTGGAAGATTCCAGAGGCGGAATCCAGAGTCCCAGCTCTTGTTTCCTGCCTTCAGACGATGGTAATAAATGTTGGGATGGGGGAAATGAAGGAGGGAAGACAGGGATGAGGTGGATGCCGAGGTGGTCCAGGTGTGTCCCTTGTTGCTCACCCTCCATCCCTCACCCTCGCTGAGCTGTTCCCCTGCACTTCCCAAATCCTGCCGGAGGATCCACCCTCTGCGTTTTCCAGCCTGCTCCTTCCTTCTCAACATCCCTTTTATTTTTTCCTGTCTCCAGCTCTTCTCCACCCTCCAGTTCTGCAGAAAAACAGAGCCCAGCCCCAAAACAGCAAGCGGGTGCCTGAGGAATCCCTGAGCATCCCAAACCAGGCTCCTCTGCTTGGCCGCGGAGCCTGGCAGCCTGGGACTGCTGCTTTCCCTTTCTCCTGCTGCTTTCCCTTTCTCCTGCTGCTTTCCCTTGCTCCTGCTTTTTAAGATGCAGCATCCAGCCCCAAACAGATGGGAACCTGTCAGCACAACACGGGGATAATTACCCACTGGAGCCACGGGGAGCTTCGGAACAGATCGGAAGTTACAGCAGCCGGGGCTGCTCTGCTTTAGGATCTTCTCCTGGGCTGAGCACGTTGGTGGGTCCTGTTATTCCTTGGAAGAAACACCAAGGAAAACCTTGTTTTGGTAGGGATGCAAATCCTCTCCGAAGTTGCTGGTCCTGTCTAGGGAGGGGAAATGATCTGGCCTGCAACGGAGGCACGGAAATCCCATGGAAGTGCCACAACAAGGGACAGCAAAGATCTTAATTAACCTGATAATTGCTTCAAGCTTCTGGTTTGGAATCATGGAATCGTGGAATTGCTAAGGTTGGAAGAGGCCTTTAAGGTCATCGAGTCCCACTGCTGACCCAGCACTGACGTTCACCACAACCCCACGTCCCCAAGGGCCACATCCCCAGGTTTTTGAACACTTCCAGGGATGGGGGCTCCACCCCTGCCCTGGGCACTCTGTGCCAGGGCTGGACAACGCCTTCCA
>WBMZ01002322.1:26123-36169 GCA_013400975.1 Atrichornis clamosus
CCTCCTGTCATTGTGCAGTGCCAGCAGGGCCCCCCCGAGCCTCCGTTTTTCCAGGCTGAGCCCCTTTCCCAGCTCCCTCGGCCTCTCCTGGTGCTCCAGCCCCTTCCCAGCTCCCTTCCCTTCCCTGGACACGCTCCAGCCCCTCCGTGCTGTGAGAATCCCACTCCCCACTGCTGCCTGTCCAGCAGCCCCGTGTTCCCAACGCCACAGCCCCTGGAACAGGCTGATTTCCATGGATCACATCCAGATTTGTGCATCTCTTGCTGTCAGACCCCTCCAGGCATCCCCTTGCTTTGCCAACAGCAGGAGCTATCACAGTTCCTCAGTTTTTCATGGACATTCAGTCGAGTTATCCCCACCTCCACCAGCTGGAAAAGGTGAGGGAGTTAAGGAATTCTCACCTTGGGGTTTTCTTATTATTCCGGAGGTCTGGAAGCTGGAGGGGTTAAAAATCCTTCAGCAGCAAAGCGGAATCATGGAAAAATCCCTCAAGGGCAGCACCAGGGAGGTACCTGCCTGCAGCTTGTCAGGGAGCATGAAACCCACTATTATCCCTAAAAGAATAGCAGAGCTGCTCCTTTCAGCCCTTAAAAAAGCAAATTTAAAAGGCTTTTCCCCCCCCCCCCAGAATGTTATCAGTGATGTAATTTATTTTTTTTTTTCAATTTTTTGCAGGGAAAAAAGGGTTTACAGGCGTTCTGCCAGCACACGCTGAAGGTTTTGTCAGGTTTTAAATAAAGCAACAAAACCACCTGTCAATTTTTTATAGCTGGAGTTCAAATCGAGGAGGGGACCAAGAAAATTTAGCTCCGTTTTCCCGGGAAGGAGGAAATTTGCTGCCTGCCCTGACCTACTTGCTGAACAATTGGGATTTGTCACGTAATAAAAAAGGGGGGAAAGATAAGAAAAACAAATGGAAAATATTCAGGATTGGGTTCAGGGGTTGTTCCTCATCCTTCTGTGATGGGGGAGTTGTGGGGGGAGAGGAAGGTGATGGCAGGATCCCCTCGTGGCAGCTGAAGGGAATTGTGCAGGAGTTTTCTGCTCCCTCCAATCCAGGTTTTTCGGGATTGTGCTGGCAATTATCCCAGGAATCCGCCCTCTCCTCTTCCCAGTTCTGCCTTTTGGGAGGTGAAAAAGCAGCTTCAGGTAATTCCACCCTGCCTCGAAAACACCTTTCCCCTGGAAATATCTCCCAAATATCAGCAAATTCCCAAGTTCCTTGTGAGAAAGGGAATCGTTCCCATCCTTCCTTTCTAAGGGAAGGCAGCCCAAGGAATAACAAACACGTTGAGCACAGGAGAGGAACCGGGAGCCCAAATTCCCTGCTCCCACTCGTACCCAGAGCTTAATTCTGCTCTGTAAAATGCAGATTCAGAGCATCTATTTGAGATTTGATTCCTCCACCCACGGGCCCTGCTGGAGCAATCTGCTCCCTCCTTGCTGTCAGTGCTATTAATTATGGCTCAAGATGCTGCTTTGTACCCGAGGTTGCATTTCCAGGGTACAAATCCGTGTTTATTTGCATGGCTGAGGTATTTTTCCCCCCTATTTTTGGGATGTTGTTTAGGATGAAAACTTATTTGTTGGCGGCTATTTAATTTTTTTTTCCCCCCTTATTTTTGTATTATAAAGTGGCGACTTCTGTGTGTGTATAAATGGAATATATTTATAAAAATGGAATCTATACGTGGTCTAATTATACATCTGCTGCTTCTCTACTCAGGAAAAGAGAACAAGGCATCAGGACAGGAGAATTCTTTAATCCTGATTAAATTAACTCCTACCTGTTTGCATTCTCCCAACCCGGAAAAGGCTCCTGAAGGACGAGAGGGATGAGCAGGGTGTGATGGGCTCGGGAAGGTGAAAGGGGAAACGAGAAGAAATGGATTTATTATTTCTTTTTCTCATGGAAATAAATGGATATATCCAACAGCAGAGGAAGTCTGACTGTGGAATAATGCCCAGAGGTCTCAGGTAAGGAATGACCTTTAAGGTGATTTATAGATTTGAAATAATTTGGGACTTGTCCAAAAAACGAATCCTGAATATTGTAAAAAAAAAAAGCCAAACAACCCAAGGAGACTCCGCTGTGCAAGATGAGAAGGCTAGGAAAAATTAATCTAAATAAATCAAGCAGAATAAATGAGAATAAAATGATAGTCGTGATTCAAACCTCAATTCTCAGCCACAGTGGGCCCTGGGAACTCCTCCTGGTAATGGCGAGTTATTGCTAAGACAGCAAAAAGAAAGCCTTAAAAGAAATAATTCCCTGGATTCCTGGAGCATCAAGGAAAAGAATCCAAGATGAAAACCACCCCCGTCCCGCTCAGCAGCTCGGGACATCGGCATTAATCCTTTGCAGGGTTTATTTTGAAAACGAAGCAGTCCAAAAGGAAGAGGCTTTTATTTCATATCAAGACTCTATTCCATGCAGATATTCCATAGCAAATACATTGCAGGAAAAGACAGTTAAAGTGCCTTTAGTCCCTCAGAACAGCCCGACTGTGCTGTAAATTCAAGTATGTGGAAAATAGGCCTTTAGTTACGAAGAGAATAATTTTTAATGCCAAAAAACCCGGGAAGTTTAACTCCCAAACCTTCCCGGGAGCGGAACCCACCTCCTTTGGGTGTCCCCTGACCCCTGGGCCTGTGTTTTCCCAGCTCTTTCCCAGGGGCCGAGGAGCGGGGAGGGGATGGAATTTTCCAGCCGGGACGGGCCCAGCAGTGGCACAGAGGAGGAGCTGGAGCGGAATTTGGGGTTTTGCATCGTTTTGAGCCCCCAGGGCCGGGCACGGCCACAGCCCCGGCCCTCCCGCCGCGGTGCAGGACACACAGGGACACGGGAGCAGGCCCAGAATCCATGGGAACACGGGGGAGAACCTCAGGATGTGGCTGGAGAAGTGAAATCAAACTACTCTGGCGCCGTCCCCATCGCGTTGTGGCGGCAGGGCTCCAAGATTAACCAGCACCTCGGAGCGCGGGAAAAGGAGGATTGATCCCGGTGGGATGGACTTGGAGCACCCAGACTCTGCTCTTCGGCAGATTTTGGTGACGGAAAAGCCATTTTCCCCTTTTTCCCAAGCCCCGGCAGCGCTGGGTTTTCCAGGAATTCACAGCCAACTCCTTTCCACCGCGAAGAATATTCGGGGAAGGTTTCTCCCCGCGGCAGCTCCCCGGAGGTGAAATTCCAGCACCCACGTGGAAAAGTGGGACAGAGGAATTTTGTGCTCCTCCTCAGGATGCTGCATCTCCAGGGTGGGCAGTGGATCCCAGCGGATCCAGGGAGGTGCCCGCTGGATCCAAACCTTCAGCCTGGAGCTGGCTGAGGGCAGGAGTTTCTCCTCCACCTCGAGGTCTCAGAGATGAGGAACTGGAGCTGTGAATGCTCCACCTGACCACATCCCAACCCAAATTCCTCAGTGGGAGGCAGAACCAACCTCTGGAGCACAGCTACGGGAGAGCCTGGTCTGGTTTGGTTCTCCCCTTTAAGGAAAAAATGAAAATAATTTAAAAATAAAGAGCCTTTTTCACCCCAGGCACTCCGAACTCAGCATCTCCCTGAAGTTCAGGTGTTTCCCGTATCCCAATCCAGCCATTTCTGTGCTGCGGCACTTGGATGTTGTTATTCCCCACCTGAATCCTTCCTTAATCTCCATATTTCCTCCAGAATCCTTCCAAAATCCTGGCTGCAGCACGCCCCAGTGATCTGTACTAAAGCACACTCTTTAAAGTCTGTTTTCCTTTAAATCCGTGGCATTTCAGAACTCTTGGATCTTTCCCAGCAGTTCTAGGGGCTGCGGGGGAAGAGAGGGACCCAAAATCTTGCTGTTCAGAAAAACAGGAAAAACAAGGCCTGAAACTATTGGAATTAACAGCTCAAATTGGACTATTTGAAACGAGTTAATTCCAGAGAAAATTCCTTATTAGCTCATAACCATTAGAAAGGAGATCGGATTTGGGGCAAAAACTAAAAGAAACATCCCTTTGAATCCTTCCCACTTCAGGGAAAGAGGGGGGGAGAAGACAATTTTTAGTTAAAAGCTTTATTTGGGGATAAAAATCTTCAAAATACGTCTACAGAGAGACCGTCTGGGCCAGAATAACCTGGCACGACTCAGCTCGAGCATTTTGGTGCTTTTATGCCATGAAATGCAGCAAAAATCTCCCCAGCGGCGACGAGAAAGTCTAATCTGGGGTCTAAATGCCACAAAACATCCATATTTATCTGTAATGGTTATATAAATTCAGCAGATGAGAAGGAAAACATTAATTAGACAGACCCTGCCTTTGGCAGTAATCACCACCAGTGACAGCTGAACCAGCCAGGGGATAAAATATGCACCAAACATGATTATCAGAATAAATAGCCGAGGAGCAGGAGAAAATTAAAAAAACAAGAGGGGAGGGGGGGAAAAGCCCCATCAACCAACACCTTTTTTTTTGGTGGGGGAAGGAAAACTTGACCTCACCCTGGACTTGGGGTCCTGCCTTTTTTTTTTTTCCACCAAGCTTCCCTCAGTTTTTGGGCCCCATCTGTGGAACTGGGCGTTTTGGGGATGCACGTGGAATTCCGGTGGCACGGAGGGGAGGAGAAAAACCCCTGAGAGGTCTCGTGTCAAAGGCCCTGGTTGGGGTCAGGATCTGGCATCCCGACATCCATCCAAATCCGCAGCAGGGGCTCATCCCAGACACGGTGGAACCAAAACAAAAACCAGGAAAAAGCTCCACTGGCCCAAAATGGTGAGGCTACCAGGGTGATTTTCAGACTTCCCGCGGTGTCCAGGCGCTCCTGATTGATCTGAAACGCCCAAGAAGGAGCTTGGATTCACTCCAGGATTTATCCTGAGTTCTCCAGTGCTCTGTCCCCATCCTCTCCCATCTGTTCCCTCTGGATCAGTGGCCTCGCCGTGAGGACGCATTTTGAAGGAATCTCGGATTATTTTTTCCCCACCCTCTGTCTCCTTTAGGGGGAAGGGTCGCAATTAACAATTTAGCAAATTAATTGGATGCCACAAAACGCATCAAAGCCGTTGGCTCACACAAATCCTGAAGGTGAGTCCTCTGCAGGGTTTTGTCCTTAAAATAGGCCAGGTTCCCCTTTTCCCAGAGCAGGGGGGTGGGAGGTGCTGCTTTCAAGGGAGAGCTGAAGCCACGGAGGTGGAAAACCAAGGATGGGGAGACCGGGGCTCGAGGCTGCTGAGCCGTGAAGGCAAAATTAAAATGTCAATTAAAGGAGGAGAAGGGCAGAGAGGAGGAAGGGACCGAGCTGGGGGTGCGGGGGTGGGAGAGGAGCCCTGGAGAGCCAACCTTACCCCTCCCGGAGCACCACGGCATCTGCTCCCACTTCCCAGCCACTCCAGAGGCACCAGCACCACGTTCCCGAGCACAGGCAGAGCCCCGAAAAGCTCCCCTCAGAACCTGCTGCTCCAGGCAGCCCCTGTTTTGCCCACACGGAGATTTTCCCACCGTCCCTGCCCCTGTTCAGGCTCCAGCGGAGGAGGGAAGGGGAAAAACAACCGAAAAGAAAAAAAAGCCCCAGAAATCCCCACCAGGCCGAACATCTGGCTGCACTGCTCCCCCACCACATCCAGGCTGGAGGCAGAGCCCGGTGCCACTCCAGCCCACCAGGATCCAGGCACATCCAGCCTCCCATCTCCCGGCCTCATTCCCTTAAAAACCTCCACCTGGAGTGGGGGTGGGGGGGGTTAGGGTCTTTCCCCTCTCCTCGCTGCTCCTTTTCCAAGAGGGGTCAGGCTTTGCAATAGGACAGGAGAAGATCCCAGCGCTCGGGACGCGGGAGATGCCGGCGGGGAAGAGCTCAGCACTGCTCTGCCTCCACAAATCCCTCCTTTTCCTGGCTGGCCGCCTCCACCTCCGAGTACGTGGCGTGGTTGGTGTGGTTTCGGAATTTCATGGCAGGCCAGCGGTGTGGCCGTCGCTGGGGACAGAAACAGAGGCGGGTGAGAAGCTTGGGGATGGAGCCTCCCGCCCCAATTCCCGCAGGGAAATGGGAAAGTGGGGCCTGGGACATGAACGGAGTCGTCCGTGCTGGAGTTTGAGTAAAAAAAAAAATGGATTTTAGGGGATCGTTTAATGCTTGGAAAGGGTTCTGAGCCACTAAATGGGCTCCAGGAAATGGAGCTTCCAGAGAAATCCCACATCAGCCTGAAAACAGGGATAATCTGTGCCCAGAGCAGCTGAGGAGGACCACGAGCATTCCCTGGAAGAGTCAGCTCCATGACCCCTCTTTGTCTCAAAGCAAGGACAGGCACTAAGGAGCCGGGGGCGGATAAATCCCTCCGACATTCCCGGTGCTCGGGGTCTGGACTGGCAGAGGCCACGCAGATCCACCCCCTGCAGCAGGACAGATGGAGGAAAAGGGCTCCAGGAAAAATCCAGGGAGGGACAAGGAAAGGCTGAGGGCTGGGTGTTGCTCATCCCTCCGCAGCAGCTCCCGTGCCAGGATCCATCCCACTCCCGGCTGCCTTGGGATCCGACACCACTCCCGGCTCTGGCTTTGGCAGCAGATGGAGCCTGTCGGACCCTCCATCACCCCGGGAATTGAACTCCTCCGTTTGGAGCGTTCCCGCAGCCCTGACACGGCGGCTGATGGCATCTATCGATAAAGTCCGGGAATCTGAGCCGAGCCCAGAACCCAGCGGGGCCCTTCGGAGGAGCCCTCCAGCCAGGCTGCTCATGGAGCAGGTGGGAGAGCCCGGCATTCCGTGGGGGAAAAGAGGGCAGCGAAATAAAAACGCTGTGGGAAGGGCAGGGGATGAGTTCAAATCAGCTCTGGAGGTTGGGAGATCAGCCCTGACCGCAGGACCACGGGAACGAACCCGGATATGGACTTCGCAAAATTCCCGTGGCTCCCCCGCTCTCCTCGGGAAGGTCGGGATTTGCGAGGGCAGCCGAGGAGGACAAAACCCGGCTGTCACTCACCTCGATGAAGAACAGGGCAGCGTGGGAGGTGGGGTGGCTGCTGACGTAAATCCCGGCCAGGATGATCCCTGCCAGGAGCAGCACGGCCAGGACGATCCCCACGATGGTGCCCGTGGGAATCGGGGCGCCCGCGGTCGTGGAGGGAAGGCTGCTTCCCGTGCCTGGAAAACAGGATCCAGCTGGGCCTGGAACTGTGCTGAGACCCCCTGCACAGAGCAACAGGGGTTGCATCCGTCACCAGGGACATCCCCCCTGGGGAGAAATTTGGCAAAAACTGGGAATAACGCGGATTTCAAAGGCGCCGTGGCTCCATCCTGTGCCCAGCTCAGCCACTTGAACTTCCCCGAGGGAACAGGGATTCACTCCTGCTTTGCACAGGACCTGACATCAGGTGAAGAGGGGTTGGATCCTTCCAGCCCTCTGGAATTGCTGAGAGCACCACGGCAGCAGTTTGGGGCTGATGGAAAGACCGGGACTGAGCAAGGATTCACGGGAACAGGGAGGAAAAAGGCAGAGCTGGGCAAAGGATGCTTCGTATTTGGATTTTCAGTGTTTTTAATGTCCCAGCCGGGGAAATTCAAAGGAAAAAGGAACTTTGTGTCTATGAAAAAATTGCGGATAAAAGGGAATTAAATGGAAGGAGAAAAGTTCTTGCCTGAGCTGGCATGGAAGGAGTGGGAAAAGTGGACAAAGAGCATCAGGGTAAAACAGATCATTCCCAACTCGCTTTTCACTGCCTGGAATGGCATCGATCAGGGTGAGGACAACAGGAATTCCATCTGGATCACTCCGGGGCTCACCCGCCCTCCCTGCTGCCCAAGCACGGCTCCCGTGCGCTCGGATCCAGGGAAAGTTGCCTTGGAGCAGGCAGGGAGGAGGTGAAGGACTTACCCTCTCCTCCGGCGAACTGATTGAGCTTCGTGTCGTCTGAAAGGAGAAAACAAGGCAAAAAAAAAATAAAGTCAGGAGCCTTCTACAACATTCCACGTTTCCCACCCATTCCCATTCTTCTGTGATGGGATCTCCGGGCAGTTTTCAATCTCTGTGGAAGAGGGAGGCACCTGGAAAACGACAAGAGACAGAGGGTGGGTTGTGGGTTGTGGTTTTCCTTCATGGAGGAAGCAGAAATATCTTGGGAAAGGGGACGTTCCACTGCTCCCAGTGCAAGGTTTGATCCATACGTGGGCGTCCGTGTTCAGCCGACGGCATCTGCGGCCAGTGCATCCCAAATAAATCCACGGGATGCCCAAAATCCACTTCCATTCTTTGTCCCCTTCTGGAGGAACCAGACAAGGCTGTGTCTCTCCAGGCTCCACATCAGTGCCCTCACGAGGGTGAAATCCTGGTCCGGAATTCCTGGCGTTTGGCCTCCGTGTGTGCCGGGGAGTCAGGATGCGCTCCAGCATCTCCAGGGGCAGATCCAGGGAGCTGGGAGGGTTGGGGAGGATGAGGATCCAGGGAACTGGGCTTGGTGGGAAGGGCGCGGATCCAGGGAGCTGGGGTGGCTGGAGAGAATGTGGATTCAGGGAGCTGGGGTGGTTGGGGAGGATGAGGATCCAGGGAGCTGGGACGTTTGGGGAGGATGCAGATCCAGGGATCTGGGCTGGTGGGGAGGAGACGGATCCAGGGAGCTGGGCTGACTTGGAGGACGCAGATCCAGGGAGCTGGGCGGAGTGGGAAGCACACGGATCCAGGGAGCTGGGCTGGTGGAGAAGACACCAGTCCAGGGAGCTGGGCTGGCTGGGAAGCACACAGATCCAGGGGGCTGGGATGGTTGGGAAGGATATGGATCCAGGGAGCTGAGCTGGTAGGAAGGATGTGGATCCAAAGAACTGAGCTGGATGGGGAGGACGCAGAGCCAGGGATCTGGTCTGGTGGGGAGGATGCAGATCCAGGGAGCTGAGCTGACTGGGAAGGATATGGATCCAGGGAGCTGGGCTGGTGAAGATGATGTGGATTCTAGGAGCTGGTTGAATGTGAAGGACACAGATCCAGGGAGCTGGGCTGACTGGGAAGGACGTGGATCCAAGGAGCTGGGATGGTTGGGGGAGGACACAGATCCAGGGATCTGGGCTGGTTGGGACGGACACGGATCCAGGGATCTGGGCTGGCTTGGGAGGGCACCAAGGGCCAGGTGCCCTCCTTTGTGTAGCTGTTCCTCTGCTGTTTTCCAGACGAAGTTCTCCTCCCGGAGCAGCTGCCGTTGTTTCCTTCCAAGATGACAAATGAACTTCATGCTCGGCTGTGTCACAGAAAGCCTCTCGTTCTTTTTTTTTTCCAAGAACTGGCGATGAGTTGGAAAATAACCTCGGTGGTGGTGTTCCACACCCCCCCTCTTTTCCTTTAATTGCTCCTTTCAGAGTCAGCCCCGCCAGGCGGGAGCTCCGTTCCTCCATCCAGCTCCTTCCCGGGGCTGAAGGACAATTCCTAATGTTCCTTTCTCTTTCTTCTAATTAGCAGTTTGCGTTCGGGGCTATTAAGCAGCCAAATTGCAGCGATACCTGTGCCAGGATCGGCGGAGCCGGCCCCGCGTTAATGGGATTATCAAGCTTTGGAACTCGGGAGTCTCCAGGGGAGCTCCGGGCTTTGTGTGGAGCTGGAACGAGCGGCATTCCCAAGGAGAGGGCAATCGCCGTGTTCATTCCAGGCTGAGAGTCCTGGCAGCCTCGAGCCACCAGCGAAGACCGAGAGCATTAAAAATTAAAATCCCGGGGCGCCTCTCTCCGGGATTAACCCCTTCAGGATCCTGAGGATTCTGCCCGCCGTGGCTTGCTGACCTTCACAAATGGGTACAAAAAGCTGGGAAAACTCTTCCCACCGTGCCACATTCCCCCAGGACTCATCTCTCGGCTGCCCGTCCTTCCCTTTTCCATCACCTCCTGTACTCATCCCTGTCCAAGGCCAGGTTGGACGGGCTCGGAGTGACCTGGGCTATGGAAGGTGTGGGGTGGAATGGGATGAGCTTCGAGGTCCCTTCCCAGCCAAATCCCTCTGGGATTCCATGATCTGATTGTACAGATCCAGGTATCATTGCTCCTCTTTTACAGGTGGAGAAATGGACTCGGGAGGGGAGGTTGGGATGAAATTCCTCCCCGTGAGGG
>WBMZ01002324.1:0-98021 GCA_013400975.1 Atrichornis clamosus
TATATATATATGTAGATATAAAATATCACCATAAATATATAGCATCACCTAGTAGAGGACCTATTATTTTAACAGAAGTAAATATTATTGGAGCTGTTATACAGTTAAAGAGTTGAAGTAAAAGAGTCTGCAGCTAAGTCTTGTCTCCTTAATTGTATGCTGTTAGAGAAATTAGAACCACCTGATGATGGGGGGGGGGGGGGCGCGTAGTACACTAAAACAACAATTCTAACTTTTTGAGACCAGCCTTGTGTAGAGGTAGGCTTCCTTTCATTCCAAAAAGCCTAGAGCAGAAAAAAAGTTTGTGTTTGGACATCTAAACCCTCCGAACTTTAAAAAGCATAGAAGCCAGAAAGAGGAAAGAGAGATGAGACTGTGAAGCAATGCAGACAAAAGATCTTTAAATAACAGTACTTAGACACAGTGTTTTGTAAAATAGGTATTAAGTAACCATATCAGTCTTGTCAACATCAAATAGATTCAATTATGACCACTGTAAATTCCAAGGTGGAAATCCATCTGATATAATAGAAATAACATCTATAAATATCTCAATCTGATCAAGAGGCCTGGGGTGATGCGCAGAACCCCAGTGGTGTCAGGCAGCTCTGAAATCACCCCATACCAGTAAGGCCAGTGTACCAAAATTTGTACCAAAACCCAAAGAGGACAAAACAGAACAGTCCAGTAATCATCAGGGATTAGAGACTCCCAGTCCCAGAAGAGCTCGGAAGACCCAGGGGCAGGGGAAATGCTGCAAAGCAACATTAACTTCACGGTGGGATTCCAGAGGTAACCGTCCTCAGGCTGTGCTCCCTGAGCATGTGAGCCACAGGACTGTGCCACGTACATGTCTAACAGCCATGGTTATCCTGTGAGTGTGGATGTGCAAGTGGAGATCCTGAAGATCCACTGAGGAAAATTATGACAATTATTTCCTGGTCAAAAACTACCAACAACCCTTGAGAAACGGAAAGTATTGGTAAAACAACCTTAATGTCTACAAAATAATGCAACAAAATCACCTTGAGGACTCAATCCAGTGTAGCTCTAAAAGATTAGTAGTAGCCTAGAAAAACAAACAAACAATCAACCAAAACCCCAGGGTATTACTGTCTCAGAACAAAGTCTTCTGGGGGATGGAGATAAACAGGAGAATTTGACTTGATTTAGGCTGAGACACTACTATACTGAAAAATAAATCCAAGACTTTTTGAAACTTGTACTTGTTTCAAGTTCAATCTAATGTCATTAAATTTGGATTCAAAATATCTACTGAAGTTTAACACGTTCAGAATTTCTGTGGACTTTTGTCTATGTTCTTGTGTTTGTTGGTCAACTGGGAAATTCCCTCTGCCTGTCTTGAAACTTCCTCTTGTCATTCTGTGTGTACCAGTAAGACCTTTAGAGAATGAAAGTAAGGGGAAACAAAGTCTTTACTCTTATCTGACAGGCTGGTGCTGTAAATAATGCACTGTTCTAACACCATTCCCAGGAAGTCTCATTGCATGACAAATGCCACAGTCTGCCAACACTGGCAGTTCCCATCTTTTCTTATTGAAAGATCTATTTAGATGCATCAAGTCCTGAAGGCTACTTCTGATAAGAACAATGGGCAGTTTTAAAGGAGAATAGGCAACATTTCAATTACAAATTTCTATTTTATTATTAGCCTAATTTGGTCTCTTTGTGATAAACAAGATGTTTTACATATGCCTAGTAGTAATAATTGATAGTTCATGCTTCTGTGTGTTATACTTGTTAAAATATTTGCATTTAAAAGCAAAGTTGGACTTCTAGCTCTTGGCTATGTACGTATCTTTCCTGAGGAGTCTCAACTAGAAGAAACATTTTGAATTATAATTGTCTTCCAAATCTCAAATTAAGAGAGACAGAACACTGTTAACCCTTCACTTAGACCACTTATCTATGTGAAAACAAAATGTGATTTCGGAAAGTTGGGTAGAGACCTAGTGGATAGTCTGGAATCACTTGACTCTTCCTATATTCAATCACAAAGATTAGACGGATGAGTACAGATTACTTATATTGTCAAGGGCTGGGAGATCAGGCCTCAGGTAATTACAGCATTAGAACATATGTACTTTATGAGGAGATCAATTTTACAGTTAAAAGCTTTATTAGAAAAGCAAATTACTTGAAACTTTGCAGAAAGTAGCAATAGATTATCAAAGAAGAGATCCTGCGTTCAAAATACTTGCTGAACTCACACAAGAACTTATTACTTTCAAAAAGCTGTGTTGTATAGAATGTTTCCTATGTTGGATTTAGGGAACTTTACATTGTATTCACTACAGAATTATGAAATACAGATATGCAAATCCAGTGTTTTTAACTGAGGCATCTGTAAGAAAGAATATAATGTTTGAAGGCTATTGTTTTCAAAAGTGACTTGTTACTTTGCTGTATGTCACTGGTGATGTGCGTGGGGAAACATCAAGAGTACTTCTCAAGGGGCTGAGGAGACAGAAACATCTGTCTCTGCTGCTCCTTCCTCTTCAGGGGGAGGACTCCTCACACTCTTCACCTGCTCCAGCACGGGGTTCCTCCCATGGGACTCAGTCTTCCACAAACTTCTCCAACACGAGTCCAATCCCACAGCCTGCAGTTCTTCACAGCCTCTTCCAGCATGGGTCCCCCCCAAGGTCACAAATCCTGCCAGCAAACCTGCTCCAGTATGAGCTCCTCTCTCCACAGGGCCACAGGTCCTGACAGACTGGTCCTGACTTCCCTGGGGTCATGGCCTCCTTTGGGAATCCAACTGCTCTGACATGGGTCTCCGTCCAGGGGCTGCAGGAGGCTCTCTGCTCCACCATGGACCTCCATTGAGCCACAGGGAAATCTACTCTGGCGGCTGGAGCACTTCCTCCCCCTCCTTCTACACTGAACTTGGTGTGAGCAGAGTTTTTGTCTCACATATTCTCACTCATCTATTCAGATGCAATTGCTGTTGTGCAGGTTTTCCCCCACTTCTGGAATAAATTATATCCCATCCACTATAGCTGATAGACAACAGCCTTGGCCAGCAGTGAATTCAGCCTGGAGCTGGCTGGTGTTGGCTCTATCAGACATAGGGGAAGCTTTTGGCACCTGCTCACCCTTGTAGCCCCCACACTATCAAAACCTTGCCACAGAAATCAAATTCATTACTCAACCAGACAGAACTTTGCCGCTTCAGCAGAGCTAGCTCTCCCTCTTCCCTCCAACATTTATGCATTCCTTCAACAGATTTTATGCCAAATCACACCTCTTTTAATCTTTCCTGTTTATTTTCTCTTGCTCAGTAAAAACATTTTTTTAACGTATAGAGAAGGCAGGGAAACTGGCTGGGGTATTGCCTTCTTCCTAAGGGAATCATATTCAGAGGCAGAGCAGAGGCAAGTAGTTGCCATATCAGTTACAGTTCTGGAATTATGGATGCCCTGGGTTGTGGACTGACCTTATGCAGCTTCACTATGAGCTGTAAGTTGTTTTAGGTCAATCTAGGCAGCCTCAGTGTTAGAGAAATTGCACTGAAATTCTCAATGCAATCAAGATATAGGAAAGACAGAGACTTTGTGCTCATACACTGACATTATTCTGTCCTGTCATTTATTCTGCAAATACACAGACATTTGCTCTACTAGTTCATACTTTCTTTTCCACTAGAACATTACTGTTACTACTTTTAAATGGCAAATGAAGCCTGTGATAGTAAAGTACTGTAAAAGAAGAGCAGAGTCAAATACCATCAGTAAATACATAATCTAGAGAAAGAAATGAGAATTGAATAACAGCTTGACAGTAGCAAGTTGTCAATTCCGAACTTCTGTAGTCATAGAAAGTCATGTTATTTTGTAAGATAATTTTGAGGTACACCAGGAAAAAAATAGAGTAGATTAAATCTTTTGCAATGTTATTCTTTGGTCAAGCAAAAGTATATCAGTGTGTATATATCAGGTGCTTTATCCAGCTGAGGGACTCACCCACAGCATCTCAATCAAAAAATGAAGTTTTAACTAGCTTTGAAATACTTAACTGTCCTTGACAAATATGGGCACCATGTTTTGCTGAAACAAGAGACTTTTTATTAATAGATTCCTGTTCCACGTTCTACACTGAAGATGAGAGAACTAAGTGCTTACAGTGAAACAGTAGGGAGGCTTATTAAATCAATACACATCTGTTAGATAATGGGCTCTAAGTCAAGAATGTTATTCTGAAAACCTCTCAGCAAAATGTTGCTTGTTTGGCACTGTTTTCCTACAGCTATTCCCTCGTTGACGGATCCCCTCCAGAGCTGACCATCTATTTTGTAGTGTTCAGTTCCTAACAAGCGTGTCCAAACATCTCTGCCAAATGGAAAGGATTCTCCAAAAATCTCAGACAATATTCTCAATTATGCCAGCAAGTGACAGCAAGATGCTGTGAAGTTTAAATCTCTTCATCCCATAACAGAAGGTAAAGGCCTTAAGAACACTAAGTAAACCAATGGGAGCCAAAAGATCCCCTATACGATTGCAATATACTGGTAACAATTTGTAATGACATCCTGAAATACTACAAAATTATGCAGATATATATACCAATACAAGAATATATTATTGTATTAAATATACATGACAGATTTCTCAATTAAAACGACTTGATTTGCATATCTTTTGGGACATGCAGCCCCTTTGTTTGTGTGACTGGGTATCACAGCTCAGTCAGCAGACATGGTGTTCCTGAGCATTCTACCTCTGCCTTCTAAAGTCTCTCTAAATGAGTCACTTCCCCGTCTGTGTGTGCACTCCCAGCTTTTGTCTGTCTTGCTTATTTTTGCTACAAACTGTGTGAGGCAAAAACTGCCCCTTGCAATACCTGTGAACTGTTCAGCAGTTTCATTCAGAGTCCCTGGGCACTACGGTAATAAATCTGAGTAAAATAATATTTACCCAGTTAGAGATGGGTAAATATTTTACCTTTATCATCCTTAAAAAAACATGTAGCTCAATTCTTAATTGGTGTGTCTATATTATTTCAGAAAGGAAGAGTAAAGAAACTTAAAAATTAAGCTATATCTAATAGATGTAATGTGTAGGAGCCTGCGCAAATAAAGCAAGATGTTCTGAAAAAATGGCAGGGAAGGCAAAGAGATCAATTTATGCTTATGACACTTCACTCACCCATCTTATTTCCATGATATGCATATATTTGGCTACTTCTGTAATATTTGAATTCGTGTTTTACAGCATGCAAATGGTTTCTTCTGTAGCAGGAAAACATAAATGAAAAATGTACAAGTCAGACTCTCATCTACTGACTCACCATGGTAATCCCTCATGCAGTGGTGTCAGGGATAGCACTGAGCATGGGCAGAAAAAAATAAGGGATGGCTGATGTTTGCACACTAAACAGTGTGAATCATAACATGATATCAATATTAATCTATCCCTTATAAAATCTTAAGACCTCTTCGTTTAATGAATAAGATGCTGCCCAACAATAATCTGTACTTTTCCAAATTAGCCACAAACCCTCTGGTTTCTCTCCAATTACTTCTTTTTTTTTTTTCTATATCTCTAAATGTTACTGACCTAAAAAAGATTTCATCAAAGGCGGTAGGAATCCTAACCCCTCTAGCAACTATTAAATTGGTCCACTCTATGTCCTGTGCTGACAAATCATTATACTCCAGAGCCTTACAATCCATGGTAGTATCTCAATTAGGGATAAAGATGAAGCAACAGTGTTCCAAATTCACCCATCCATCTAAATTTATTCTTAAATAAAACAAAAAAAATCAATATACAGTGATCCCTAGTGGGTCATTGCTAAGTTCACCCATAACAGAACACTGTTTCTGTAGTAAACAAATCAAGTGGTTTCAAATCAACAGTTTAAAGTTATGTAAAGTGTCCTGCCTATGTTTAACGACATTGGAACTCTTCCTTTTTCTTTTGTTTTCTTCCATTTTGATATTAAGTGAAAACTTAGCTTTTAATTTTTAAACTTTAATTTTTATTTCAATTTAGAGTTTGCTTTGACAAGTACTATGCGCAATGAATGAGGTCTGGCTCACAGAGGTGACGCATTCTGAAATCCAGGGTATTCAGAAAATATTAGTGAAATGACTGAAAAATACATCTGCTGAATTTTATTGATTTCTTCATTTTTGTTAACTGACCGTCCTAGTAGAGACAAGAGTCCTGCTTAGCTTTGCCATCTCCAATGCTAAAGCTCTTCCCAAACATGTCATAAGGACCACAGAATTTATTACCTTTGGCACTAAAATACCAGTACCATGTGCCAACAGTTCAAGAGATTTTAAGTAAGCCTGAAAGTGAAATGAGATTTACTTTTGTCTTTTAATAGGCAAATATTGTGCATATGACTGGGCCATGCTGCCTAATGCTGAACAAGAATGCCCAAACAACAGGAAGTGTTCTACTTTTGGTGAGTCTTTTAAACTCTAAATTTCAGTCTGCTGAAAGTAGGCTCTTGTGTCAGCAGAAGCTATTGTGAGGGAAAGGAACACAGAGCATTGTTTGTGCTATTTCTATAATTCCAATTTCCTAATTTTATAAATTGAGTTTATCAGAGGCAACAACCACCAAATGGCTGAAATTACATAATCCGCAATTAAGAAAAATAAGCAAACCTATTTCTTCTCAGAACAGCACTTAAGTTGATGCTGTAAGTAAAAAAAAACCCCAACAACCTACTACAGGTTTTCTGATGTGTGGTATCACTGCTACAATTGCACTTTTTAACCTTGTGAAACAATTTGGAGGATGTTAAATACAGCTACATTTCACTACTAAATGGTTTGGCATCTGCTGCAACAGTCAGGAAACTGTCTGGCAGTCTTTTTGTACCCCCTTTTATTAGAGCACGTGAACTCAGACTACAAGAAACTCTCCTTTAGGCAACAAACGCTCTAATTCATCTCTATATTTGGGATACTGCGAGCCAACCAGTGGAAGGCTACTTGCAATGACAGCTTTTCCACTGTGCTTTGGCATCATCATTCCCCACCTGACTAGACTAAAATAAGCATTATTTTAAACACAACGTCACTCCCTGGATGGGTTCCATAGGCAACTAGACCCCACAACTCCTTGGGGACTTCGAACTTGTTGAGATGCTCAATGTATTTCATCAGATTTAGAATCATGAGATTCACTAAATGATGAATGAATGCTGAAGATGTCTTAAAGATTTTATACCTTCCTGAAATCAAATGCTTATAATAAAGTCTGTAATTCACCTATTGGTCCTTATCTTACAGATGCCTCAATGAACACGTCTATGGCAAATGGAATTTGAAACAGTCAATAGCCTGTCAGCCCATAGTGAGAATTTACTGCTTACGTTTTACCAGTATCTTCAATTTGGTCATCAATTTTTTGTTTCAAATAACCTAGTAGATCCCAGGTACACACTAAGTTCAGTAGCAGACAAAGTGCTAATCTAATTAGTAACTAATCTGATCTAATTTCTGTCAAGCTGCCAAACTAGGAAGGTTAGTTGACTGTAGGTTCAGTTATTTCCACTGGCTCTATCCTTTTGAAGTACAACAGAGGTTGAGGGAAAACATTTCCTTGAGGTCAGATTCCAATTTCAGAGTGCAACTCGTTTTCTACAGCCCCCACCCAGTGGGCATTTTATGCATTTCAAGCCACGATGACTTTTATGCCGCACACATGGATACCTTGCCACACCCAAAAAGGAGCAACTAAAGTTACATGCCATGGTTGGCAAGGAAGGAAAAATTTTACCTTCAGAGAAGGAGTATTCTACCTGCTAGACAAACATTAATTAATTAATCTTGCTGTTTCAAAGTACAACTCAGACACATACGTTAACGCTGACAGTTCATCCAGGTGGGGACAGTGCAGCTTTAATGGTTGACCTGCAGCTTTACACTTATCTTAAGATGTCATTAGTTGTTCACTTAAAAGAAAAAGTATAGTTTTAATACTTGGATTTTTATGTTATTTTGAATAAGCTTTTCTCAGTTAATGCAGTGTCCTATGTATTGGTGGGTCAAATAAACTGAAGTTATCTTCCTGATAGATATGTATAACAAAATGCTACATTGTATTCCAGTGCAGTGTAACAGGGAGTCTTACCAGACAGCTGTTCTTTGGGTAAATAATTTTTTGATTCTAAGATCATTAAGCTGCTTTTTTCCCCTCTGGAGTTCAGAACTAATTCTTCTAATAGTAACACCACATTGTGCTGTCAATATGGGAGCAGTGAATATTTACACTGTGGGTGTAAAGTAGTGTAAACAGATCTCTGGCATAAGAACTCTCATCAACTTCAAAGGCCTTTGAAGAAGCCCTGATTCTGACTACCAAAATCCATCCGAGTTACATCACTGTGAGAGAACAGCATGGTACCTACTGTGAAATGAATATTCTGACCATATCAATCTTTTTAAAATTTAGTATTTTATTATGACCCATGACTTAATTCACCTTTTGTACTGCTCTGTTTAATTATAATTTTATCTATTAATCATGTTAATCCAATAGATTCTGACTTAATCAAATGCAAGTCAATTACTTTGTCAAATTATATTTTTAATGAAAGACATTTTTTAAGGTTGAATACCAATTAGAGATGTGTTTAGAGAAGTGTGGACAGCTTTAGACCATGGGAACATTTGACTCTCCCCTGAGAAGGTAATTTTCATATCCACTTCCAGGTCAAGTAGTTTGAAGAACTCTTCAGAACAGACACTGGACTCACAGTAGCCAGTTGTGCCTATGCACACAGGCACTGTCCTGCCTTAAAAATTACTGCATGCCTACTGTCTGATCCCAGGAAGGGATTAGGCTGGGTAGACTTTAAAGGAGAAATCATGGCTTGCCACATGAGAATTAAAATTAAGGGGAAGACTACACTCTCCAGCTCTAACCTGGGGAGGTTTTCTTGCTCCTGAGACAGTAACTTGCCTAAAAAGTGTATGCGATGTCATCAGTCCAGGATACCAAATGGCACCAGAAAGTTACACAATGTACTAGCCTTGGCAAGAGAAGTTCATCCTTGATATTTGGTGACATTTGTAAAGCTGCCTCAGGTACCTGTGCTCGTGTCTGTTTGGAAGGACAGTAGTGTGAAAGTGCATAGAACTGAGCAACTTAGGGATGAAGTACCCTGACTTCATTGAAGGCAAGGTATTTAGCTCCGAGTATTGTTTTCATTTAGTGATCCACTACAGATTTTCTTCTAAATCTAACCAGTTTCCAGCTTTTTTTTTTTTCTTTCTGTTTTTTGTTGGTTTCATTTTCCAGGTGAGGCACTTGATCAACTTCATTAGAGCTTGAATTAGACCATGGCCAGTATCAAACCTCTTAGGCTCTAAAAAAGTAACATGACTGATTGCAGGAGGCTGGCAGAAAGGAAAGACCAGCTTCCTGGTTGTTCCTCTCTACTATACATCTCATTTTTCCTTCTTACTGGGATGTGTCAACCTGCTCCTTGGTCCTGTCTTTAAATATTCTGGGTTTCAATGCAAACATTTGATACATGATGCAATTATTCTTTTGTCTAAATGGAGGATATCACTTAACTAAGGTAGTTCAACACAGTGAGCTTTTAAATGGCATTTTGTAAGTCCTAAAGGGGTTTCTTTCTAGGATGAATTTTAAATCTTTCAGCTTCAATATTTATGCTTCGCAGCTGACCAGAAGGGAGTGTTGTTGGAGAGTGGTGCTGCTTGTATCCCTCTAATTATATACAGAGGACTTGGAAGGCAACAGCTTTCCAAACTTTGAATTTGCATAGCAAAGCGAACATTAAGAATGTAAAAGACTTGGTCTAGCATTGAGAATACTGAGTGACATAAAACACAAAATGCATTTTGTCTACAGATACACTGCAAACACAAAGAGGAATATTTCAAAGACACTAACCTTTATAGATTAAATTTGGTCTTTTGCAGTATTACTGACAAATACCTTACTAAAGAATTGATCTCCAGTTGTAATACTGATCTCCAATTAGAAGTAAATGAACAATGCTATACACATTGATTGGGTATGGCTTTCCTGCACCAACTATGCAGTCATTTTAAAATCATCACATCCATTTAATTACTGTGATTAAGATTAAAATAATTTGAGTTACAAAACTGTGTTAATGCTCTAAATTCTTTTACATAAAAACATGAATAGCTTTAATTTACTGTTAATTGAATCAAAATAAATATTAAGCAAGAGAGACACCTGGGCATTTTGAAAGAAATTACGCCAGTCAACCAGAGCTCAAGTTTTCTCACAAAACTGATTGATGGCATGGAACACAGTAAACAATCTATTTTCTTGCTCCTAACAGCTACATGATGTCCTTGTTTCTTATAGTAACTGGATTGTCAATACAATATTGACAAAGCATCATCAGGCTGGAGCCAAGCTGACCTCACATCCCCATTTTTCTTTCTGGGCATGTAACCTTCTGCTGCAGCTCAGGAACAGCAACCAGAGCTGCACTGTCAGAAAGGCAAAGCTCTCAGGGTACCTCAGAACACCAGAGTTGCACTGACTGGATGAAAGAGCAACTTAAAAACGAGACTGTTTTGTGTCATTGTCAGGTTCCAGAAAGACTGTGAAAGCCAGGTATTTTCTGCATAGCTGCACACACTTTTCTGGAGCTGGACAAAAATGCACAAGATATTGGTTACCTGAGCACTCCCAGGCACCATTTGTCATCTGTTGGACATTGTGAGAGGAACCATAAAACTTGGCAAGCTTTGCAAAATTTCTGAACAAAAGTGTTTCCTTTCTCAAAATTCGAAACAATCCAAAAATCCTTGTGACCCAGGACTAAATACCAAATCCTGGTTAACACAAAGCAGGACAAAACAAAACTACCCAAAATATCTGCACTTAATTTCATGATTCTATAAAATCTAAGTATCCTGAATGTCTTTTGTGGAGGTTACACAAGCTCACTCTCTGCAAATATGCACATGGAAAGAAATTAAGTAAAAAATGCTGTATATACATTAAATCACTGAATCACTATGTTTTGGACAAGGGTGTTCTGTACAGCAAAGCCTCATGGAGCTTCCCTTCAAAGAAAACTAAATCTGTAAATATTCTTCAGTTCAGTATCACAGCAATTTTTGTTTATTTTGTAAGTGTACATTACATCACAGTGGTTCAGTCCTTTGCCAGAACTACTGACTGTTCAACCAGAATTAGATGCGTTTTGAAGCAGTAATCACTGATTTAACTGAAGATTACCATGCAGTTATATTTTTACATCATAAAACATATGGAACAGATTTTTATTGAAAATAAAAACTATTACAGTATGTAATTAACACTAAACTATTCTTGAGGCTTAACTGTCCAACACAATGACCAAATGATAAATTTATGTTTTACTTAGCCACGTTAATGATGTTAGAACTGGGGACAAGTTTCTGTATGGTTGTCACACACCAAATCCACACCAAATTCCAATTTTCTTAATCAGTTTTTAATGCTGATGAACATTCCACCCTACTCCCACCCCCAACGTGTTCATTATTATATTCTTCTTTCTGAAAGCCTTTTCCTCAGTCAGTTACAGTGACAGAAGAGTGTTGGCATCTGTCTGCAACCTTGCAGTTTTAGCAGCTTTGGGATAAAGCAACTTTGTTACTACTTGGTGCTGCAGAAGTTATAGCCATACCTCTTAATCCTTCTGTTCACCTATCATCCTGGATTTTTCACAGTTCTAAATTTGTTCTGGTTTATACAGCTCTAGGATTTTTCCGACCTTCCCCCCTTTCCACCAGCCCTTTGTTTTAGGGATGTGTAGCCAGTTGATATTACAGTTGATTGGTACACATGAAAAATGAAAAGCCCGCTTAAATATTGCCTATTAGTACTGCAGTACTTGAAATCTCCCCAAATGATCCCTACTCTCATTTACATGACCTAGTTAATTTTCCCCTCAACACTTTCAAACAGAAAGGCATTGCTACATTTGAATGAACCATCTTGCCCTCATCCCAGGCTGATTACTGGGCTTGCATTAATATCCTAAAGTAGTTTCCCTTCACACGAAACTGCCACGCAGCAAAACCTCACCTGTGCTTGCTCCCTGGAGCTGGTCTTTGCTGCCATTACAAATGACATCTGGGTGGATTTCTCTGGCACAAAAGGATACTTCCATCCCTCTTTAACCCTGGCTGGGGATAATTAAACTGCACCGTTCTCTTGAGCCCATGGCGATTTAGCACAAGAGTTTTGCATTTCCATCCGGACCTACTGGAGAAGCCAAGTGCCTGACTAATTTTGTGCATGTCAGTACACGAGTGTCTGAGCAGTTCCATTTACAACAGTCACACTACTTACATGCTTAGGATTAATTACACATTTAAGACAGATTTACCAGTGATTATCATTCATCGCAACTGCAATGATTTAGGTCCTTCCATGAAGCTAGCCTAAGTGCGTACGCTGCCTTCTTCTTTACAAAAGTTTCTGAAATATTATCAACTCCAAACGTAATGGAAAATGATAAGTTAAAACAATAGTATTTTTTATCATGTACCTTCTGTATTAAATTTAATCTAGGACTGTTCACAATATGACATTTTCCTTTAATTTCTGCAAAGGGCTATCTTTATTCAGCATATGCACGTGGTGGAGGCTTACTAAGACAGAGATACGAGGAAGAAAATGCAGGGTTAATAATGATATAAAGGGATTGAGACTTTTAAGAGTCAAGTCAATTTTCATCCTGATTGATCATAGTCAAATACAATAATTGCCAGTTAAAATACCACTCCAAGAGGGCTCAGTGCTGTAAGGGAGCATCAGAAAAGCTCAGCTTCAGCCACCGTCTGTTAACAGGGCTATTTTCACAAACTAAGGCTTTGCATGAAATGGTCCTAAACCATGGGAAAACAAATATGGAAACAAGGAAGGAATTCCTTTGTTTTTCTTGCATATTACAGCACTTCTCTGATAGTCCCATCACTGAGGGCCCATGCATCCTGAGCACAAGAAAAATACTGATGTTTTGTTTTAGTAAGCCCTTATAAAAAGGTTTTAGCATTTCTTTACTCTTCTTTGAGTCTGATTTCCAGTCGTGATACAGCCACATCAAATGTGACAAAATCCTACTGGCTGCACGTCAATTGCTGTTCAGACAGTTTTTATACTGGCATTCAACAATTATCAAATAAGTAGCTCAAGGAAGGAAGGAGAACATTCCACCTGTTTCTTTCAGATTCTTTCCTCCTTTTTTTTTTTTTTTGCCAGTAATAAAAAAATGTGTGGCTGGAAATTCAGAATGTTTCAGACCTTCACTTCAGATATCCTGACACAGACTTTAGCCATGTTTTGGTGTAAACTGCAAGAAATATACAGTTATTAATTGCTGCCATTAAAATCCAAGTTTGGGCCACTAATCTGCTCTACCAAAGCCATATGACATGTTTTCAGTTAGTAATGGCTCCTCAGGAAGAAGAAAACCTTCTCCAGTGCCTTAGACAAACTTAATAAGTAGATTTTTTAGAACAGCTATGAAAATTATCAATTCAGCACACACGGTACCTGAGTGGTGAAGATGCATGTTTATATTACAACATATATGCATCTATACAATAAATACTGTCATAACTTGTACCTGTTAGTTAGTGATTACCTAAAACATCCTTAACTTCAGAATCACAATTTCTAAAATAAATTCCAATAAATATTTGCCTAATTTATATTCAACTTGCCATATTATCAGTTAGAACACTATTCAAAGAATTTTCTGGTTTTAGGTTTTGACAATGGAAATGCATCTTTCTAATGACAATATGAAAAATTAAAAATAATTACATATATTAATTTATAGCTATTTATTCATAATTAAATCTCTATCTAAGTGTCTAACTGTGTATTGCTAAAAGACACAAGCAAATGAGAAATGTATAGTTTATCTATACACATAATAAAGGCAAAATAAATACAGGGTAGTCATTTTATATTATCCTTTTGATCTTAGGCTACCAGTGGAACACATAATCTTTTATTTATATTATGTGAGGTAAAATTTTGAAACAGGATTTTCTGTGTCTATCTTCCTGCTCACTTCATAATTAAGCCTGTAGGGCTGCATGGTTTAGTTTTTAATGCTGTACTTGTCAATTTCTGTTATCACTAATTTAAAGTTCACAGCTCCATATATCATAAAAATATGAGGGCAAAACAATTTTTATATAGATATAGATATTAAAAAACCCCCAACCAACAACAACAAATATGTTTTTCATTGAGGAGGTGGCTAAGTTTTCCTGTGTGTTGTGTTGATGATTTAATTTCAAACAGTGCTGATTTACAGAGAGCACAAAGCTCTAGTGACATGCACTTTCCTCCACACCTCCATACCTTCCCCCGTATATACATACAGATATATATATATATATCTGTATGTATCTCTGAGATAAAATTATTGCCTTCATTAGTACGTTAACCTTTTTAATTTAGCCCCAAATGTGCTACCACAGTCAGTCCTACCAAGATCAACCATGACACTCACTATGAAGAAAAAGCATCTCTTATTTTACACAAAACATTACAAGGTCAGATCTGTGCCTTTCATCTCTTCCCACCTTCACCAGACTGAACAATAGGCAGCAACAATCCTGTGATATCCACAACTAATTTATCCAAGAAGAAGACAGGTAGCACTCTGAACCGCACTGCTGCCTGAATAGGTGCAGTAAATAAGCAGCTTAATGGTAGCCTTTCAGGCAGGAGGGCAACATATCACAGCATGGCATTTTTATAATCTTCTTGGCATGCCTACAGCCAAGAGCAGCGAGCTGAGCGTATGTTCCCTCTTCTGTCGGGCTGAGGATGCATGTAATCGTTAGATTGTGACACATTGTGCCTTTAAGCAAGTTTAACTGTTTTATATCCCCTCTGATCTACAGCTTTGTACATCTGTTAAGTTGTCTCTTAAACTTCAGTCAGCACATCTGTGGATCTGATCTTTCTGAAGCTCATCCATGGCTTAGGTTTTGCACAGTGTTTCTTTGTATCTGTCCAGTGTTTATTTGCAAGGAATACCTTTGTATTGGTGTGCTTGCTGAGCTAGAGCAAAAGCACAGAGTTAAATCTATATGGGACATCTTCATCTGGCATAAATTGAGGCATACTAGGAACTTATTCCAATAACTTGAATTATAAATTGGCGAAGTGACTAAGTTCCCTTTTCTTTTCCCCGCCCAGAAGACATTTTGCTCTAGGGACATAAAGGAGGAATTACTGGGCTTCTCCCACAGAGTCCCCTAGGAATACTGATGAAATGGTCCCAATTATGGATGGATGCACTAATTTGCTGGTGCACTGACTATGGTCTTAACCTCTGAATGATGTCAGCAGGATTTCAGCTACAATTACCTGCTGACCAGCCTCTCAGTATTCTGTCCTCCGGCAGGAAGCAGCCCTTACCAGCCAGCATTCCCCAATCCTGTTGCACAGAGCCTGATGCAAGTAGTGCTGCATAGCAGACTGAGCCAGCAAAGCAGAAATCCCTTTAAGTCCTAGAAAGAGTTGCAGAAGTCCTCTTCAAAGGAGTGTATGTTATTCATAAAGACAGCCTGAAGATCTCTGCAGAAAGGCTGATATCAAATTTTTTTCATACCACTGTTTTATGGTGAAACACTATGCATTGAGAGCCTTCACGGAAATTGCAGGCATATGGAAAGAACGTCTGAATGGTCCCCAGTACAGCAGGTCTCAATAATGCAGAGACTGGGTGATGACATTTAAAGTTGCCTGTAAGCATAAACTCAAAGTCAGAAGGGCCTCACAGCTTCTACCATGCAGCCACCAAAATGCAAAGATGCTATGGTAAACCTTAGGCTAATACAGTTCTCTCTGCATGTACTTGTCACTTGCTTTCTGCATTTTTTTTTCTTGGGGAGCTTTTCCAAGTGTTGGAAGAAATGCCGCAAATAAATAATGCAGAAGGTTATGAATCTTTAGGTTATTCTTACCTTGTATTGAAACCTATGAAATATTATTTTATCAGGGAAAAGTTATAAACTGCCCCTTATAAACTGCTAACAGAAGCCTTTATTCAGCCAACATCATCAGTGGATGTGTGCAAGTACTTCTTGTCCTTCCCCAGTGGTCAGTACAGCTCAGTCCACCTGAACAGTTAAAGAGAGCAGAACAAAGCTCTCACACCAGAAGAGCTGCTGCTTCCCCAGATATAACTAACAGGGGCAAAATCCTGCCTACACTGACGTCAGTGACAGAATTCTCCATTACCTATTTAATAAGTAAGAGAAACTCAGGTGTTAAATATCTCCTTCACTGCAGAATAGATTCTTCTGAGATACTAGCCGGATATGGGTACAGCTTTTAGTTGCTGTTCTGCTAAGACAGCAGTGGCGATCACATAACTACTCCCTTTTTAAAAAATCTTTAAAAATTGTATTAAGCTACAGAAACTGCTTTTTCTATTATTCTCACAGTTGATATTTTATCCACTCTTATAAAAATACCTTCACTTCAAACCTAGAGGCCCAAGAACTGAAATAGAAGTCTTCAGGTTAGACAAGATCAAATGAGACCAAAAGGAAGAGCATGAGGAGGTGTGTGTTCCTCAGAATGACTCTGATGCAACAGTTCATTATCTACAGGTGGAGGACACTGCTGGACAGAGCCCTCCAGGAAAAGAGAGGCTTCTTCCTCTGCTTCCTTACCAGCATCCCTTTGTACACTCTGGCATCCCGACAAACGCAAACATTGCATTTATCAGGGTTGCCTGACTGCTAAGAGATGTCATAACCACCTTTTTCCAACACAGACATTCAGCTGCCAAGTTTGTGTCTTTAAGCAACTCTTGTGCAGTTGTAGTTCCCCAGATGAGTTTCCTCTCTTTCTTCCCCCGTGACACCTTTCATGCTCTCCCCCAAAACGATACCCTATGTTTATATATGATGAATTTTCCAGAACAGTGAGAACAGACTTCTTAGTGCAGCATCATTACCCCTTTGCTTGGCACAGAAGTAGAAAAGAGCTTGTCTGAGCTGGCAACCATCAAGCTTTACAGTCCAACAAGTTCCACTACTATAATGAAAATCCAAAGACCTGGAAACAATATACAGAGCTTCCCTGACTAATTTTATTATGCAGACACACTTAATAGCTCCTGTTACAATCACATTTATAGCAGGAAAACAGTATTGGATTGTGACTATCACACTAAATCGACATGGATTATCAGTCATTAAAAAGGAACAAAATTAGCAGCAAGCAGCAATATTTTACACTTATCAAATCTACAGCTGGTCAAGGTTCATTACAATACTGTGCAATAAAGTCAGGAAGCATTGGCTCATTCTACAGAACATTTAAATCTCTATTGTATTTGTGTAGGATATAATTTCTGATAGCAATAAAGCCTAATAAAAGTTACACCCCGATGAATAAAGTGTTAATAAATTGACCCAAGACATTTAAATGGCTAATTATATTTGAGATAAAGGAGGATTCACTTGTTTCTAGATTGTTTGAAGCTGTACTCTAACCAGCTAACTAACCAACTACAGAATTATTTTATATAAATATATCTGATATAAAATATTAATTTTTTAGCTCCTTTTTCAATAGATTAATAATTAATCAGAATTTCCTAACACATTTCCTATTCATCAAACGAATCATACCTCTCTTTAAATCGTCCGAGCTTTGCATAACTTAACTTTAACTATTCCCTAGATTTTATTTTATTTAAAAGTATTTACACCAACTATGTTTAGCTTTTCCATAGGCCATTCCAGTAATAAAAGGAGTACTTCATTACAAAATAGCAGTACCCTATTACAATACAAAGGCAGACCAAACAAGTACTGACCAGGTCAGGGTATTGGTGCAAAATGAAATTTTCTAGCCATTGCTCAGTAATTTTACTGCTAATACGTGCTTAATCTTTTTGTTCTATTTTGGAGACAGGTGCACAAGAACTACAATTCCTTATGACATTTTTGAGCAGCCTAGTCTTTTTTTGTGTTGGGTTAGAACTGAAATCTGCTACTGCTAATAAGATCACCTAGCAAAGGAAAGAATGGGACGTGTCCATCCCAGCAGCTTTTTAAGTTTCTTCCCTAGGATTGCTGCAGGGAGCCTCCTTAACTACCTGACTCCTATTTTGTAGGTCAGATAATGTGCAGACAGAAACTTTGCTTAGCAAGAACCCTACTTTAACTGGGACTGTATTGGACACGTTGAACTAAGCCAGTGCAGTTTGTCTCTGCTTATATTCCACCATAAACTTAGAAAATGTTCTCATTTCTGGAACATTATCTGTCTTGACATCCAATGAAATCTAAATATTTGCATCAAATCATGAAAAGTAACTTCATGTCTATTCCTTACTGAGGTGGTAAATTCTCTAGACATCCTGCAGTGGGGTGAAAGCCCATCTGTGTGACTGTGTTATATTAATGTCCTACACACAGCATTAGACAAAATTCCATCTGTCTGTATACTACATTTTCTAATGCATGGAAAAATCAGCCTCTGTCCTTTAGTGGAAGCATTCATGTATTGAAGGAAAAGGATGATAGGTAATCCCGCTAAGACCCAAATAAGGTATTTGCCCTGGGAAAATGCTTCCTTCACTGAAAGTCTGTAAAAGTCCCTACATTAGTAATCCTTGTCAAATATGTCAGTAGATACAAAATCTTTTAATAGTGCTCAGGATGAAAAGTAGCTGATAATATGTACCATAACAGACTCTGTGTATTTTGGAAAGGTATGAACACATGAATCACAGGAGGCTAAAGTGTCATTTGCTGCATTGCTTTACACAAACCTGCAGAAGTACAAACACTACACAAAGGCATTTGGTGCTCTAAGCCTAAGTCAGTTCACCAGCCATTGATTGCAGTAGCTTGTGTTCCTAGGTCATGCATCTCTTGTGTAACTGAAGGTTTAGGATCAGGTACAGAAAAGGCAAACACTCAAACTGTAGTTACTGCTGAAACAAGACCAACCTGCAATTCAATGTAAAACATCTGATTCTGAATTCAAGAGCAAATCTTGCTCATCTTGCTGAGGAAATCACACTCTGTGAAACATGCAATTGATATTGCTGTTGTTAAATAGAATTTGAAGTGTCAATAGCTGCAAAACCAGTATTTACTTTTCCTCCTTTGATGTTTTTTCAAAATTCTGTACTAAAATCCCAAAAGCCTAAGGGTGTTTGTTCTTATTCAAAATAGCTTCAGTCTCATCAATGCACTACCTTAATTCTTTGCATGCTCAATTTCCTTCCTCAAAGATATCTGCATTGTGTATTTTTGAAATGGGTTCCTGAGCAGGTGTTAGATTGGAAATGCAGTCCGAAGCAGAGACCAGCAAGTGAGCCTCCCTGGAAACATCCTGTCTGCTGGGAACTCCTGGGCAGGCAGAGGAGTGGGTTCCATGCTGGAACCTGCAGGGATGTCTCAGATGACTCTGTCAGTGCTGAACACAAAGAGCAGGTTTTAAGACCGGTGCCATCACTGCTTCCCACTGACCATCTGCCTCTGGACCTCAGTATCCCCCTCCTCAGTTGTTTCATTAGACTAGAAACACTTAAGGAAAGGTTTTGGGGGGTCACTAAGAGGGTTTGGGACTTCCTGAGTTACATAAAACTATCCACTATATTCCACTATAGAGTGGAAAAATATTTCCACTTTCCCATAGGGCACATAGACATGAAAATTGCACTGTGCCGATTGCCCTGAAGTACTCAGCTCCTGTGGGAAGCCTGGGAGAGGTCAGTCATCTGTCTTCTCTAACTTCTGGAAAGTATTTCTAACTTCTCCAGCAGCATTAAACCCTTTGACTTACAAGCTACTTTACAGATGCTCTGTGCTATCCAGGTTCATTCCACCTACACATTAAGCCATTTTCTCAGAGGAGTCTCTGTAATTAAGCAGAGATCTTACCAAAACTTATTTCAAATATTGTGTATTTCCCTGTTTTTCTTAATCAATGGTAGAGTTTCCCTAGTTATTCAGGAAAGGTATTCTATAAAGGTTTAGGTTTCTTCTGTCACCTTGACCTAGCTCAAGCCAACACAATTCCAGGACTACAAACAGCAGTTAAAACCTACAAACTCTTGAAAAGCCAGCTAATTGGAAGTCACTGGGACTATTCATAGCATTTGCAAAAAAAGGTTGCACAATCTGTCCTTTCTTCAGCAAGCCATTTAATAGCCATCAGACTACAACACTAGAGCAAACAAAAATAATGTTCTGGAAGCACAACCCACAAACATGAAGGGAGAATCCCATGAGAAGTAGAGGAATCATCTCGGGAAGACAGATCAGTTAAGTCCCTGAAAGGCAAAATGCAATCACATTTATTCAAAGATGACTTTGATCTTTTCAGTTGAAGTGTTGTGAAGCTTTAAATTTTTTCCTGAATGTGAAAATATTTTCATTGCAGCCTGGTTCCTTGAACATGGAGACTGAGAACTCCAGCTTATGAAGACCTGGGGTACTAGAATTTCAAACCATCCACTTGCACTTAAGTCAGTCCCTGGCAAATTCCAGGAGTTCTGAATGCTCAATTTATCCTCAGCTTTATTTATTTTTTGTAGGTAGCTTTTCTCAGCAAGTGTACTACATAGCCATCCTGAAAAAATAAAATTACCGATGAATATTTATGGTCTGAATTAATCATCCATAAGTTTTCCTAAGTAACCATAGGAGGGGGGAAAAAAAATTAAAAAGCATCTTCAAGACTGTAGCAGCAGCAGTACATGAAATACAGAGAGAAGAACAGTTAGACATGAAGAAGCTGCTCTCAATGGAAAAGAGGAGCCAGCCTGCACTTCCTGCAAACTTAACCTGCTCACAAGCATCTGCCTAATATTCACTGGCTTCTGATGCCACCTTGACAGAAAGCAGAAATCCTTGTCTCACTGGAAACATCTCAATGCAATCTTTAGTCCACTTTTGTATCTGTAACTGGGCCTGTGTAGCTTTCTCTCTTTGTTGCTAGAGGACACATTGCTGACCTTTCCTGAAGACAAAGGAGTTGCAGGTGAATGTCAAATGGGAGAGAGCAGCTGTGTGCTGGCTTAAAAAGGTGAGCTCAGCCATGCAAGGGTTTTGCAGAAATTGTGGAAAAAAAGCACAGATGGCTCTCAAAACTGAAATGCCACAAAAGGGAAGAGAATATTTCTTCATGTGGAAATGCTGGTCCCCAGTACAACAGTTAGCAGGAAAGTGGACCCTGTAAAGAACCAAAGTCCTGAGCCAAGTGGAGCACAAATTTGTACAGAGTTCTGAACCAGAATTCCTAATCTGCAGCTAGCTGGAATAACGTCACTGTTGCAAACATTGGCTTTCCAGAGTTTCTTCCAGAAAACTCCTAAACCAAAACTGACTTAATTCAGAGAGGGCAGGTTATCGTAAGGAAGGTCCAGTGTTCTGCACAGCTGTACCACCAGCACCAAGTCCATTCTTCTGAAAGGCAGAGAAATTGCACACTGCACCACTACAATGGACCTTGCTCCATGAAGTCATAAAGACATAAAACACCTAAAGCTGCTTATGGGCCTTGGAACTACGGGATGTTGAGTGCTATTACAAATAATTTGATGCTAGCTGAGACTGAAGACACATGTCTAATTTGTAACTTACTTCAACTCTAGGGAATCATAAATTGTAGCTGAGAAACACAGAATAGAAAAGAAACAAACAAAAAAAATCAGGAACAAACAGATTAGTGAAAAACAAAAGTAGAGAATAATGAGTCAGAAAAATGCATAACACCTAGGTGGAGAAATGCTGACCTGGTAAGGAGTCAAATGAGAGCAAATTAAAAAAAAGAATCTAAATCAAATATGCACCAGCTACACAAAAATCTCCTATGAACTGTAATGAAGTAAGAGGAGAAAATATATAGGGGACAAAGTTTTTAATGGAAAGATGTTTATGCAGATAAACTATTGCAACTGCAATCAGTTCCATCAGTTCCACCCATCCTATCTCTCTCCCATGTTCCATCCCATCATCTTGGAATTCCAATACTATCTTGCACAGATCTGTCATGGATGTAATGCTGGTGCACACTGAAAGAATTTATTATAATCAGTGACAGTTTTGAGAGATGTTATTCCTGCAAGTCACTGCTGGGAAATGGAAACAATGAGTTGGAAACACACACTACCTCGCCAGCAAATTTCCAAGTAAAGTAAATCTTCAAATACTCACTTTCCTAATTAATCTAAATCTCTGTAATAGGAAGAATGTTGCTCTCATTTCTTTGGCATCGTGACTTGCAGTTTTCCTTGGGCCTCTGAGTAGGAAGCAGACTGTGCAGAGAGACAGAGATAATTTACTGAATTCTCAAGGACATACAATTCTCCCAGATTAAACAACATTCACTCTCTGTCAAAAGCTCAGCTTCAAAATTGCCAAAGCATGAGGAGAACGAGGTGCTGCTTAGACCTTTCTGTGCATGACAGGATAAAACGCAAGACTTCTCTGCCTAAAGGAATCCAGACAATGAAATAATCTTTAATCTTTGTCCCTTCAAGGCACTCTCAACACCTGTTATCCTTGATACTGTCACAGGCAAAAAAAGTGTGTGGATTCATCTCAAGGCTGGTAATTATTTCAGCCAATTACTCATTTGGATGTGGGGTGATTACCAACACTCCTTCAGGTACAACAGTAGCCACTTTTATTCTAGCTGATACTTCACAAAGCAGGAGAGTTGCTGTTCTCCCAGGAAGATGAACTCCCATGCTACTTAAAATTACTGCAGTGAAACAGCCTGGCCAACTGGTTAAAATCAAATCTTCAGCAGTTCATTTTACAGTCAATAACTGAATTCATTCAACCTTATTACACACAGCAACAGCTCTGTGTTCAGTCTCTTTCTAGAGTTCGTTTACCTTCTACTGCATTTCCAAGCCACCCTTTAGCTCTATAAATATGAACTGGATCTCTAACAAATGTTTTTTTAATTTGATCTTTTTTTTTCCTAAATCAGTGGTGGTTGCAAATCACAAGCACTTGTGATGAACAGACAGCAAACACATGCTGGAATCTGGGATTTTGGTGCAGCTCTGCAAAGGCACAAAATGGGGAAAGTTTAGTTTTGTGAGCAAAGATGCCAAGGCAGTGCCTTTCCTTTGTAACTTCAAAACTATTTCAGACAAACAATCCTTTCCAGGCCCTTCTTGGGCCTAAAACCAACCCAAGTTGTTTTCCTGGCCCGCTGAAGAGCTCAGACCGCTTCTCCTCTCCTATGTCTTCAGTAAGTACTTTACATCCATCTGCCCAGGCAAATATCAAGCAAATGTTTCTCAGCCTTCAGCCAGGGTGAAAGTATCCAGCTGTGTTTTAGTGTGGAGACTGCTCACTCCTCTCAGCTATTAATTTCTAACTCACAGCAGTTCAGAGGAGGGCTGTGGAGTCTCCAGCTCTACAGGTATTCAAAACTTGACTGGACAAGGCCATGAGCAACCCTATCCAGATCAGAAATCAGCCCTGCATCCACATATTCCTCTCAACTTGAATTATTATGTGGTCTTTTATGTTTGTTGGAGGAGTTGGTATCACTGGAGGTGCACCTGCTTTTTCTCCAGGCACGGGTATAAGTCAGTCAGTTGAAGGTCATGAGCCTATTTCCAGAGTGTAACTGCTGTGGGCAGGAGGGATGGGCAGGAACACCCAGGCAGGGAAACTTCAACAAGCAGCTGTTATTCGGTCAGAACATAGCTAATATTCAATGAAGGAAAGGCAGCAGCAACAGTGCTTCTGCTCAGCTTGAATTTCCATTCATGTGTCTGTACAGACAGCAGCACAGGTCCTTCAGCACTGCTTTTCTCCACAGTAGGCCAAGCTTTTTAAAATTTATATCTCATAAAGAGAAATAAAGGAATAGCATATTCCTCATTTCTGAGAGAAATCTCCTTAAGGATTCCTTCAAAATAATAATCAAAATATTTTTTACTGGGAAATAGGAGAAAACAGACTATTTTTATTTATTTATCTGTCTTTAGTTTTCTAAATGTTAAGTTACATAAAAATACAGTACCATATAAACCTATCATTTTAATGCCCAATATAGCACATTGCTTTGATTTTCCTTTTTTAGTACTCACCACTCAGAGACTGCTTCAGGTTCTTAAATAATTGGGAAGACAATTGTAGCCCCTCAGATTCCAGTGGTCATTAGCAGCTAAAGATCCTAAAGAGCTGCACTGCTCCAAGCAGCAGAGTGGTTTTATACTCTTAAAGAGGCAATTAATACTTCTGTATTGTTTTGTTCTCATCAGTTTGAGAACGGTCTGTGCTTTGGCGGAGGGCATTATTTATGGTCTGGTTTGCCATCAAGTGGGATTCTGTGCTGACCAATTGATGTCTTCTGACAGGTCTTGCACAGGAGGGATACAATATTGGAAAGAGAAAACTAGCAAATAGTCCATCCTTTGAGAATCACCAGTAAGCAGCACAATCCCTCATCATTAGCATCAGTGCCACATTCTCTACAGCACCTACTTTTGCCTGAGAGATAAATGTACAAGGGTGGGATTTTTCAAACTATAGTTAGGTAATTAATATTATATCACCACAGGTGTTTCTTCAGGACATGATCTAAAAACTGAACTCTGCTCTCCCCATACTTCTAGCTCACATTCTGACAACATCACAAGAATTCCTCCTTTTTTCTGTTTACTGTCTACGGTATAGATTCACTGCTGTTTGGTCCTCTGGCTGTTCTTCCCGTAACACTGAACACGTTCATCCACTGCTTCTAAGGGTTCTGATCTTCTAATTGTTCTTCATCTGTTAGCTGACCAAACTGGAGTGAATTGTGGACACTGCTACCAATATCTGACCCGTTCCTTAGGAAATTCTCTCTCACCTTCTAGTGCCTAGAGTACTCCTGGGACCCTCGATCTCATCCTTTACTTGTTATCCTAATTCTGGTTACTTTCTGCTCATCTGCCCCCTGAAGAAGTACCTTGAGATGCACAAAGGAAAGGCCAATTTACTCCTTGCCAGGACACCTGCTTTGTCTTTTTGGATCTCACACATACAGACATCACAGGCTTCCAGTTCCAGTGCCTTCCTCCCAGTTCCTTGCCTTCCATTTCTATTAATCAGCTGGAAGAATTTTCTGGCATCCAATCTCCCTGTAGAAAGCCTGTATTTTCTCTGTATCTCACCTCAGAAATTGTCCCGTTTGTTTCCTTCAGCTATCAAAGATTTGGTTGGAATCCTCACGATTCCTTAACCTGCTCTGCCTTTGGATATTACCTTACTCTTCTGTGGTCAGAGTTAATCAGATACACGTACCAAAAAAGCTTTGTTGGACAATGAGTAGGTTGCCAGAGGGGGCAGCTCAGATGTCAGGGCAAACCAAAGTGGGAGCACCTCTTCATGGAAAATAAGGTTACACCTTCCCTGCATGACATGAAGGCAGGGCCAAAGTGATTCCCATGGGACACCAGGAAGGTGGAAGCACATGTACAATGCTATTTGATAGGATGTCTCAGAGAACCAGTCAGTTCTCTGCTCTCTAATCCAGTAGATCCCAACTGCTTTGTGCTGAAGCACTTCAGCATGGGAATTCACCTGGAAATCTCCCAGCTTTCAAGTTAATATTGTTCACTGGGTGAACTGGGCTCTTACTGCATCTGTTCTGCCACTGCATGGTCACAGCTCCTTATGGGCACAAAGGTGTCAAGGAAAGTATCAAAAGGGGAAGAGCCAGGTGTGGAAAATGTATATGGGTCAACTGAAGATATTCTTCTGTGTATTAAAAGGTGGAAAGTGTGTCTAAGACATTTTCCTGAGTATGAATAAACATGAAATTCTGCTAAGGTTTTTTTTTCTGAATAAAAGCCAATCTTAAAGAAAAAGAAAACCCATATCAAAAAAATCTCCTCATTCTAGATAACTACACAAGATCTCAAATGAAGACTGCCAAAACTCATCAGGTGAAAAAAAAAGTTTAAGAGAAATAAGCAAGAAAAAGAAAAAAGAACTAGAAAAAAATACCTAGAAATTACCTAGAAAAGAACTGAAGTGCTCTTTGATACCTACTGAGGAAGATCCACAGTGTACTAAACAACATTTGTGGGAAGGAGTCATTATGGAATGTATTTTGCTGCAGAAGTCTCCATAACAGAGCATCTGCCCGGGCCCTCACAAATTTTGCTGTATTATGGCAGTTTCCCTGAAAAAAGCAGAACTAAAGAGAACAGGCACTCAGTTCTCTCCAGAGACAACCCCAGCAGCGTGTGCTGTGACACAAAGCTACACCAAGTATGTTTGCTTGTGCTGAAGGCTCGTAAATCCCAAGGAACTTCAGGGATAATTACTGCCCAAGCCCTGTCCTGGAAGCTCTCCTGTGTTCCTCGCAGGAAGTCCCTTCACCTCTGAAGGACACACCCCGGACTGAGCAGGGCTGAAGCAGCAGGGGCTATGGCAAGGCAAGAACTGTGCTACCTGCTGTTCCACAGCTAAACAGGGACTTTTATCCAACAAAATTAAATGGAATCTTTAAGGGATTTATGAAACTAATAAAGTTCTCTCTCCACTAAACAAAAATCTAGGACTACAAAATAGGTGAAAACAAAGTTTTCAGCTTCCTTTTAAAATTCACCACTATTCTAAAGGTCAGATGTGTCTAACCAGGCTTGCTCTCCTAACACGGCAAAAGATATTCTTGAAATTAGGTGAATTTTCAAATGAGTAAAAGTGAGGGGTTTGACCCATATTTTTGTTCATAAAAGGCTCTTAAAATCTTGGAAAAACAAGACTTCAAAAAGCTGATGGCATTCATTTCAAACAGGCCATTACTTTGGAAGCTGAACCTAGTAACCCACAGGTAAAGGCAACTGTAATACTCTGAGCGCCACAGAGCACCAGAACACAAGGACTGTAAGCAAACACTGCAACAAGATATTTTTAAAAATTTCATGGCCTTATATTACTTGAACTGTCACCCTTTTGTCATTCAAATTTCAACTTACCAAACTCAGGTACCTTTTTCCTTTTCATATGGCCTTTTTGTCCCTGGGTATATCTGTTTCCCTCACCATCTTTCACGTAAACCTTTTCTTTTTTTCCTGACCAGCATGTAAACAAAACTATTGAACTGCTAGATTAATAATGAGACTATTGCTGCCTTTCACGGAAATATTAAATATGGAGACAAATCTAAAATCATAATTACATATCAGCAACTGTAAAAGAGGCAGTGCCTGAACTGACTGCATTAATTAGACTAGTCAAATACTATTACCTAATTTGCTCGTATTTTGAAACCAAAGTTTGCTGTTAGTGACTGCCAAACTCATAACCCAGAGGAAAACTGCCCATTTTAAAACACCTACGTTGTACACCTTTGTAAAGGAGAATACTGAAAACCTCATGCCCTGCAACTTGTTAATGTGATACCCTGGCATTACAGAGTGAAAATACTTTGACAGCTTTAATGTGTCCTTTTCCAGTATAACAACCTGGTGCATAAAAATGAATGTTTTTCTATAACATGATCCCTCAGCTCCTTACTGAAGATTTCAGCTCATTTTACAACACATGATGAAACATCTTCCTCGTTTTAATGTGACAATGGCACTACTGAGAACAACAATTTGAGCTTGAATGTGCCACTGCAAGACAGAAAAAATCTGAAGAGGCAATTCCACCTAGAACTATGCAGCAAATGCATAAGAAAGAGGAAGAAGAATGATTAAAGATGCATTAGCACAGTCTGACAAACTACAGCTCTCGACAAAAGAACCCTTGGTACTCTGGTAAAAAAGAGAAGAGCAGAGATGAACTGAGTGAAACAGAGCCAAAGCATCTGAGTGGGTCTGAGGAAGTCTCACTGAAGTACTTGAGGTGCAAATGTGTCTGTTCAGACAAAGTCAGTTCTAAACAACCTCGCTATAAAATATAACAATTCTGGAAAGGTTTCTAAGTCTAGAAAAAAACCTCTTTTCCAAATTACCCAGATCAAATCTTAAATTTGGCATGTGGAATAACCAAAAATATGTTATGTATGACCCACATATTTTATTTTAAATAAATTAGCATGCAACAAATCAGTTCATTGCCTCATGCCACCTCATAACACATCACTTCTCCTGCAACTTGTTTGGTCTCAACTGCTGATCAGGAAAAAGCCCAGTCACAAATACCAGCAGTTAGTGAGACTTTGATTCAGTCCAGGTCAGACCTCTAATAATTAGTGTGCCTTCAGAGAGAAGCAGCTGCTTGGATCTTTGTTTTGGTATGGACTGATCTTGGCTTAAAAAGTACCTTTTGAGAGATTGCCCCAAGGAAAATATAAGTAAAGCTATATCTCTATTTGACATTTTAAAACCTCTTTTTTATCTCAGTTCTCCCATACACAATTTTCAAAAAATAAACACCACATTGAATCTCCTCTGCTAAACAGACTAAGCCATTTTCTGTTTTGCAAAACTGCAGGAGAACCCATATGTGGCCTCATAAAATGAGTGGTCCCTTAACCTTTATCCATATGATGGAGCATTGCAAGCACCTGTATGCTGGTTCCTAACAGATTTGGTAGCAGCCTTATTACTGTTTGACAGCCTTGATTTAAGTCTCTGGACTTCCGGAAAGGAATACATTGCTGACTGCTGAACCAAGTTAACCAGTTCTCCACAGCCTCAAAATGAAATTAAGGCTTGTTAAGATTCTAATTGTGAAAGACACCTACTTTAAAAACATAATCTAGTGAGTTTCTATAGAGATCTAAAATACAACATTTTGTTAAAAGCACACATTTTACATCTGATTTGAGGTTTGCAAGTTGCCCACATTAAGCTATTGCTTGCTTTTGCACAGTGCATGGACCCTTCAAAACAGTAAAAACCACTTCTATACACAAGGATGAAGCCATTCTACTTTAAACAGAATGCAGTAGTCTTTCAGTTTTTGTAAACGTGAAAATCTTATTGCCCCTTCAGTAAATCAGCACTGTGCACAAGGCCACACCGAGTGTCCCCCTCAGTATGGAGAAGCAGATCCATGCAGATTCCCAGCCCAAGTCATTAGTAAGTTCTGCATCGTTTCCTTGTGTTTCCTACAGAATTAACTTGCTAAAAGTGTGGGAGATTTCAGGAGTGATGAACCACCACAGCTCCCCCGGTTCTGCCACAGTGTACGGATGCCCAGCACCCTGGCATGTCTCACAGGGATGCATAACCGAACTGATTCGAGTATTCCTGAGGGAACCCTTCATTAAATCCCAGCCATTTATAACACTAAGTCATTACAAGAAATAATTACCATAGCAACCACTGCGCACTGTGCGTTTGCTGGCACCAACAGTGAGTCTTCAGCGGGGAAGAAGCAGGAGGGAAACAAGTTAAAACAAAAACTTCTGCAGAGGTTTGGCATAGTCAGTCACAACTAGATCATGTTTCCCTGTATTCTATTTTCTTCAAAAGACCATATTCTATATTAAGTATACTGTTCCAAACAACCAGCAAACATTTTAGAATTTAAGAACATGACATAGTGTGGCAACATTTCACAAGGCATTGTACCAAAGCCCATTGATGCTTTTACACACAAGGGCTCTTTACATACTTCAATCCTTCTGATTTCCCTTAGCATGCCAGGGCAAGCTAGGCGGCGAGCCGAAGATGTGAGGAACCTGGATTTGTTTGGTTTTTTCCTTTTCCTCTCTGAATCAGAACACCTATGTCATTCCCACTCAAACCTCAACACTCAAAAGACCTTTAGTTGTCTTTAGTCCCAGTACCTTAGAGGACCCAATCACAGCAAACAAAGCACAATTTCCCATCCATAAAAATGGAAGTGGCACTGCTTTACTGCAAACACACTGTAGACTGACATCCTTAAGATGCTTAGAGCAGTGGAATCACACAACAGATGATAAAGAGGGATACAGAACCAGGGCCAAGAGAGTTGCATGAAAGACAGATCTGGGGGAGATCAGATCTAGACAAGACATCCTCACCAACGTGTAAAACAGAGGCAGAGATGAATGGGGAACAGCTCAGTTGCCTTAAGCTACCATAGCCATCAGCAGCAGAGAACCCTTGATGTTCCTATGGGGCTCACCAAGAGCTCTTTTATTATCTCCCAAGGCCAAAATCTGTTTCCACTGCTCAGGGTTTCAAAGACTGCAAGATCAGCTGTGAAAGGCCAAACTCTAACACCATGTGAGATGTTTTAAGTATCCAAAGAAATCTAGAAAACTTTAGCAAGCCAGTTTAGGTTCCATGTGCTTTTAGTGCCTAGTTATCACAGAACAGGAACAAGACAAGGGACTTGTGAGGATGGTGTTTGTCACCTGCACAGAGGAGTGGAACTGTTCAGCTGAAGGTTGTCCAGCTGGTGCAAGCACTTTCTTACACTTTACAATTGTAAGGCTTAGTTAGCAAAATAACTCTGAAGGTTCTGGCCTCTGAAGGCCTGGAAAACCAGATTTCATCAGGAAGTTCTATAATATCAATTACAGATTTCAAAGAGCAATAAGGCAAAAAGTTCTGCCCCCTTCCAAGCCCCTCCCACTTGTTAAGCTTTCCCTTCCTTTCCACAGGAAAGAAAAATCACTATTATTTTACTTTACAAGATTTTAAAAAGCAAGAAAGTGAAACCCTGGGGGCTGGGAGACTTGGACTTTAAAGGATTCTGTAATGAACAGTTTCATGGTAGTTAATCACTTTAATCGTGCTTCCTTTCCTCAATAAAAGTTTCCCTGTCTGCACTGTCCAAGTGATCTCCAGTCCTTCTCTAATACAATGCCCGAGGGTTAGAGTGTGTTCCAGCACTGGAACACTGGCCTGAGCAAAGGGCAAAAATCCCTTACTCTTCTGGCTGGTTTTTTTCTGAATTCATTCCAGAATTACCACATTTTAACTCCAGCACCATGCAGAACATGCTTTTACTATCAGTTACAACAGCATCTTACTGTATTGCTCTTCACTCATTAGCTTTCCGCTTTGTATCTAGGTTTTATAGTTAAATTTAACAAAGGCATTATTTTTTAAAAACTTAGATGAGAAGTGGAATTCTTTCATGGCTCTAACTCTTTTTATTTTGGAAAAATAAGCTTGGGATAAAATGACAGAAATAAGGGCTTGAGACCCATTCCAATGGTTTTGGGGAAATGGGAGAAAACACTCATAAGACATTTTCTTCTTTCTGATCTTCTACCTCCCTGACAAAGGAGATGAGACCCCCAGTCAATTGCGACGTGCACCTACCCAAATCTGATCATTGGTGTTTTCTGTAATGGGAAGGAAGGAGGCTCATTGACCCGTTTTGGCATCTGCCTGAGTTCCCTTCTGCAGTGCTTGGTTTGTGCACAATTATAAAGCACCAGCTTTCAGGCATTCCTCTATATTAACAAATGATTAACACTATGTCAATTTGTAAGTCCTGATTATCTGAGGTGTTCCTATTTTCAAAATGTGTTTCTTTTAAACTATGTCTGTCTTCAGTCCTATTTTGAATACAACTTTTACTTTATTATTCCACTGGAATTAGTGCATCTGTTTACTGCATTGAGAAGAAGCCATTTCCGTCCAAGCACTGTAAAATATCTGTTCACATAGAAATAAACACTGAAACTTAGAGCAATATCTTTGCCTCCATAACCCCTTCCTCCCGTCACATTTGCTTCTTGACAACTACTAACAATAAATGTAAAAGTAATCCTAGTTTTTATTTGAAGCTATCTCAGCTTTAAAAGAACCTTCCAAAAATGATTGAGGCTATGATTTAAACCCATAGGTAACCCCTGAAATCTGCTTTGAATAGCAACAAATGCCTAACAATATCTTGAGCGCTTGTAGCGAAGAAATCTAATCTCTGAACTCCTAAAGGTCAAGATTTACTGCCTGGTAACATGGCTCAAGTGTAAATGCTCTGTAATGCTGCACTGGGTGATTGCTTTGCTCTCCAGACAATGTCAATTTTGTCCAAGTAGCAGCAGATGTGTCTAGCATTAAGCCAGAATGGTGTCAAGGGCCCTTCTTGAACAGAACTGCTTCTCAGAGAAACTGGTCCTAAAGCCCCAGTCTATTAAGACCATACCCAAAAGACAGACATTTAAAACTTAAAGGATGCTGGAGAATCAAGGTGCTTTAGAGCTCTAATGTTTCACAGTCAGAAATCCTGGGAGAAGAAATTCTCTTGTGATACAAAGGCACATCCTCAAATTGCACAAGCCTGCCAGTGCAGCTAAAGTACCTTACACCAGGAAAGTATTTGGCTCCGAATATTCTTCATTCCAAACTTCTTCCTCCTGAATTTCCTCAGTTAGGTGCTGCCATGGTGTCACAGGATCACAGTACTCCCACACAGGGTATTCCTGCATCCCCTCTCTCCTTTACCCAGGCCATTTATGCCCAGTATCCATGGCAGCTGTGAAATCCTACCCTAAAACTACTTTTCAAAATAATTCATCATTGCTCTGACCTCTCCAAGCTGTAGAGACTCAAAAATCAAAAACTTCAATAAATTGAATACTGCCTATTTTGTTATATGTTCTAAGTGCAAGAACAGAAGATCAGGAAAGCACATTCCATTTGCAAATAAAGAGCTGTAATTAGTCTGCTCTTTAGTTCTATGTCCATATGTACCTATGTAAAAGCAGCAACACAAAATGGTTTCAAAAGCAACAGAGGATGTTCCTCACAGGCTTTCCTGTATTGTCCTCCAACACTTGTGTAACAAAGCAGGCTGAACTTTTACCCAGCTGTGATAGCCCTTCCCACCTTGGTGCTGCCAAGCACAGCAGAGACTCACAAGATACTCCAAAGGCCTCAGGAAACATGGAACAGGCCAATGGTATTCCTCAAGTCTGAAGTGCCTAAAGAATATTCCTGGAGAAGTTTAGGACAGCTTGAGGCTGGCATGGGCTAGCTAAAACCAAGGACAGCATTTCCCAGGAGTCTGAATTTGGCCTTACTTGCCTTTCAAGACAGGGAATGTAGGTATAATTCTCAGAATGTTGCTGAGAACAAGTTTTTCTTCCATGCCTTGGTGTGGACAGATGGCACTTGCAAAAGAAATGATACTAAATACCAATACCTGGGTTGAACAACACAGAAACAACCTGGCTGCTAAAATAGAGCTTAGTCTGTTGAGTAGGAATTTAAGTGGAATATTCTCTGCTTGTTATAGAGATTAAGTTGCCCTGGATAACTTGAATTTTTCTTTTTTCCCCTCCAAGAACATTTAGAGAAGGCTTTCATAGGATTCATACATGATTGATAAATATTTTGACAGCTATTTGGCAGATAATTACACAATGTGTATTCCAACATATCATTTAGCCCATTCTCTGATGTCAGCCAGTTGAGAATTCTTTGCACTTCACATAACACAGTTTCTTGGATGGCGCTGCTTTGTGTTGTGATTCCTGTCTGGGATGCTTTGGCATACACACCCCCCATATCTGTAACATGTGTCTGTAGATACTTAAGATACCTAGTAGGCTTTTGCACACCAGTTATACATGAAACATGGTATTACAGTGACTGAGGTCTTTACAGAAACCTTGTTTCTGCAAGTCTGACGTTTGTATTTCAGGCTTCACAAGAGCACAAAACAGTCTCTCTCTCTCTCTCAAATTAAACTTTTCATGGAGGGCAGTCAGCAGCCTTCTAAAAAAGCTTTGACAGACTCAGACTCTGTTTATGTGCAGAAGTCATACTGGGACAACTTAAAAAAAAAATCAATGTAAAATCCCAGTGCAAACAACAGAGTTTAAAATTAATTACATTGGCTGAGTTTCTGGCTCTAAATCATACGAGTAATTTCACTAGTGCTACTAGAGCAGGCATTCCTGGCAGACCTCACTGGGAGCTTGCTCACCTATATCATTTGAAGTAATCCTTTTGAAGTCTTATTTATGGATGCGTGAGAAGCGCGGTGCCACACAGCCCCACGCTGGGCAGGCTGTCATTAAGCACTCAATGGCAGCAAATGCAATTTAACTCCTCTGAACAGCATCATTTGGAATAGTCCCAGGAAAACCCAGCATAAAACTAATTTCTAGCTGCATCAGATATGTAAGTATTTACAGAGCTCTTTGTAAACATGCTGCAATTAAAAACATTTAATAGAGAGCAAACCCACTTTACCATATGGCAAATCATCTTCAGTTAAGGCAAGAGAGCCTTAGTGCCTGACAAAGAGGGCAAGGGAGACAGACTATAAATTCCAAAGACTTGACAGAAAAGGGGCCCCCAAAATAGCTTACCCATGTTGGAATTGTGATGATGACATAGAAAAAGCAGCCCCAGGCCTCAAATCTTTGCCATGGGATACAGAGACACCTGTAAAAATCCCTGTGTAGGACCAACATATCTTACAGGAGAAATAATTGCTTCAAACAGCAGGAAGTATGAGGTGCAGCATTATCCTGGAATATCACAACCTGTTAGAGCTGTCAAGACTGCATCAGGAGACTAATCTCCATCTACACAAGGCTTTCTCTTGAGTTAGAAATTCACATGCAAATTCGTCATGGAGGGAAAACCTAACAGTGAAATGGAAAATATACCCAATTCCTGCAGCAAAACTCTTGAAGTCTTCCTTCAGGATAAAGTTGCTACAAGGTGATTAAAAGATGACTCAGAAGATTTAACCAAATTCTTGAAATTGCTCACATATTTTTCCAAACAAATTATAGATTTGATTTTTTTTTAAAGACAGAAATTTGATATGGCAGCTTAATGAAAAGAAATATTTATGTTAATTTGTTATCAAGTTATTTGCTGCAGAGTTGACTGCAGAGCCCATGAGTGGCCCTACCTTTTCAAATCAGGTCTCATACAGCTTGAGAAGACGTTTTCAGGGAGGAGAGGGGATGTTTATCATTCCCTGAAAACTGCTAATGAACAGCAGCACCTAAAATGACAGAAATCCTAGGCCTTTGATTGCCACAATACCAAGAAGATGGGAAGCAGTGTAACTGCACCTCCCGCAGCAACAGCTCTCCCTCTGTGCAATAGGAAGCAAACGTCTGCTGCACAGGAAGGGATCACCAAGGGTGACAGGATTCAGTCAAATTCCGCAACTTCCTGAGGCAGGAGTGCGGAGGATGACCTTGGTAAGGCTCACGCGTGGACGGCCAATGCTGATGCAGAAAGTGCTGTAAAACACCACAGAGAGAACAACAAGAACTGACCTCTTGGCATGGGTGTGTCAGAAGCCAACAGAGGAAGAAGCCACCTCACTTCACATGCCGGCCCACCCTCATGGAATTTGTGAATCTGCAGGGAAGAACAGCTGAACGTGCGCGGAGTGAGGCTTGGCACAGTCAAGCCTCGTCTCCAGAAGCCCAGCTTAGAACCTGCAGTGATCCCAGTGATCAGAGGTACCTGTACAGAGTCCAGTTTTTAGGTAGCTTTTACAGGATCTCAGACATTGGAGTTGTCAAAGGGCTCAGAAACACCTGAGTAGTCTTCAGTGAATTAAATGCTTTCATAACAGGTTGAAATTGAGTGACGTTTTTAAGCTTCAATTTGTCCTAAGTGAACCAATATGCAAAACTAATGAGATCATAAATTTTTCCTCCAGTTAATGTACTAGGTGGAGGATGGAGAGCAGGGAGAGGCAAGAAGATGAGAGGCTGCCCAAACTCATGAACTTGATTAAACTAATTTAATTTGCAACAGAGAATAAGACCCAAAAGAGCAGAGCCATTATTCACTGGGCTACAGTATCCCCACAGAGGGTGGCTTCAGCTGCTCTGCCTGCTCAGGGTCCACACTCACCCAGCACCTTTAAAGCAACAGCAAGAAACAAACACAGGGTTGTTTAACAAGAAAGCCACACACCTCTTTCTTTCTTTTAAGGTCCAGTAAAATATTGTGCTGCTGTTACAATCCAATAACTGCAATTTTCTTAATGTGTCTTTGTGAAGCCATGGGGACAGTCTGACAATGGCTGTAGCTGCATGAAGTCTGACAGGCTACAGACACATGCACCACTCGAACTGCTGCTCCTACAGCTGCAGCAAACAAAATGCAGAAAGTGTCACTGAGGTAAAGCAACATAACCTCACACCTTATCTCTGTTAGCAGATACCACCCATCAGCAGGGATAGAGGAAGACTGAAGAAACAGCACGTAGATAACGGGTAGAAACCCGTTCAGAGGACAATGCTTCAACTTACAGTAGTCAAGTATATCAAAGCATGAGATCACCTCTGCCAAAATTCTTGCTGTTTTTAGTCCTTACTGCTGTCACTTGAGATTAATATGAGTGGCATTCTCCAATCGAAGGTATTGTTTTGATTGTTTTTGATATATACACACATACACAGACCAACTTGCCAAAATTAAACCTATGCATATTAAATTGCTTTTTTGGAAAATGCTTTTTTTAAAAAAAAAAAAAAGTACCTTATCTTAGTAAAAAAAACTAGCTACTTGCAAACTAATTGCTTATTTCAAAATTCAGGTTCAGTAAGCCTAAATCTTGCCACATTTGTGAAAAGGCATCCACCGAAATTATTGTGCAGCATCCACCAAAATTCTGTCTTGGCTTCAGGGCAGAAGTACCAAGCACTGCCACAAGACTCCCAGCTGACAGATGGGGAATGGACTGGCTTTGCACAGGGTGTGTTGCAGGGAGACAGGCACATGCAGGCATTTAATCATCTCTCTGCCTTGTAGTTCAGATTGGCATCTCATCAGCCCCTGGAAACCTTGAGTGTCCAAGCTGGGACTTACTTTCCCTGTTTAGGGGTTCCTCCAGTCTGACCAGTCATGAAATAGAGTAAATCTCAAGAATGATGCAGTTGTGGTGTTATTCACATGGTGCTTGGGGAGGATGATCAGGTTTTGAGCTTGTCAGGACTTCAGACATGCAAGACAAACACAAGATGAATAAAATCCATGTTTGAAAGTTAATGCAGTTTCCCCAAATATTTCGGTATAGACTCATGCTCGTTAGAGTGCAAAGAGTCACATTTACTCACTGCAACATCATCTTTTTGCACTTCTTCCTTAGGGACAGCCAAAGTAACAAGTCAAAAGGAAGTTGTAATTCCCAACCAACCTGAATTGAATACTTAGATCTGTAAGTCTGATCACAAGAATTGCTTTTCTGAATCTCCTTCAACAGATTTATGACAACATCTATGTTTCTTGTATTGTCTTACTAATTTCTTCTTTTCACAGTTCAGAACTGAAAGAACATTACACAGCACCCTCTTCAGCTGCTGCTTCTTCCTCTATTCATTGCAGGGGAAATTTCCTTAGGTTTGAGTTTCCTTACACAACAAGGTTTTTGTGTCTCAAACTCATAATTAAGACAGAGAAAGGAAAGTTCACTACCTGGCAGGCAATCCCAGAGCACGGGAAACCAGGCCAGTCCCAAATTCTTTTGTGAATTCTGTAAACTGGATACAGCAAGATTCTCAAAATCTGAGTTACAGCCTCTGCATCTCAAATTCTTTTTTCTTTAAAAAAACCCCACAATACTTGTGTTTTTTTCATAGTGAAGTTTGTTTTCTGAGAACTACCTTGTAGAACACAAGGTCCTCAGCCACCAGCAATGTGGGCAAATTTCTTAAGAGTTAAAGTTAAGGCAATAATGTTAAGGAAACACGAACTTCCAGGGGATGAAGCAAGACTATACACACTGCTATTGATGGATGATGTTTGTTAGCCTTCGCTTCCCCCATCACCCAACACATATGATTTCACATTCTTCACACTGACACAATTCTTATCTTAAACATACCTTTTTCCCTGATAATGCCTAAATTCTTCTGTTGCTCACCTGCAGATCATCTCTTTGCCTTGTGCTGTGCACCACTGGCTATTAAGGATTGAAAGGAGCCCAAGCTATTTCTGTTATATCCTTGGATTTGAATTACAGAAGTGTTATAACTCCCAGCATGAGACCACAACTGAAATGAGCTAGTCCTTAATTAAACAGAGGTTGAAGCTCATTGTTTAATTAAACAGATGTAAGTGCCTAATCATTCAACTATTCCAAGCATACACTGCATATCATTTAATCTCACCACCCACACGATGAAGGCACAGCTCTAAGACGTCACTGCAATCAAACTATTTCAAATAAGCCAGCCTATGCTCTCAACAGAAAAAAAATTTCCAATGACTGGATAAGCAGGTAAAAGAAGAGTGAATGTGAATTTACTGAGAGTCATTCCCAGTAAAGTGTGTGTGAAATGAGAATCTCTCTATGGAGCAGAGAATGGCCCTGCAGCACACCCACACCTCTTGATTTTTCTGACTTACAGAGGCCACATTATGAAAGGCTTTATAATAGCATGGATGCCTGTCAAACAGCACTCCTGCAATGTGTAGGATACTGCACAGATCCTTGTTTGGGCAAAAAGGGTAAATTTTCCTCAGAACGCTTTCAGAAAGCCAGAGATGCACATGTATATATCCAGTCAATTATTCAGTGATCTATGAGATTACCCAACATCCAATGCTACAGACTCTGACTTAGGAATTCCAGGGGAGATGCCTGACATCAGAGGAGGGAAATACTTTTGAGTAGCAGTTGTAAGATTGCTGCTTTCGGGACAAAAAGCGTTTATCTGAAAGGATTTTGCTGCCTGAAGGGAAAATAAAGTCTGATAGGTTGGCAGTCAGCTTTTTACCCAAACTTAACAGATCCAATTGTTTACGAGGAGAGCAGAGGGAAAGAGACTGACAAATTTCTCCAGATTCCTCAAACCACCTGTCAAAAATAGGATGGATACCAGCATGGATTAAAAAACACAGACAGGGAGTCTGAATTATAATATTTAGCTGTGAAAGGAGCTTAAGACATGGGCAGAGAAGCTGTAGCTGCAGTTCAACAGGAGAGTCACCACGAAAGGACCCTCCTGGTTTTGTATCCTGCCACTGTTTCCATCCCTTGTGCCAGTGGCTACTGTCCTCTTAGACTGCACTGTGGCATGCACTGAGGGTGGCAGAGTGGGAGAAAGAGTAGCCCCTTGTCTCCCTCATCCAGACATTTCAATGTTAAGCCTATGTTGCCAGCACAAGAGCCTTTGTTAGCTGGATCAGGTTTGGCTGAAAATAAAAGTTACTGGCCTAGACCAGTAAAGCACAGAAAAGGTGAAAAGATGAGGAGGGTGTTAGGGGTTGGGTTGGGTTCTTGGTTTTATAAGACAAATCCATGCAGACTTAAGAATGTACCTCAGATTATTTGTATTGTTCTTACCATTGTTTTAAACAGTAGCTAATTTATAGTGATTTAAAAGTGAACAGTGAAGTTAATTTCTGCAGTGTGGTTCAGAGGACAGAGGAAACAGCAGCCTCACCATAGCAGGGAAAAGAGGCAAGAATAGAAGAAAAAGAACTTCTCAGATAAGCTTTATCAAAGGCTCCATAATGCAGGCTTGCCTGTGCCCACCACTAACACCTTGACCTGAAGATTCAGGGACTTGCAGCCAGGAAAATTCTAAGTTTTAAAAATGAGAAACATGTGGCCTGTTCACTGTGTTCTTCCAGGGGAGGCTGGATCAGGCCTTTGCAAGACAACAGAAGTCCTCATTTGACAAGTGTCAGGCCAGTAGCCCAACACACGGCCTGGTGATGTCTTGACAATCCAGTAGTGAGCAAAGCAGACAAACCCCACACTGAGGAGCATGCAAGGATTAATCACATCAGGAATATTAATCACATCCTTTACACTCTTATGGTGTGTAAGACTGTGCTAAGCAGCCCAGTCTTTAGCCTTACAAGTGTCTGAAAATTGTCTGAACTTTTACAGTACCCAGCTATGAAGTCAATTACTGAAAAAGCACAAGACACACTTGCAGAAGCTGGTTTGAAACCATACATCAGGTGGGAATAAAAATATGGAAACTATTACATGGGGGAGAATCAAAGACTTCTGGAAACAAATGGTTCTAGCTCAGCTTTTCTGTTCCTCAATGGTAACAGGGTCACACTTACTGGCATGACTCTTTCCATGAGACCAAATAATTTTGAATATGTTTTAGAAGTGAACACTACAATGCAATGATATCGATTTTTTCCATATGTGTAGCTTTCACAGGGAAAAAAAATGTACCAGGTAAGAAGTATTCCTTTATGGTAAATGTGCAGTCTTTGTGTTGGGGTTTTTTTGCAGACTGTGAAGGAAAACCAGAAATTTAAACTTCTCATCAGGCACCGCTAACAAATGACCGTGTGCTGCCAGGGATGTTGCAAAGTGACAGGATTCCTGTTGTTAAACTTGATGATCAGCAGCATCGCAAAGGAACACGTAACAGCCAGTGAACTTTCCACAAAGACAGTTTGCTTCCCATAGATCTCCATACATAACCTTTACTGGTCTCAGTAGGATCATTACATCCATTAGACTGTGGACTCAGCACTGCTTTAGCTCTTAAGTTAATACAACTGAGACTTTTTTTTTACTTTCCTATTGGGAAGTAGCATGTGCAATTTTAGTGATTTCTTAGATCATTCCATAAGTAAATCAAATATTCTTTCAAGCCTAGTTATCAAAATTGTGTCCTTTGATACTACATCCTCCATCAAACTGCAGTAATCCAGATCAACACATTTTAAACCTCCACTATCTCTCCTAATATCATTCTAGCAGATAGAGTAATTAAATTTGTACATTTTTTTTAAGTCCTACTCAATAAATCTGAATAAATTAACAACGCATTACTAAGGCTGCTACATTAAATTTGCATAGTGCATTTAATGAATATGCAACTGCAAGTGAAAAGGTCTGCTACTGTGAACCTTCCACATTAGCATAACTACTTCCAGCATGTTTCTTAAATAATGCACTCATTTGCACATCACTGACTTGGCTAATTCTGACTTCAGTCAGGGTAGCCTTGTAATTAAGACTCTTGCTTTAATTTTTAATGAAGTTTATGTTACATCAATCCTGACAGTAATGAGGGGACATGGAAACAAAAAGGCTGCTAATAATTAAATTCACAAACCAGTTTGAGGGATAATAATTCCTGAGGAGAAATTACATGACTAATTATTAATTAAATATTCATACTATTGCAGGGCCATCTCCCTTAACTGCTCCTTCTTGTTGGTAATAATGCTGAGATGTGGATGCCTTCCTGCAACCATTCTGATTTTAAGGTCTTTGGTTAATTTTAGTGCACCATTAATCAATATGACACAAAAAATAAAATTGCTTTAATTGGCATCATTTTATTGTTTCTAAATATTACTACAGTTGGTTTAGTTGTGTAGAATTAATCTAGTTAGTCGGTGCCCATTTTATGGGAACATAAATCCAGTTTATATCCATAAACTTCTAATGGCAGGACAACTTGACCTTTTTTTGTAACATTACTGTTTACAGATAATTACACCAACTCTTTAAAAGGTTGTTTAATAGCTTTGCATTCATCATAGTAAAATGAAAAACATGCATATTATTTAACTCCAGACTGTTCTAAGAAGGTCTCAAAGACCCTAATTTACCCCTGCTGAAAAGTAAGCAATATTAATTTGTGTATTTTTAAGAAATCCATGAGAGCTTTTCCTCAAATGCATACAAACAGATCGAAAGTGTGTGGATCTCTATTCATCTTTCACACATTTTAGATTACACATGTAACAGAATAACAGCACTTCAATGACACCTCTCACAGAAACAAAGATGTCAGTGTGTGGCTTTATCACACAGGTCTTGATAATTTTCCAATCTCTCATACACAAATACCAGAAATTCATATAGGAATTAGCCTGATTAATCCTAATTTATCTCAACATTTCTATCAGCCAGGATTTTGCTTACTGAAAGTGTCATAACAAACCTTTAGGATTACACGTTTACTAAAAGAAGTCCAGTTTGTAGGAAAGTTTAGCAAGAGGAAAAAAATTCTTTAAATGAAGCTTGTTAGTCACCAAACTCAGTTGAACTATGAATTTGTTTTAATGTGTATGTTAGTGCTTTAAAGAGAGTACTTTGCATAGTATAAAAGTGATTCTCAAATTATTAAAAAGACATAAAGCATGTCCTTTTATCCTGAAGGGGCATTTGGAAATTCTGAACCAGGGCAAACATTTCATTTTTCTAATAATTCAAACTAGTTGATTCATCAAAGTGAAACAAGTCCATCACCATACATGGGGCAATGATTCCCTTTAGCAAGCACTTGTCACATTACTACAATCTGACAGGTTTGTAGGGCATTATTACTAGCTCTGATTTGTACCACTCTATCCCTTTTACTAAATCTTAAAAATCTTTTTAACTTTTCTTTTTTCCTCTACTCTCTTAAACTAACACCTGAAGGCAATTTAAATATACCACTCCGTAATGAAATAGCACTTTCATTCTCTCTAGAATTAAGATGTCATTATCAACCATCTGTTCCTGGTCCTGCTCTCTATTTCTTCCATCAAAGAAATAATTCCAGGCATGAAACACCTCATTGGAGCAACAATCACCTGAAACTGCTGGAGTGCTGCAATATAAGGGTAGGCCTGGCTTCCAGGGGAAATAGCAATTGAAGAAACTCTTTCAGATAGCTTGGTGTCACTGTACACAGCAGGTGAGGAGAATTCCTACTTGGCCTTTCTCCCCATTCCCTGTCTCTACAAACAGTGCCTTTTCCTTGCTCTACCTGTGCTCCCTAAAGTGCAATATCTAGTCTGCACGACAACAGGCATCTGAAGTGTCCTCTGATCAAAGTCCCAGTTTAAGAGCCAAAGATACTGGGCTCGTACTGAGCCATCTCAGTGGAATTCTGTGGATGCTGAACTAGGATCCGGTGCTAGCAGTCGGAAAAGCACAACTCCAGCTGTGCTCGTCTGAACATCACCAACAGATTTACACACACCAGCTGTGGCAACAGCACACAGGCTTTGATTCCTCACCACATTTCCACAAGCTGTGGAGAGCTGGTTCTGACCAGGATTTCACAAAGGGGGCTGGGGGTGTTGAAGGAGGATGAAGTGGGGAGCAGGGAATACAAGGTGCTACTTCCAGGCCCACAGATGATTCCCCACGTGGGACTCTTCCCTCAGGAGTCAGCCACAGGGCAGCACAAGAGCAGAGCTCTTAGGCCTCCAATGTTTTGACCAGGAATTTTTCAGGCAGGTGAAATGAGCACCTATATTGTGTGAGCACACACAGCAAAATCAGATGCACCTGACTTACAAAATACATTGGGCCTACTTGTCTACTTAGATGGTCTTTACCTAAGCAGGAAGATGGGTTATGTCCCCCACTGCAGTAGGATTAATGCGGAACAGGAAGGAAGCAATCCTTGTTTGGGGGATCTGATGCAGTGGACACACCAGATCCATGCACACCTGCTAATGTCCAGTCCAGGACACTACAGGGCCTAGGCTGAATTACACTGTTGTCCTAGCTGGATATAAAGATGTCTAGAAATCCTGAAATAAAATGTCCAAATTTCTTAAATTCTACCAGCATAAGATTTCCAGGAAGTAAAATTTGGCCAGCTCTGTTAAATAATAACCACTAGATTCAGCTAAAACCAAACTTACTGAAGGTTGAATTAACTTTTTGTTTACCCTCATGTGTGTTGGCATTTTATGCATACTTTCCCTTCCCTTGCTCTGTGGTTCTGCCACACCTTACCATCACTTTCCCTTCACTGACTCCCTATGGCTCCCTATTACAGCTAATGTTGTCCACCTGATGGGGTTTTGTTCAGCTTGGGAAACTTCCTGACAGATCTTTTGGCTGCATTACTATACCCCTTTAATGATTCCCAGTCCCTATTTTTCCATGAAATTACTAACAATGACTAGCATCACTGCTGAATTTTACTTATTTTCAAACACAAACATGGAATATTAGAAACTACCCAAAGTCTAAAGTTAAAGGAGAAGGGGAGAGAACATACAGCTATTGTATTAAAAAGGATAAGCCTGGGAATTACAGACCAGCCTGCCCTGCTTTACTGCTTAAGAAATTAGGCAGCAGATAAGCACCAGAAGATAACAGAGTAATGCCGTACCGATTCGACACAATTTGTTTTCACAAACCTAACATCCTTCTGCAACAGGATAACCAATCTTGTGGGTAGAGGAAAGACCACGGATGTTTTAAGTCTTGCCTTTGGTAAGGTGCACCATCTCTTCTGGCATTCTCTTCAGTGAAATAGAAAAATATCCACTAAAGCATTGTGATTTAACCCCGGGTGGCAACCAAGCACCACACAGCAACGTGCTCACCACCCAGCCCACCATTCCCACCCTGTGGGAAGGAGAATTGGAAAGGCAAACTTCTTGGGTTGAGATTAGAATGGTTTGCTAACTAAAACAAATTAGAATATAACAACATCAAAAAGGAGAACTAGAGAGGAATAAAACCCAAGAGAAAGGACTGATGTACAGAACTACTGCTCACCACTGATACCCAGCCTGCATCTGAGCAGCAACTGGCACTCCGCAGTCCATGTGTGACATTCTACACCTTGGCACATCCCAGCTAGTTCAGGTCAGCTCGCCCAGCTGTGCCCTCATCCAGCTTCTGGTCACTGGCAGAGCATGAGACACTGAGAAGTCCCTGACTGAGAGTAGGCACTACTTAGCAACAACTACAACATCGCTGTGTTATCTGCATTATTCTCGCATTAAATCCAAAGCACAGCACTGTACCAGCTACTGAGAAGAAAACTAATTATAACCCAACCAAAACCAGGACAAGTGTGAACTCTAAAATGAGTAGAAAATCACTCTCAAGAGCAATTACTGGTGTTCCAGTGCCAAACTGGAAAGCTGTTGGTTTGGGCTCTGCATGCCTCCATCCTGCATTAGTATCAATCCATACTTTCACTGACCTGCATGACAAAGGAGAGTATGCCTGTAAATCTACTGCAAGGTGGGAAGGACTCTGAATATTCTCAAGGAACAGAACTCAAAATGATCTTGCCAGGTAAGAAACACATAGATTAAATGGAGATAAACCCAGAGGAAGACAACCAGAGTGAACACAACATTAGAGCAAGCTGGGGTTCTGTTTGTCCCATAGAAGAGGTTTCTCACAGGAGAGAAAAAAAAGCTGCTACCAAGGAAATGATTTTGCCCCACATCCATGATGATGGTAATAAGAAAAACTAGTCATGTACTTCAGCAGGAAAATTAAATATTAGCACTGGCACTGGAATATGTTGTGAATCTTAATTATCTAAGTTTAAGAACAGTGTAGACAAAAATCAGTCAGGAATGACTTCTGTAGGGCTGATCCGGACTTAGGAGAGAAGACAAGCTACACGTCTTCTTTGAGTATTCCATCCTGATTTTAGAATGAATTCAGTTTTTTGCAAAGGTTGGTTGAGTATGTGCCTGTGCACTGCACGTACAAATCAATCAGTGTGACTAAATAACTTTTAACAGAAACTTGAGGGCAGTTTTGGGGATTCGGAGGCATTACAGTGTTTAAATGAGACCTTCAGTTCCCTAAGAAGATAAAATTACAGGTGCTGAATAGAGGAATGTAGGTCACTCCCATTAGACATGGAAGTGAAAAGGATGAGGAGTGAGCTGGAATTGAAGGAAGGGACTGAGGTGGGTCTAGGAAGTAAAAGCTTCCTTGTGAACATGGCACAAAATGGTCTGAAGATTGCTTGGTGTCTCTGTTCCTTCTCCTTTTGGTGCTGTTCCCCTCAGGAAGTGCACCTCTCGAAGGCAAAGTGAAATTCCCAGAAGCTCCCACCTTGCATTCCTGTAGGCTCCAGTGTCAGTGCCCTGTAAATCCAGCCACGGTCTGTGCACCACCACTCACGTCTCCAAGCCTGACTCTGACCTCTTTGTTGAGTTTGCCAACAAAAATACTGACTGAGGAGGTACTGTTGAGACCCACCTGCACTTCCCCTCCTCTACTCAAAATATATATATTTTCAAATATTCTCGTGGGGTTTTTTTAAAACTTATTTGGCTTAAAGTGTCAAAAATAATATTTTAACTGACACTTTGTTCTCCAGATAATTTTGTTTACATGAAAGGAAATATTTTAAAATAAGAAGATGCAAATATTCAATTCTGACAAGGTTTATTTTATTTGGTTTGTTGTTGGGTTTTTTTTTGTTTTGTGTTGGTTTTTTTTTAAATGAGAGCTCTTTTCTCCCAAGCATACCTTCATTAAAAAGAACACATTTTTTTTAAAAAGTATTCCCATAAAAATGTCTTTCAACACACCTAACATTTACTAGAAGATTTTTACTACTCTGTACTAAGATTAGTAATACTTTATTTTGCACAACAATTACCTTAAGTGAAATCTATTACTAATTTCATAATGCATTAATTCTTAGATGTGGAGCCATGATGAATTCTCCCAGTGTGAGAAGATACTGCCCTGATCCTATACGAAAGCAACAGCAAGAATCAAGACAGCACATATGATCCTCAGAAGACTTTTTGGCAAGTGAATAATTTTATTGTATTTCTTTTGAACAAAAGTGCAGTAAAAATGATAAGCTGAAAATATTTATGTAGCAGGATGATTTTTAAATTGAAAGACAGTCTCTAACCAGATGTCTTTAGGCACAAACCTGCATAGCTTTCATAAAATGCAGAAAATATTGATGCCTACTAGCAGGGAGGTGCCACAACTGGAGAGTTAACAGTATGAGCTGCTGAGGGACAGAGTAGGACAATCATGTTACCCTAAATCTGAGGAAAGAAATAGCACACGGTACTAAAGCTCCAAACAACGCCACTAAACTCCAACCACTTCAGCAATCAGTCCCTGCAAACATCACCCTCCCACGAAATAATTCCATGTAAAAGAACTTTTTTGTATGTTCATTTTTCAGCAGCCACCGTGCCAGTTAGACACATTAGTGTTCAATCCTGCAGGCTGTCAATATTTCCTAGAGGAAAGCGGCCTCAGCCACTCTGCAAACCATCAGCAGCCACAGCATTCTGACCAATCTGGCAGCAAGGGCTCCAGGTCAGTGAGCCTAAGAGTGCCTGGAACAGGGACCGGTTTGAATCTGAGTGTCCCCTAACACATCTCCCTTCTACACCTTCTCAATTCTGACAGCACCAGAACAAGCAGAAAAGGATGCAAGGGAACAACCACACTTCAAAATATAGAGAAAATAGAAATATACAAATTTAACATATGGAAAAACTAGTCTGGAAAAGTGAGATGGCATTTTAGAACATAGAATTCAATGTAATTTCATAACTAAGAGGTTAGCATGACCTATCCATTCCTAATATGATGTATACTGCAATGCTTATATACTGCTTCATTACCCTTGACACTACATCTGCAAAAGCCTACATTTCATCAGACTGAGCATGCTGCCCAGTTGCTTTAGTGTTTTAAGAAACACAGGTGATTTCAGAGATACTTGGACCACTATCAATGCATATTGATTAGTCAATGCCTAATCTACAGGAAGAATACGTAATTTACCTACTAAAAAAAATTTTTAGGCTAAAATCCCTACACTGGTTTTCAGCCACTGTTCAGCAGCAGTTGAGTGCAGTCAGAAGAGGTGCACAGGCTTAATAGAGATTCCAAGTTAAGCCTCGTTCTGCTTATAGGTGGGAGTCAAGTAAGATATTTCTGAAGGTGTGCTGGGCAGCAGCACTGCCAGTCATTTCCCACATCACATTTCCCAGTCATAAACAGTGGCACAATGACAGTGGGGCAATGCAGAGGGACTTTAACAATGCCAGACAGCACCAACCATTTCCCTAAATCCCAGTCGGACTGGTTTTGTCTGGGATAGAGTTAATTTTCTTCACATCAGCCCACGTGGTGCTGTTCTGGATTTGTGACCAAGACAGTGCTGATACCACACAGATGTTGGAGCTACTGCAGAGCAGGGCTTACACACATCCAGCCTTTCTCCATTTCTCCCTTTGCCCCTGCAGGGAGTAGGCTGGGGGTGGGCAAGAGGCTGGGAGGGGACACAGCTGACCCCCGCTGACCAAAGGGGTGTTCCAAACTCTACACCATGCTCAGCAGTAAAACTGGGGCAAACAAGGAGGCCAGCAGAACTTTCAGAGTGATGGCACCTGCCTTGCCAGGTTACAGCTACATGTGGGGACACCCTGCTTTCCTGGAAAATGCTAAACCTCTGCCTGCTGATAGGAAGTAGTGGATGAATTCTTTATTTTGCTTTGCTTTCCTGTGCAGCTTTTGCTTGACCTATTAAACTGTCTTTACCTCAACCCGCAAATTCTCTCACTTTTGTCCTTCTGCTTCACTCCCCCACCCTACCGGGGGTGCAGTGCTGTGGGTGCCAGGCTGCCTGCTGGGGCCAAGCCATGGCACCAGTCAGCACAAATCTGTGTTTTCTGTCATGCACAAGCCTACATTTATTTAGCCTGCTGCGTTCGATAGCTGTGCAGCAGAGCCGGCTGCTGAAGTTTTTGAGCCTGCATTTACAAGAAGTACAGTCCACCCCTCCATGCAAAACTGCCAAGACTTTTAACCCCTAATACACCAATTTCAGATGCCACTGCCCATTCCTCTCACTTTCTGACATAAAATCCCAATCTTGCAGCAGTTTGTTTTCTCACCCTACAGAACAGTGTGGGAAGCAGACTGTGCCCCAAACTCCTCTTCTGCCAGAATTTGGGTCCTTTCTGATAATAAAATAATACTCTCCACAGTCTCTGCTCACCTCAGACTCTGATACTGTCTGATAATGATAATTCAGTTTCTACTAATGACTCATTCCACAGTGCCATATTAAGATCTAACAGTTTAAACACCTAATGACAATGAATGCAGATTTACTCATGTAGTCTCTTCCCATTGTTTAAAATACACAATTTCAGTGAGCATTCCTGACATTTAATTTATTTCTCAAAATTAGAACAAACAATCCTAGGATCAAGTGCAATGAGAGCTCTAAATCCATACTAGGAATTCATGGTTTTCGAGGAGAACTATATTAGTAGAGAAACCTGTTTGCAATCTGCAAGATGCAGATACTATTTTATAAATACAGCCTGATTTTTACTTTTTAAAATCAGCAAAGCAGAATTTTCATCACACTTAATATGAATTCAATTTGAGTTTTGTTTTTTATAATTACAGCAGCAACACAATGATGGGAATTTCTTTTACCCTTCAACATTATGAACTAGTCAGATGAGAACTTTGTATTGCATAATACATGATGCCCTGCCTTACATGTGATATGCTTTATAAAAATCTTAGTCTAATTGTGAAAGACTACTGTTACAAAATATTCTCATCACTGGCGTGTTTAATTGAGCTCCTGAGAGGCAGTATCAGTAAGACTTAGGGATAAATAACTGGTAGTCCCATTGGTCTCACCAAGAATCCATTGATGTTTCATAAATCCTAGTCAGTACAAATCTAATTGAGTTACCATGCTGAATTAGCTTACATCTAAATGGCATTCATGTCTACAAATGGAATAATTAGAGGCTAGAAAATGGGATATATGAAGTGCTATCCCAAGTGACAACAGCAAGACATTTGTATTCATTCAATCAACTGCTTTAAAAAAGCAGATGCAATACTTGATTTGGGGTTGATGACAAGACTGTTATTGAGTCTAGCAATGATATTAGACAGAGAATGTTAACTGCTTCTTCATCTCTATCTATTTATATTTATTCTAAGAGATTCTTCACTTTGATTCTTTCAGATTTTGCTTTAGGATACAAAGTCATTACATGACTACCATGACTACATACTCCCTATTTTATATCTAGGGTAATGAAATCAGCTACACTCATTAGCGCTCTTCTTTCACTGCTAGAATTCTAAGATGAATAGAAAATAAATCAATAAATAAGAGGGCTTCAAACAGAACTTTCAAAGCTACTAATATTTTTAGCCTCAGTAGTGAAGGAGTCTTTTTAGACAGAATAAAGCAAATAGGACTGTTCATTTTGTCACCTTGCTTAGCCACTTTTGTCGATGTACTAAATTAAATAAGGTCCTGTTACACTCCCACTGGAATCCAGTGTCACCCTGCCAGAGACACCCTGCTTTACACACTGGCATTTATCAGATGCCACTACTTGGCTGGTTCAGGCTTAGTTAAATACCATCTGGTTTTTTCAGGACAAATATAAAACATGGCTATCTCAAACTGTATATAAAACCTATTAAATTAGGATGAATCTTTGGTATGCTGGATAACAGATTCCTTTAATTCAGAAAGTAGTCTAATTTGCATGCATATTTTATTTATTACACCAATTAAGTTTTGCAAATAGTTTGCAATGAGGTCCCTATGACCTAATAATTCACAATTACTCCTGGGATATCCTGCCCACTTTAGCACGTTTTGAATAATATTGCTATCTCCTTGAGAAAAATAATGCATTTTTTACATGATGAATTTATTAAGAGTGCATACACCTCTTTCTTAACCAATTTTACTCTAGACAGGGTTACTGGAACTACTTCATAGACCTTTGTCATATTGGTTAATGAATGCTTTCCTTCAGCTTTCTCTCTTTTCAGATACTTGTCTCCTAAGCTCTTGTGGAAATCCCACATATATACAGCCTAGATGAGCACTCCAGGTTGTAACACAATATAAATGAATAATAACCATTTGAAGCTGCCAGGAAGATATTCTGTTTCTGCTCTAGCATTAAATAATGGACAACAGTCCAAAATGGACATTGTGGAGCAAACTTATCGCAGTCAAACCTACTCGAGACTGGCAAACTTGCTTGATATTTATGCTATGAAATTTAACTTCTAAAAAAATGCATCAGGAAAAAATTTGATAATCACTTATCTATTCAAATAATGACAAGTTACATGGATTTATTTTATAAAAACAAACTACCACTTAGATTGCTTTGCTTTAAAGAGCTTTATAAAGTATTTTAAGTGAGCTTAAGAGTATGAGAAAATGCTTTCTTTTGGTATACTGTTCAAGCAAGCACTGGCATTTCCTTGTATTTCACACGTATGGCTTCTTCCCTTAAAGCACTCAGCCAGTAATCTGCATTTCAGAATTTTTTATTCCATTACAAACAGGCAAAACTCTTAATAAGAAAGAAAACGTCTAACTTGCAAAAACAATTAGGAAAAACGATACATTTGCTAAAAACTAAGAGCAAAAAACCAGACATATATTTTTCACGTGACTTTCACATGCAAACTTGAATATCTACGATTTTAGAGAAGGTGATTCCTATGGGAGTAGAAATCTGCTCAAGAAGCGAGTACCCTGCAACAGACTGTAATTTTCTTTTTAAACTATCTATACACTGTGGTATGGATCACCTTGGTATCCCTATACCTATTTTCAGAAAACTTACTTGAACACACTCAGATTAAACCCTAAAATTTATATGTCATTGTGAAAAATCCACCTTCCTGTGTCCTTTTAGTACTTTTGCTACCAGGTGCTTTCCAACACTTACCTGGAGCACGGGGGAGCTCCAGAGGCCCCTCTGCCCAGCGGCACAAAGGCTGGGAATTGCCTGCCCGTGGCTCCCAGCACTGCCCAGGAGGCACTTGGCTGAGGGAGCTTCCCTGGATATTCCCTTGGGTTTGATGTGCTCTGCTGTTTCCCTGCTGAAGTACAACACTGAACACTCCCTATTCTTTCCCAGTGCTAATGGCTGCTAAATGTTTGTGAGCACATCTCAGCTTCGCTCTTCACAGAACAGAGTCCTTTATTCGGCGCTCACAGCCTCACCCCTTCCACCGCGGGTCACGCTTCCCTCCCTGCAGAGGTTTGCAGCCCTCCACTGCTTTCTCGTTTCACACCGTGCTTTGATAATGAAGTGCCAAGCACTGGCACCTAGAGCCGGGCCTTGCCTACACACGGAGAAACTTCCTCAGGGGCACTGTGCACGCAGGGGGCAACACCTGCAGCTCCCCCATCCAGCCGAAAACAGCTGAAATCCCTCCCGCTGCTGCCTTCCATCGCTCCTGGCTCATGCTGAGCCTTTGCAACGGCCTACAAAGTTTCCTGGCCCATCCCGCGGCTAATCAACACCTTTTCCTCAGCCATTCCCATATGTAAATCTCATTTCAGATTATTTGCCACGGCAGATCTGATCCTGTTTTGCCCAGAAAAATGGCTTCATTGGCTTTCTGCCTTTTCTAATACCTTAGATTTAGATTCTTTTCTTGTATGTCTGAAATTCCCCTTGATAAAATGCACCCAGGACTGTAAACGATAAAATGAACAATTCACGAACAGGCAACTACAGAAAAAAATTATTATACTTTTAATTAATTATTTTTCTTTTTTAATTAGCTGCTTCCTTATCACCAACAAACAGTTTCAGAAGGGAATTCTGCAAAAGGCCTTCATCATGGTTTTGCTTATAGCAGTAACATAGCTTAGAGGACAGCAAAATGAAGGAGTAAGTTGTGCATTTGATCTACAGAAATTTGCTTTTAAGCAAGTGGGAGCTGTGCTCATGTGCGTGAGAAAATAACCCAAACCTGCAAAAATGTACAGAATAGAAGCCTGTTGTGCAACATAACTCTCAAGCGGCTGAATTCATCGGAGGACTGAAACCAAACCCCTCAGTGGATGAGGGATGTAACAAAAGATCTTACAAAACAAGCTTAAAACAAAGCATGTTTACAGTAGTCATAAGTGTAATAGGCAATAACTATAAACTACATAATACTCCAGCTCTTTGAGGTCTTTCCATTTTAATTCTGTGCAATTTCATTAACCCCCTTGCAAGGAGATGTGCTTGAAGGAACTCTATAATATAGGTCATTTTTAGTAGGCATTTATATTCTGTTGTTAATTGGCGATGCAAGGAGGAATGAAATAGCCTGGGAAGTATCCTACAGGGAATAGCTTGCATTGGCAAACAAAATGAGCGAGTAATCTCACAGATCTGCTTCACTTTCTAAAATCCTTCTACAGCACCACATTTCCAAGGGTGAGCGTGAAATGCAACAAATTAGGATCAGTACAAATCATTTTGTGCTGTGCCAACAGTTAAGTGATGAGCAGGGCAAGTGAACCAAACCCCCATTTCTTCTGTGGCCTCAGCTAATAACTGGAGATGGCAAACACAGAGGAAGACGTCAACCCCAAAAATGCTGTAGCAGCCACGTGAAGCCAAAATAGAGCACTTGGTTTCATTGTGATGGAGCTGGACTTGGCTGGACTACATTTCCCATCATGCACAGTGCAGGAATAGGATTGACAGTTTTAGTAACTTCATTTTCATAAAAACAGACTTGTGACTCGGCTACGAGAAAAAAATACTATGTGAAATTTCTTGGTGTTATTTAAAAGGACACGGACTAAATGATTGTTTATCAGTATACAAAATACTGAGTGAAATTTTCCCACAGGAGTAGCAGCCTGAATAGTATTAACAGTGCTTTAAACTGTAATGAATTCCCAGTCTAATTCACTATGAGGTTTCAATTTATACCACATTTAGAGTACTCCAGGTTCAAGTAATCACTGCAGTAATTAGCTTACTTCCAGTCCTCCAAAATAAACCCACTAATTTTTGCAATCAGCCTTCATTTGGTTAATCACCAGTTTAATTGATTTAATTAGTTTGATCTGCAAAATTAGTCAAGTGTAAATACTGTTTTGTAAACAGAGTTTAGCTCCAAGCTGTAATATAGGGAATTCTAATTCAAAGCTAGAGTTAATAACAAAAACCAACACACACATGATTTTTGTTGCAGTATCCAGCAGTTTTAAGTCTGCAAGACGCAAATGTACACTTTTAATAGATTATGCGATTTTATATTAGTGACAAAACTGAGGACATTGTCTCTGAAAATTTTATTCCCGACTAACGATTTTTACACAGTGGCAACTGACACTAGAACAGTGTTTTTGCTTTCTCATGGTTAAGAGTAGAATTTTTCCTTTTTTACTTTGCTTTTGGGTTCAGAAGGTCATAATAGGCACCTTTAATAAGCTAGACCAAAGGAAAAAAAATATAAAGGAGAACTCCTGTTATTCCTAAACAAACATTATTTCCAAACATTTTAGAAGGCATAAGAGTAAAAGATGCAAGCCAAGCTGCAACCCTGGGCAGTAATATACAAGGCATGGGAAATGTCCTAAGAAAAATAATACCCTGAAATTATAAATTGAACAAGAGTTGAAATAGCTCAGGAATAAAACATTTGCCATCCTAGCACAGCTCCATGAGGTACTGGTACTAAACCACCGTAAAAGTACAGCTGATCCTCTGAAAAACACCGTGTATTTCCTGACAAGCCCCCAAATTCACCATGTACACATTCAGCTCTTTAAAGTCACCCCAGAAGATGCAGAGCCTATGTCCAAACCAAGGTCAGACCTTCAAGAGAGGCTGGCACATCGCTGGAAATCCAGGAAGAGCCACACAGAGCAGCTGTGTCACTGTCACACAGAACCAGCCTTCCACCCGCTGCCATTCAGAGAAAGGGAGGGACTGGGATTTCCCACATATGACTATAAAAGATTTCTTTCCAAGAATTCCAAGCCAGGAATAGCACAAGTCCAGGATGCAGATAAGGGATCTGTTCTTAGCTCTGCTGGGCTGCCTGTGACATCACAGTCAAGTCATTTAGATTTCCTGAATCTCAATTCAAACAGTAAATGTAAATAGTGTTCATTCCTAACTCAAAAAGAGATTGCATCAATCCATTACCCAAAAGGGGAAAATAAAACTTCCTTCTATTGAAAAATAAATTCTATTGACAAAACATCAAAAAGTTCTCAGATTATTTTTCCCTATGAAAAAGTATTTGTATTTCAGTTCATTTTAAATTATTTTTCTATTCTATTTTAGTGTATTTAAAGATTTTCCTGCTTTTTTTTGGACCGAGCTTTGCCACATCTCTCACCTCAATCTTGTCCCTAAACATAAAAGTACATATACAGCTTCTTTTCCTCCCATTTTCCCCACCCCCTTTTCCCAGCTGAAGCTTTCAAAATTTTTTGAAACTGAAGAACTTTAACCACTGTACTCAAATACTCCAGGATTTTCTTCACTGTCTGAAAAATTATCTCCTGACAGCAGTCCATTTTCCTAACTGCAGATACATTACACTTTCAGAGAAGAGAAAGGGACGAAGGAAGGAGGAAAAAAATCTACCAAAAATCCAACGGTCATTTTTTTCAGTTCTCTTCACTGTATAAAATGGAACACACCAGAAAAGAGATACATTTAGGGAGGAAAAAAAGATTCAGCTACAAGCTCATTCATTGTGGCTTGAATTTCTCTCTCACAAAATGTTTCCAACTTCATATCAAATATTTTGTTCAAAATATTTACTTTTTTCTTTCTTTGATTAGCTACTCAGGGAAAAAAAACCAGCAAAAAGTAACCCAAGAGCAACTCATTGGAGCCCTTTAGACTTTAGAAAAGCCTCCATACAATTCTGGACAGGAGCAGAAGCCAGCCAAGAGAGCTGCAGGGCAGAGCCTTGCCCAGCCAAGTGCCTAAGCTCAGTGCCAGACTTTATTCCACCCACTGCATCACTGCTCAGCCCACATTCCATCATGGAAAGACAGGGAAAAGCCACGAGATCTAAACTAAGAAGGAACTGCAAGGTCTGCACCAGTTCTTTCCTATAAATCATTTTAAAGCCTTATTCTTTGTCTCACGATGTGTTTATTTGTGCATTTGCAAAAGCAACTGTGAATTCTATTTTATACACATGGTGTGGCTCTCACTAAGGAGGATTTGGGGGATTCATGTAAACCAAGTCCCAGATGTTTTTGTCATCGTGATTTGCATTGATCTCTTATTTGTCAGTTCTAATTCTCAATCAAATTGACTGAATTAAGTCAGCCACTCTGCAGAAGACCTATTTATGCACATGATCTAAAGCACAGCCATGGCACGAAGCCTGAAGAGGTCTCCAGTGCTCTTCAGCGAGAGGACTCTTCGTGGAAGACACAGCCCTACCCCAGCCCCATCTCCTGAGCCAACACAGCCTGTTTAAGTCTCTCTGCAGGACTTTTGTGTGAATAAGAACATTTGCTGGATGAAAACAAAACCTCTAATCACCAAGCCCTTGAAGAACAGCACCCTGTGGAATAGATTACAATATTTTAGCATGTTTGTTTCATTTGGTGTTTCCACCAGTGCTCTTTTAACTATGATACAAACTGCACAGGGGGTACTCGTTACACCACACTGGAGAGAGCAAGTATCCTGTAAAAATGCATTGAACTGGGGTCACATTTTCCTTCACTGCACACTGTGTCTGAGCTGAGGCACAAACATTGTACTTGAGAGCAGTGGTTGGGGTATATTCCTGGCACACTGCCAATGTCAGTGAAATATGTCCTTTCTACAGATGTTTCTAATACTGCTGGGAACAAATTGCTCAGCCACACACACAAAGACATACATGGATAGGCATAAGGTCTAAGATATTATAAAGAAAAAATATATATGTTTAGACACTCAAGAAAAAAATGGGTTTAAACAAACTCAGTTTGGAGAGTACTAAGTGTGTGCATCTCAAAGCAGTGAACAGCTCCCAGTTTCTTAAACACAAGTCAGAGATACAAACCACACAATACTTTTCACAGGTGGGTGTACAAATGTGCATCACTGAGCTTAACCAAATGAAAAGCATAATTGAAACTTATTAGCTTTGTTGGCAAATATAAGCAACATATTCATTAGTTTTACAACTAAACGGCAATTTGTACCTTTGCATCCTGTTGCTTCAAGAAGGATCTGTCATATGAATATGAACACAGAGAAAATTCCAGAGTTTCTGAGGTCAATTCTTGCTGAAGCTACAGCATATTGCCTTCTTTTGAGAAGTGAAAGGTGTCCCCAGATTGTTCAGATATGGAAAGATCTGTCGGATGAATGAGTTGGACAAGAACCTGGGACTGTACAAAGGATCTGACATCAAAAAGCCCTGCAGGTAGGACAGTTTATTTACTTATAAGACTTTTTAAAAAGTTTTTGCTTTTACATTCCTATAAAAAGAACACTTCTGAAAGTTTAGAGGATGGGAATCTATTTAATTTCAGAGTCCCAACTCCACAATTCCCAGGGCTGGATTTCTGCATTGGCATGTTGTGAGGATCTCTGTCTCCAGAATTGCCAGAACATAAGAGATGTTTAGACTGGATTCCTGCTTTTAGCTTTAAGTTTTTTATGGAAAGACCCTGCATATGCCTGGAGTGGTGTGGATGTATGATATGTAGTATCAAACTTAATATTGACTTAACGACAGGTATTATGTAGAGACAAAGGTTTTACTTTAATAGTTAGAAACCCTAAAAGCCTTTATCATTGAACTTTACCACTGAACTCCTAAGTCCTATATTCCCTACCATATTGACCATATTTTAATTAAACTGCAATTTACTTTATTTGGTTAGCAAGCCCTTTTAGCTTTGCCCTCACAGAAACAAGAAATTAAGGGATTGAAATACATATAAATAAGAATACAGAATGTGTTCTTCATATTTTGCAAGTGACTGATAGATTTTCTAATTTGTAAGATTTCTTAGCTAATCGAGAGTAACTCTGAAACAACGTGTGGGTAATGAGCACACTTGCTATATTTGATATACTGCATTTGGTTGGGATGAACCTATTTGTGTTTATTTTCTCTGAACATAAGTTAGTAAAGTTCCATTAAAATGAAAGAGGGTCATACGTATTCCTGCACATCCTTCAGCAACTTTTAGACCTGTTCATTTCCTGTTTGGAAGGAGCAAACAAACCTCAACGGAAGCTTTAAAACTTATTTGAATTTTAATATTCACATCAACTTTATACAGTTCTAACCATGAATGCTGAGAACTGATTAAGATTTGCCCTTAAATATAACACTTAAAAAGGAAAAATTGAGCTAAACATATTAAGTAATTCTTGTTAGAGTCACAACAAAGATTCCACCTCCCCACTCCAGTATTGGTTACCCTTTTCCTCCCTTATGGTCTGTGACTTGTAATCGGAGCAAATGAGAACACACTACAGAAAACATACAACATTACAGGCCACATAGATAACGGAATACAAGACTCTTCATACACGTTCTGGGAGCTCTCAGAGTTTCTGGCAAGTGACTGTGGGCACAACATGGTCCCGTACAATTGCTTAATGATCACCCCGGCATAGGCCCAGTCTCAGATATCCACCCCAGTTTCAGTCTGCATTCCAAAACATAGTTACTCACCCTCTGCCTCCGATCAAGGCTTCACAGGTCTCACAAAAGAAGTCCCTCCCTGAACATGAGGACTGTATCAATACACTTCTAGATGCTAAGTGCGTCTTTCCCCAGGAGCCGAGTACTTTTCACTCCTCGCCCACACCCTGCCTCTGTGTCAGAGATGTTGTCTCCAGGTGGGTTGGCGAACTCCCGTTCGCAGCACTCGACTTCAGGGAGCCTCCAGACTCACACCTGCAGCACAAACCAGGTGTATCCCACAAAAGTGATTGCACATTAGCACTACCGCCTTTCTTCCGCCTATCACCATCTCTAAACAAAAGACTGTTCCAAGTCATTGCGCTGCTTAAGTGGATGGCTCCAGGGTAAAAAAAAGTTTAAAAAAGAAAAAAATTAAAATGGGTGGGAAGGATAGAGGAGAAAGACTTTTATAAACCTCCTGGAATTTGTTTAGAGTGCTAATTAAGAGCACCTTACGCCTCTGAATGCCTGTGAGGCCACACTACCACAGGAATTTTCACAAATGCTGACAATTACTGGCAAATGCAATCAGCAACCCCTTGAGTACCCTGAGCATCAGGTGCCAGTCCTTATCTTTGAGACACCAAGAACACAGCAGGAACCTGCACAGAACTTTTCCTTGGCAGTTAAAGAGGTTTTTAAACGAGTGAACATCACCTCAGTTTTTATAATCTACAGCATCTCTATAGTCGTGCCTTATTGTCCTGATTTATTCCTCCTAAATCATAGATCATCTTTCACTGCTCTATTGCTGCAGCTATAGGATTGTTAATTTGCTGTGCAGCATACGGCTATATCAGGTAATATTACAGCCAAAATGAACAAAGGAACACCTCTGAGCATAATGGATGATACTTTGTGTTTCAGACTTCAGCAAGAACGCATTGGTTTTAATGATGAATCTATTCCTGAGTCTCTCCCCTCAGGACATTTTAATAAGTAGGTAACATCACATGACTGTCATCATCTTCAATTGGAAGTCATTAAACTGAAACCAGTAAGACACAAGGAGCAAATACTGATATTTTTAAGATTATTAATGGAATCAAGGCCTGAAAATTGCAAGTCAGACAGACACTTGTAGGAATAACATAATCCAAATTAACAGCAACAGGTTTATATGACTGTATTGGAAGATAGAAAATGTCATTCATGCAGGAAAACGTTGTCAGAATAAATTTTTTTAAAGTAATGAGAATAAATTAAGATATAAAAGCTGCCTGGAGGTTAGTACTTTGCTTATGCCCCCACCTTCTGTCTCCACCATACAGTGCAAGTCAGCTGAGCAGAGATAGATTAATAAGACCTCTTCATGCAGTTCTCTGCTTTCATATGATGTTTATTTGGTTATATTCCACCAATCTTTAGAAATTACGTTTTCGTAACTCCCTCCACTTACAACTTCCCTTATTCCCCTTCTAAGAATACTAAAATCCAACCATTTAATGTGACCAAATGATCATAAGGAAGCTAAAATGCATACAGAATTACTCAAGATCTGTGACCAGAACTAAGGGATTAATCCACAAGAAAAACTGGACCAAACTCCATTACAATATATACATTAGGCCTCTCTAGCATTTTTAAGACAATGCTACAGATATCGAGCAATATTCATACTTGGAGAGTTGTCAGCTTCACTCTATTTTCAGTGCACAGCCGTGGCACGTGCCTTGGGTTTCAGAGCTTCACGGCAGCCTGTCTGTCACTTTTGGTTCAAACTGCTCTACAGAACTTAGAACTCCTGTTTTAGAAAGTACCTCAAAGCATAAACTGCATGACTTTGAGTGAGGCTGCAGGTGCTAACCTGATGGACACACAGCCAGTTCATGGCTGCAAATGAGTGCCAAAGTGGGATTTAAGGAAAGCAATTGAGACCCTAATTGCCAGTGAAATCAAAGGCACTGGGCTCCTAAGTGCGCTAAAAAACCTTTCGTGAAACATATCAACATTTCAGGGCGCAGCCACACCACTAAGTGAAGTGTGGATTGAAAACACAGATTTGGAAAACATTGAGTTGTTGTCAGAAGGAAGAACCTGACCTTCCACACGCTATAAATAAGGTGTGTGTGCCTCTGTGTGTATACACACACACACACACACACACACACACGCTGTACCTTGCCTACATAAGAAAGAAGCTGTTAAGAAATTTCATGGATCTTGACCATTCCTATCAATCCCTCTTCTTCCTGCAACAGAGTCCCAGGATGATTTGGCAGATGCTCTCCCTCACCTGTCCCAACAGCTGCAGCTTTAGAGCCCCATCAAGCCCTGCTGTGGGGTGTTTAGGCACTGACACAAAACCTATCTGAGCCCAGATACAAGAAGCACCATTAAACTGCTCACAGGTCTCTGATGACAGCCCTGCTCCATTTGTGTGTCCCTCGCTGTCCCTCGGCTGGGTGGCTCTCCCGTTCCTGCTACTGCCCACCCTTCAGGAGCCTGTCTGGTCACACAAGTCTTCCCAGTCTCTGGAGATAGTTTTGCCCATTCTAAGCTATAGCTTCTTAATCTCTCTAGTGAAGCAGCTATGTCAAATAAATATGTTTTACAAACAGTGGTGTTCATTTAATGCTGAGGTACCACAACCACTCCAGATGCTAAACTCCAGTCAACCTTTATAATGCCTTTTCTTTTTTTTCCTGGCAGCAGCACACATCCTTGTGTAGCTACTGTGAATATTCAAATACTGTAATTGGAAATGATTTACTTTGTTTTGAATTAACTAAAATTCCATTGTTAAGCACAAATACTGCTTCACTAAATCATCAAGCTTTTAATAGGTCCACATGAGCAGGTTACCGAGCGTGTTAGGATTTATAATGCTCCTGGGGAGCTGACCACTGTATTATGCTTCCTGCTGCTAGGTAATATGCATGACACATTTCTGGACACTAATTCATTTATTTAATAGTAACAGTATGCAAAAACAGAGTTCAAAATGAGGCTGACAAAGAAGGTATAAAAGTTTTATTAATCCATAGCTAATCAAAGGCCAGAGGAAAGCATATAATGGTGGCATTTACAGACCATATCGAATGTGAATAAATTAAATTTTTGTTTCCTAAAATCTTACTAATAGGATGTATTCAGCTTGAAACATTTATACTTTTAATTACAGTGGCAGCCAATTTAGAGTAGGTATGTGGTTGTACTGCACTTAAAACTTTGCATCAAGGATCTCTACAAATCCCCTCATCAGCTATTCTTTGAATCCGATTTGTTACTGTGTGCACTGTGTCCATGCTCAGAAATAATAACATTATTTACTTCCCCATTTAATTATACAGTGAAAGATTACTTGTAGGGGGAAAGGTCACTGAGGGAAAGTATTGTCTTCCTGTGAGAGAAATCCCCCTGAAAGGCTCAGCATCATGTACATACAATGTAACTTTACAGATCTATCTTCAAATGTTCGTATACAAGAATAAATCCATAAAACCACTCATATGGAAACAGTCATTGCTCCAGGCAAAAGTTTTCATAGGTTCATATCCTCATTGCCAACAAGTTATCAAACACTCACACTGCAAATTTTGTTTGAAAAAAAATTGTAATAGTCAGATGCTAATAAACATAAATAATAGATGACTCACAAATATAAAGAAAATAATAAAAATTTAGATGAAAATAATGGAAAAATTTGTGGTCATACTAATTTGATCTATGTTATGAAATATCCTTAATATTTTAATTATTTTGACCCTGATGTTTCAGAAAGCAAGCCAGGAAGACAATGTTCTGATTTAGAAAGGTTGGGGTGAGTCACAATGCTTGTAATAGAATATTTAAATATCAGGACAAATTTCAATAACATTGTCATTACTTCCTGTTCTCCCCCACTATTTGGAGTTGGAAAAATAAGGTGTTTTGTTGGAAATACAAAATTATCCTCTTTAGTTTACTTCAGAAGCAAATGCACATGTGAAATTTGTAGTTCCGTGCCCCTGGTGAGCCCTTAGCCAGCACAGAACTCTGGCATTTCCAAACTAATACAGTAATTCTATGCAAATCAAGGTGACTATTAGCTGCTTAAGTGAAGACAGATCCTTCAGTGCTCTGCTGAATCAAAATATGACTTTTTGCCACACAATCTTCTCGTAGAGCTGGAAACAGAACTCGGTGTATTGGCTACCAGCTCAATGTTTTAACTGTGGCTCTCCTGTAAGAATCACCTAAAGCTTTCCCAGAGGAGCAAAACTCTACAGAATTATGGCATTTACTCTTCACTCTGAGCACCACAGGACATGTGGCTCCTGCAACAGGACAGACACAATGTTCAGAGCAGGATGCCTCAGCTGGAGCTCAGCACAGCTTTAGATTTCCTGTAGGTTTTGCAGGGTTTGCTGCTCAGGCAGAAGAGCACAGGTATGCAGAACTTGTCCCACATCCCAGCCACAAAGGGCGCAGCTGAGGGATGGATTATCAGTCCTTCTATTTAGGGATGGACTCACAGAGGTGTCTGAATGCCTCAATCAGTGATTCTTCTCAAATACATTTGTCAATCAGTATCGTATTTTTTCCTTTCAGGTCGAATCACTAAATATCTCATAATATGCTTCCATCCACCTTTTCCTTCCTCTGCTCTACTTTGCAACTTCTGTTTGTTGTCTGGTTTGACTTTTCAAGAGGTCTCTCTCATTCTGAGTGCATAGGGCACCTCATACAGAAAGGCCTGATGCTACTTTGTACTTTCACCACATTTCAGTAACAATGTTCATTATACTGCTGTGGAAACCTCAAGCAAAAATATTCTTACCTCAGCATAAAAACTGCACCCAGTGGAAAGTACACAAGTTGGTCTGGGTCCTGTGAGCTCTGCATGATCAGGGCTGCTGGCTATGCAGGGGCCTGAAAAACTCAAAGGAAAGGTTGGTTTGCTATACAGACACACAGATTATTTATATGCACACGTGTGTATATAAAGTCATGTACTGAGAAACAGAGGCAGAACACTCATCTTGCACACATCTGCTGCAGCTCACTGGCTGCACTTTCTGCTGTCTCTGCTATTTGCAAACAAGACAGGTAAAGGGGAGGCATCAGCTCTTACAAAGTTCTGAAGGAACCTGAAGGATTGCAAGATGAGTCCTCAGGACTTACAGTGCACGAGGAAAGGCTTCAGCTCTTCATAAGTGTAATGCAGTTTAAAGACCTTGGTAATTGTGCATGTTTGCATTCTTAGCTGGTGGTGACAGGAAGGTAAGATCTGTCATGGGACTATAAATTAATACTTGAGCAGCAAGTTTTGCCTTGCATTTGTAGCATAAAAAGAGTAGAAAAGGTTCTTACCTTGTCTTAACAGCTGAGCAGCCGCTTATGAAGCTCAGTAACTCAGCTGTGGGTCTAAACCCCAAAGCAGTCATTCTACACATCTGTTTGTGGGGAGGGAGAGGGAGTAGTGAGACACACTCACAGTTTGCTGGTTTGTGCTTGTGGATGAGAGCTCTAAACTCTTCCACACTTCCTCTCCTGCAATTTCAAGAGACAGTAAGAGTGAAAAGTAGTGTCTGATGGGTCTCCTCTCCTGAAGCAGAATCTAAACTCAAGTTAGATTTTCAAAGCAAAGTTTTTGCACTTTATATAAACATATCCTCTGAAGACAGGTAAAACCCACCCATATTGGAATTGCAGAAAGATAGTAAAAGTCAGAGCATACCCTAAATTTATTTACTTGGGAACTGCTGATACACTGGGATACCTCATTTAGTGACCCTTCCACAGTGACAGGCATAACCTTGCTCCATAAAATCAGGTTAAACTTTTTCCAGTCTGTTTCAGAGGGACAGTAATTCTTTGGAATGGGACACAAGCTTCTCATTTGCACACTAAAGCTGAATAAAGATCTGATTTTAGCTTTCATATAAGAAAGGTTAATTTAATTTGCCAATTAAAATGATTTAATTTAGACTTCATCTCTAATATGGATCCCTTTGTGAAAATCTTTAGTCTCCTTTTAACTGAGGTGTGCTTGCTGCTAACTGAAGCTCTGCCTTTATTTATTTGATTTTTTTCTGTAAAATAAATTAATCATTATTTGTGCCACCAAATAAGCGTGAGTCTCCTGATAAAGGCTGAAGGCAAATTAAAACTAGAGTAAAATAGCAATCTTACAGTTCCCATTACGAATACTATTGACTTGCATTCGGAGCACGGGGCTGTGGCTGAGTCAAGGAGTCGCTGCAGGTTGTGCCAGGGAAAGCTCGGCAGTATTCACAATGGATTTGTCCAACACCTACGTGCAACAGCAGCAAACGTTTGAGAGGTCAAGTTATCACTGCCTTAAATCCCCAATCACGTTAACATACACTTCATAAACCAACTGGACAAGCAGACAACATGGAAAACCTAAAGGTTAAGTACACATTATTGACCTCAAGGACGCCGTGTTCTACAGATCATTAAATATGTTGTGCTCTTGTTTCAGCCAGTCACACTGGAAAGTGCCCTGGGAACATTACTTAAACCTTCGATGTTCTACCTACATTTGTGTGACATAAAATCAATACCTTTTCCCTAACCTCACTTGTTTAGATTACTCTCAGCTATTAGCTGCTTTTTAAACCACGGTGATTCCAATCACTTGCACACCCGTGTATGTGTCCAGTCATACATTTTAATGACAAATAGACACAGATTGGGAACTCACCTTTCCCACCTCGGGCACAACCTTCTTAACACATGAAACAGGAGCCAGGTTGGAACAAGGAGGTTTTTTGTTTGCTGTTTTGCAGAGGCAGCTATAGTTTTTAGGTGGTGGGGATCCTTCTCCCAGAGGACCACGCAGGTTCAGTGCCCTGTGTGTTCTCACTGCACTCCACCACTTCATTCTCTCCTGAAATCCTAAACCTAAGCTGAGCCTTATGCCATAGGCACCCAGGCTAAGGAGTGTCCATGGACAAAACACTGATAGCAGCTCTCACTTTTCTTTGGTACCTCCTTCTGAGCAGTACTTAAACTTTAGGACATTTCATTCTCAGAGCTTCAACCTTAACCTTGTCCTTAACTCTTGACTGAAGACTAGGCCAGGAACGTGGCCACATGACCAGGTTACCTAGTGCCAAGGGCAATATCCCACCAGCTGTTACTTTGGCAGCTCCTTCTCAGTTTATTCTTTCTTGAAAGCCTGACCCTAATCCTAGCTCTAAGCCCTAGACTAAGATTTATGCAATGGTACACATTGCACTGAGCTCCCAGGTAAAGGACTGCTGAAGGTGAGGGCAGTTCTCACTTAATTTTAGTATTTATTTCTGTTGCTGTTGTCTGCCCCAGTATTCTGTTTCCTGAAATTGTTTCCTGTGGCTCCTTGGGAGCACGACTCTCCTATTCAAAAGCAGAGCAGAAGAGAACAGCCCATCTCAAACATCTGTCAATCCCACAGAAACACAAGTCGTGATGAAGAGCTACCGAGTGGGAATCTGGAGCACCACTGACTGGGGCACACCCTTGGGATACTCACCTACTGCTCTTTTTGGTTTTTTTCTCTTTGGGCTAAGCAGCAGCAAGCCATATTTGTGGCCCATAAAGTGCAAAAACTGCTTTGTGAACAGAGCCTGAGAAGATTTTTGACAATGCTGGCTTTAGCAACTAGTTCATTACATCATGCCCTTGACTAACCAACGGCCTGGAGAGAATAAAGACGTCAGAGTAAGCTTAACACAGGCTCAGCAAATCACTGCATTTACATGTCCAATAACCAAATCCAAAGTATTTCAAATCTAGTTCTGCTCTTGTGGGATTAACTGTCCTTTCCTTAAGATGTGTCATTTTGATGTCTTCAGAGACTCTAAATACTCAGGGAGATTTTCACTGATATTTTAAAAATAAGTTGAAGCCGCTTATTCCTCAAATCTCTTCAGTTTCTCTGAGACAGAAAATTGACAACACTGATTGGATGTAAAAAACAGGAAGACATTGAGATTAGCACTGAAAGTACCTTGAGTCCCTACCTGGCTCTGGAGATTAACACATGAAATCAAAAGCTCCCCATGCAACTCTGGTATGAATGGAATTGCCCAAGTTCATACTTTCAGAATCATACACAGCTGCTCTTGGAAATCAGCACTCTGTCTCCTGGTGAAGGCAAGGCAGGGGCGGGTGAGAAGCAAAGAAAACCTGAACAATATTCAACACGTGGGAGATAGACCCACATTTCTCATTCTTGAAAACATCTGCACTGGGAATCATTTTTCAATTACCAGTTCCATTTCTCCCCTGAAAAGTTATGATTCACGTAATGATTTACTTAAAGGTTTCTGTGAGTGCAGCGAAGTTATGTCACACCCTCAGCCCTGATTCCTGTTGTCACTGTCAACTCTCATTTGTTTGTAGGTGTTCTTCTGTGCACAGCAGGCAGAACTCCAACAGTGACAGCCTTAAACATATGAATAGATTTCAGATTTAAACTTTAATTAATACATTTGAACTTTAGAGCATTCGTGAGTTCCAGTAGCCCAAGTCTGAGCTGGAGTGAGGTTTTTGTTGTCACTTGGGAAAAAACACTTAAAGGACAGTTTTTTCTGAAGCAGTTTGTCTACAGACTGCATATTGGAGGACTCTGAAGGAGTCTGTCTATCATAGCAACATTTGTGCCAATCCATGACACTCCATCACCATTAGCACAGCATTAATTTTTCATACATTTATGAAAAAGCTTCAGTGAAAAAACCCCTCAAAATAACAAACCCAAACACAAATCCTCTAACCCACATTGTGGGAGAAAGTTGTGTCCAATGAAACACTGCAAGTGTTGGGGTCACGGTCACAGCACCACTGTCACATCAAGTCAGTATTACCCTACTCTTACAGATTAGATCTGAAATCCCACTGCTGGAAAAAATGAAAATATTTTTCTTTTGTCCATGAAAAATGTCAGAATATTAGAAAGTCTATTACAAAAAAATGCCTTTTCAACCAATTCAACAAATAATCAGCAAGTCCAGAAACTATCAATGCATAACCTGTAAAGTTATTTCCCTCTATTAACACTAAGCTCAGGAATACCAGATGATCTGATAACTGTCAGTAGGGACTGTTTCTATTCCTGCCATTTTAAAGGCTCACTAAAAAAATAAACCCTAAAAGCCCACTGAATAGTGGTCCAAGAATGGTTATAAATGACAGTCAGTGATCCATGGCCATTTACACAGATATTCTATCAGCATTGACAGCAAGATGATAAGTCATCTTATAGGTCTACTCAAATAGACTTCAAATTAATTAGAAATTTATTATTTTCTTTTAAAGTATATTTCTTTGCTCAGCTCCAGCAAACCTCTGCTAAGCATCAGGTATAATTTTATATTTCCAAATTAAAATTGTTTCTTATGGCTATTGACAGATTCTTTTACTTGGTGTTGGATACAGTGCTACCAGATACACTGTACCAGGTCATGTTTTGTTCCACAGAACTGTGCAATTGTATTGCTTAGCAACAAATAAACCAATTAGTCTATCTCTTATTATCTAATAAAGTCAGTGTCTAAGCTTGATCTCCTATGTTTCACTATCAGATGCCAGGAATAACCACTGGAAACATATTACTGAATACACAGTTCCCAAATTATGAATATTGCAATTTAGATGCACTTAAATGCATGAAACAAGTTAAATACAGAGATATTAGTAAAATATTGGTGAGGGCCAAAGACTCGTTTGAGGTGTCAGGTCTGTATGCACATGAGCAGCAGAGGTGTGCCCCTGAAGATTCCCCTTTTTTTATTTCCTAGGGGACTGATTACCTTGCAGAGTAAGTGCCTCCCTACAGGTTCTGTGGGTGCATTTCTAGGCTTGTGTCCTAAGACTTCCTTTTGTTTAATAATGGGTATCACTGGTAACAAAAGCTTCAATCATGAAAATGCCACTTCACTGAATATTTATTTCTCATAGTAGTTCATTAACTTTCAAAAGTGCAGTGTCCCATTGCCACAAAAATGCAGCCTTCCCTAAGGACTTCGACATCTGAATAGAGACATGACAAAAGGCAAAACAGACAGAGGAAGTGAAGTACAAAGTGCAAGATAGAAACACAAAATTTTTGAGTTCTCTTAAGGCATTACATTGGCCTGGTTTCCACATCCATTTCTGCTGTTTCTTCTGTCTAACTGAGCATGGTGAGGAGCTGTGACCTTTGATGTTACATCAGTCGATTTGTGGACATTATATTTAAGTACACAGATACCTGTACATGCCTACATACACATATATATACACATGTGAATGCATATAATATTACCAGAGAATCTGGTGTCATTTCTGTCTAGATTGCTCAATACTTTCAATTTTAGAGAACATTTGTGACCTCGCTTTTGAAAAGTTCTCACACCTCGACTGTGTGTTGAAGGCCTTTGATAAGCAGCCCTGCAGGTGGTGAAGGGCCTTTTCTTTGTCTCATGAAATCCCATTTAGGTTTGGCAGAGATATAAAGTGTAGCATCAGGGTTTTCCCTTCCTCCCTGCCTCTGCAAAGCCAGTTTGGCAGCTTGCCCAAACTCCTGAAGCTCCCAACACAGGCTTATCATCACTACAGGACCTGCAGCAGTTGATGCTGCAACTGAACGGACCCCTGACCCACAAAGCAGAGAGAAAACACCACTCCCTCTTCAACACGGGGACTTCTGGCATCTACCACTCCCTTCCTGGGGGCAGCAGGTAAGGGCAGCAGGATCCTCAACTTGTTTGAGGAGAGGGACGAAGGTAAGCAGAGAAACACCTGATCCCACCACCTCCCCTCCCCAAACATCCGTCACTCTTCCACTCACTCCTCTTTGCCATCTCTACGTTCTCTTGTCTCCCTTATTTTCTCTGCTGCACATAGGAGGAAGAGTCTGCTGTGTCTCAGTTACAGTCTGTGAGAGAGGGCACCAAAGGCAGGTGAGGTTCTGCCCCATGCCCATTGTACTCTCTGGAAAATGTCCGAGACTTCTGGACTGTTTCAGGTTTACTGTGCAGGAATTCCAGCGAGGCTGCCAGCTCCAGAAAGCAAAGAAAAATGAAAAGGCCATGGGGGGAAGTCAGTCAGACAGAAAATAATGACATAGCCAAGAAATCCGAGGGCACAGCACAGTTAGCTGGTCATCCTCGGAGTGCACCTCTGCACAGTGTCTGCAGGTCAGGTCAGGTCAGGTCAGGAGTCCTCAGTTTCCATGTTCCTCTGCCACAAACTATTGTGAAAAACCCAGACGGTAATAATGACAAAGTTTCACTTTCTGTTGTGCTAGCTGGTTCACATGTAACATAAAAGACAGCCACTGTTTTGCTAGTCTGAACACTCAAGGTGTGTTTAGATCAGTACAATAAATTTAAAAGAATTGCTACTGTCCAAATGAATATCAATTTAGTTTTGCATGGTTTTACTTTTTATTGTGGCTTATTTACTTGCTTTTAAATTGGGAAATCTTTTAAAGCAGCTTAATTGCAAAATTAAGCCCAGAAAAGCTGCCTAGACCTCTCTAATTCGGCCCCTAGTGGCTCTACAGTACAATGTAAAGAAACTAGAAAGAACTGCAGAAATCACTACAACTGCATTTCAGTTCTGAAGCTTTGATTTCAGTAGATGTAACATTAGTGACAACAAAGCAAAGCAAAAATCCTTTTCTCAACCTAACTGCAAACATACCTTCTGTGCCCACAGTGTCTGATCTACTTTGTCAAGGCTGCTTAAATTAGACCTGCAGCTTCAGGAGCTTTCCAGCTGGCCTGCCTGGGGCCAAGTCAGAGCTGAGGAAGAGCACAGCCCCAGAACTTGGAGCTGAGGGTCAGACTGCTGTGGTACTCACAGCCTGTAGGTGAGAGGCCTTTGTCTTTCCTTCCATCACAAGCCAGATGAGCACCACTCAAATATAAGGTTATTGCACACACTTTTATGGTCTGATTTCTGCAGCGTAGCAAGCTTTACTCACTGAGGATGGAAAGCAGAGTGTATATTATTAACCGGTTTTTGTCTCATTTCAGTCACTGCCTATAGAGATTCTTAAACTTCTCTTGTTACTTGACTCCATGGACTTGACTTCAGGCACCTTCTCAACAGCCTTTTAGCAAAGATTTCTGGGGGTTTTGAATGGGGGTCTTGGAGAAAAATTATTTAGCTTCATGAACAAAAGTTACAATTTAATGATATGAAACATTTCTAGGAAAATATCCACAATATTGCAGCTGGTGCACTGTTAACATGACAAAAGAAGAGGAAACAAATATTAATCCATACCTCTTGACTTCAAAAGGACTTTGAATCAGGCAGTTATTCATAACATTCTATAGAAACACTACCTAATTTATCTTCATACCCCATGAAGTGGCAAGAAATTAAGCAGAAGTCTGTCAAACAATTGCACACCTATCACAGAGTGAATTTGGACACATACCAAGTGATTTTGTGCCCTGTATATTCTTACATAAATGTGATCACTGACATTAGTTTTGCTTGTATACCTTAAAAGTGTAGAGACACCAGCTCTGTGAAAGAAGGGTTTATATTTATGAGGAATCTGATCCCTTCTCACCGTGTTTCCACAGCTCACCTTGCTTTGTTCCTCATTGAAACCCACCCCCTTGTACTCCCTTGTACTCCCTCCAGCCCACACAGATATCTGCTCAGCTCCGCCTCCCCAGGCACCACCCTCACCTCTCAAACCATAAAAATTTTCATCCGTGTCTCTAACAGAAACCTCCTAAAACACTCATATGTCTCTCTTCTCAGTTCCTCTTTCCCTTTTCTTAATGGCTACTCATGGATTTTCCTGACCTTTCAAGGAATCTGCCTTTCTGTTCTTATGGATTCAATTGGTTGGCTCTAATCTCTCTCTCATCAGAACCTGGGGCTGCTGCCTGCAGGGCCCAGCAGCAAAGCCTGGCAAGGACTTCTCGTGGAGTTCAAAGCCACAGGTCAGTAGGTCAGATGTTCTTTCACACAAACAAGAGAATACCCAACCCCAATTTTGAAAAAACTGTCGATAGAAATGTACCAGGAAACAGCTGGATGAAAAACATTCCCCAAAGCAGTAATACTAAGTAGAAAATGTAATTATCCAGATATGGCCTTCCTGAGGCATCCTTCCCTTTCTGGGGAAATTCCATGGAAGTCTAAGCTCAGCAAGGTCACTGAAATGATTTGCCTGGCTCCTGTAAGAGGGTCAGTGGAGCAGTAACTGTTCCACGATGCTAGATTGAAATATGTGCCTGCAACACCACACCTGGATGATTCAGAGACCTGCAATGCATGAGTCCCCACAGAGATCCATCCTTAAGCATAACCTCTAAATTGTAATTTTATACCAGCCTCTTTTCCACCTGTTTTGTCTTTACACTGAAATTCCTCCCCCTCAACTGTGAGCAGTGAATCTTCCTTTAGAACATGGCAATATTTATTGACTGTGTTCTTTGTTCACATCTGTCAGACATGGGAAGTCACCACTGCTTTACAAGACTATCAGTTTTAAGTAATGCCATTCATCACAAAATGGAATAGTGTGAGCAACATTTCCTCAACTGCAATGAATTATACAAGGGTCAGCAAGCTGGAGTCGCGGTTGGCAACACAAACATTGGCCTCAGGTAGCAAACCCATCTTTCCAGCTGTTCTCATCCATATGGGTTCAATGAACTGCAGAGAGTACAGGCCTTTGCTTATTGAGAGTATCTGCTGGAACTATTTCATCTAACCAGCATCATAAAACAACTCTGAAGTAAGGTGAATGCTATTCATCTAAAGCTCATCTGGTAGCCAACTGCTGACAGAGGGGGAAATAGAGATGGCAAAGCAGCAGATATGGTCGGGAAATGCAGGTGTTCCTGGATTTCAGAACTCAGAGATCAAAACCACCAGAAGTGGAAACAATACACCTGTGGTGCACAGGCATCTGGTCACCCCAACAGCACTTGACTTCCTGACAAGCGATTTCCAGGATCCCTCAGTGCATTTCCTCCCTAGTAAATGCCCTTTTAATGGACCTGCTGTCAAGCACTTTTGTTCGGCAGCCACACAATTAGCCCTATTTTTGCTCTGAAACAGAAGGTTTTGTTTGCACACATGATTTTGCAAGTAAGATTATTCTGTGGTAAAATGCAGGCATTTTACCAGAAGCCTCATCATTCATACACAGCACACACAAGGCTCTAGGTCTCTGTGCCTTCTGATTTACCCCAGCATTCACTAAGATTTTACTTCTAATCATGGGTCCTACAATAAACTTGTTTTTCTAGAAGACATTGTTAACACCACATTGGTTTAATCAGCACTGTTTTCCTCTTGCCTTCCATCAGTATAATCAGATTCCTAGCAGTTTTCTATTTAAAATAGTGATTGTGCAAACAATTGACCAAGAATGTCAGAAGTCCTTATTGAATTGATAAGTTAATTGCAAAAATACTACAAAACTGTCTCAAACCAAAAAAGCAACAGATTTCAGAGACAAGGCCTTTATCAGATGTTCCTTCTATTTATAAGAAGCCTAAAGATACTTCAATTTTCTTTCCTTAATCAATTTAACAAAATTAATTACAAGTTAAGCACTCCCAAGAAAAGAAGAAAAGAAGCTTGTAATAGAAATATCAAACCCTTAAATGTCAGTTACTAACACAGCAATCATTTTCGAGTAACTCCATTGACCCAGTTTTCTTAGCCCACTAGCTGTAGTGTTTTAAACTGTTCACTCAAAAAACCAGGATCTTTGAGAGATATTGTCTTTCCAGTGTAGGATTAGGCTAATGGAGCCAGACAAGTATCCCATCTAAGGGATAACAGCCCCATAAGTTTTCATGTTATTAGGTAAAAGAAGCAAATCCTCTCAAATATGGTTCTAGTGTACTGATAGATTGTAGCAGTGAGATGATGGCATTAAAGGATGGCTTCATGACCATATGTGCATAAAATGTCATTCTTTTAGATGTTTCCTGGGATGAATTAAATTATGTAAATATATGTTAACAATAATTCATAATATTTTAATAAAATCTTTTTCTTTCTCTTGGCTTCTTAGAAGTGCAGTCCCAGGCGTCCTTAGGGTGCTGCGTGTTTTGTTTTTACACTTTAAGGACACACAAGGTTATACACTTGACAAGCAAGGAAGCACAACTATTGATATATAATGCAGATAATGATGCTGGGCATCCTTTGTCTGGTACCATTCCCAGTTTTTGCTGGGAGCACTGTTCATCAACAAAGTGACTTCGTATCAAGAAGGGGATTCACATTTTTCAAGTTTCCTGCCAGCTAGCTATTCTGGGAGAGAAAAAAAAGTATTTTGATTTTCTTTTTTTTTCCCCTCTAGTAGAAGATTAAACAGTGAAGGTGTTTTTACTGTTGTCAGATTTTGTATTAGTAAATGCAATCAAACCTTCCTAGGACTCATGCCTCAAGTGAACTTACTGAAAAGTACATCCCCAGAGACATTTCTCCCCACATGGTCTTCCTGCTTGTTCAGTCTGTGAAAGTTCGTCAAGTTTAAGGTGACCCTTTCTTTCAAATAAAAAATAATAATAATTAAAAAAATAAAACAATAAAACCATGAGATATTATTGTAACAAAGTAGCTGCATAGGAGTTACATAAGAGACATTTATCAGTGCTGCCATTTTCAGCAGCAGCAGGATTCTGGCACAAGTGGGAGATGATCCTTCTTCCTGGAATGCAAAAAGTTTCCCCACAGCAAAGCAGCTCAAACAAACCCATATGTGACACAGCACTGGCTTTCAGGCTGAGCAGAGCAGCCTCCCTGGAGCTTTTGGGCTCTTACCCCAGGGCTGAACACACATGCCATGGCTTCACCTGCTTTTGGATATCACAGGTGACTCAAGGATGCCCCTTGAGATCTGACTTCATTTTGGTATTTCCCCCACACACTGGCTCGCTCCCTGTGGCATGTGCAGAGTCAGCTTGAACTCTTTGAACCCCTTGACACTGGACTGGTTTAGAGGAACTGACTCTTCTTCATTGTGACAACTTTCCAAAGCTCCTATAATGTGAGCAATATTATTTTCCAAGTGTTGGCACACTAATGTGCTGAGTACAAAAATATAAAAACCTTATATCATTTACAGGGGAATTATTGTGGCACTAAAAACTTATCTACATTTTCCATTGATACCACAGAGTTCAACTAAGTTGCAGCCCCCATCCACAAACCTTGTGCTAACACAGTTCTTAGATCCTCACAGATACAGACAAACTTCTCTTTCTGACTGTATTTTTATTATTATTTTCTTACTGCAGTAAAAGAAAACTCCTAAGCAATGTGAAAATACACAAAGGACATTTAAGAACTTAATTGCATCAGGACAGTATTTATCAAATGTTTTCAGCTCTAGGATTAAATTTGAGTTTGCAAGTCATTGAACAGATGAACTGAATAAGTCCAATTCAAGTTCCTTTAGTGACTCGGGACTCAAATAAGATAGGCTTTAGCAGCTTTACATTACTTTTGACCCCTTGGCCTAATTTTTAGAGCTACATTAACTTCTGTCAGAACGTGATGGTGGTCCCAGCTCCAGCCCCTTTGCTGGATGCACCAGGCACATGCTGAAGAAAGGCCTCGCAGCTCCTGGGTAACAGGGAGCAGAACAGAAGGTGGATGGTTGAGGTGAAGGGCTGGAAGAGAAGGATACACGGCTTTTCCAGGGCCATGAAATCCACACCAAACGTGACAGTCTAGAAAATGACACTGACAAGACAGCAAACTCTTCAGCCTACTCAGCTGATTTGCTCCTGCTGTTCAGGGCCCTTGGAGGATATCCCTTGGGATACAAAGAGGATTGAAGAATCAAAAATTCTGGCCACTGAACAACCCCAGTGGTCACAGAGCTTTGCGTAGAACAATTCCCAAATGACTGCTTCCACACCCGCAAATTAATAATCAGCACTCTAAACCTGACCATAGAGAAAATACACTTGATTAGCATAATTTCCTAATATCAAACCAGACATGATTAAGACAATTAATTTTAGTATTGCTAAATGTTAATACATCCCAAGGTCCCTTCTTCTTTGCCTGTTTACTCTGTCCTCCTCTCTTTTGCTTGAGGTTCTTATGATAAAGCACTTTTCATTCTAACAAGGTCTCTCTTTAGAATAGCATATTTAAATTATTTAAATACTCATCTGGTAAACAACACAGTATTTTTAGCTATAAAGTAAAAATCATGTTGCTTTCTGAACTAATCCCAAGGGAAATGTTGGATTATACAAACTGGTTTATTTCTCAGTCGATAGAAGGCATGCTCAAGGAACCCTGAGCTTCATGACATTATGATTAAAACCAAACTGTTAAATATCTAATCCTATGAAAAAGGAAATGCCTGCAAAAGCCCCCTGCAGTAACTGTTACATACACACAAAGGTAATGAGAAACACAAAAAGCTCTTGCCAAAAATAAGACCATACCTTAAGCATCTGCATAATATTCCTTAACATTCCACAGATAAAGAAACAAAAAGGCCTACCTCCTTACAAAATCAACCAAGAACCTTTCCCATTTTTATCGGTGTTACCAAGGCAAAAACTGACACTGTCCAGCTGGCACATACCTCACTCATCTCAGGAGTGGGATACACCTCTAGAGGTTCCTGGGATGTGACAGGACAGCATCCTGCGAAATGGAGGGTGAAGGAGCATCCCCACCACAAACACCAGGCCAGCAAAAGTAAGACTGCCATTAGAAGGAAAAAGGGAAGACACAAAATAATCTGCCTATGCATAAATCCTTGCCAGGACTTTGCTGGTGAATTTTTAACTTCACATGTTGCAGCGGTAACAGCCTGACCCTGCTGCAACCCTGTGATTCCTGAGGTGGATGATGTGGTTCTCTACAAGGGAGACCTTCAGTAATACAGAGGGCTGAGCAGCACTGAGGCTCGCTCCCCTGCTCCATTCCTACAGCATCCAAGGCTGTCAGCCTGCTTCCCTACACCTCTCCATATGCAATAGTCTCACTTCCTGCCCTTCTGTCCCACTGAAGCCTGTAGGAAAATTTTGAGTGAAGAAGTGGAGTTTTACCTTCTTTCCCAGAAGTATCTTCTAACTGGACACAGGATATCACAGATTGCAGAAATTAGACTTGGGGGGCAGGTACACCTGAAGAGATAAAAGGGCCATATACAAGTTTCTCTACTACAGCCATAAAAAACACACAAAGACACTATTTGTGCATGAGAAGAAATCAGTTCCTGCTCTGTGAGTCAGTAGCCTCTGTGCAGGCATAGGTTCACTGCTGACGTAGTTGATTTAAGACCTTTTGCTGTGATGGCAGTGTTGGTAAAAGCTTTAACCATGGTTTTTACGATGCTATTAAGTTTTAGTCATTTGTGGGTTTTGCAGTATATGAATACTATAGATGCCACCTTAATTAAAAGGTCTTGTCATCTTGTGCAATTAAAAAGAGAAAATGTACTCTCCTATGAATAGCCAGGAACAAATTGAGCAAGCTGCATTATACACGCTAAGTACACAGCAATTTTGTGCCTCTTCCCGTATCACATCTATTCTCTAGCATTCAGTACTTTCTAATAATCCTGTTACAATGTTATATGTTTAATTCACTTATGAAGTACCAGTGCCATGGCATCTCTGACCATTAATGACAACCAAGTAATACAAAGTCCTACACTGCAAATGCATACAAACTTCAAATACACAGAGTACAAAAGGAGGACTGCTATCTCTCAGGATTTTCATGTACAAGCACCCACTAAAAGAGGTGTTCTCTTTTTCAGATGAAAATATCTAATGGATAATAAGGCAGACTTTTGCCAAAGAGTACATAATAAGACAAACATCACTTTAAATATACTTTAATACCCATGCAGCTATTTAGTTGGACAGCATATGCACACAAAGTAGATCACACACATGGCATTCACAGCCAAAACATGAAAGTGCACTTCCACAACTACCTACAATGAAGCCCGGCAGATGGTTACCAGCATGTGTCCACTCTTGTCAGCTGCAAAACATTCACCTTCGTAAGTCTGGCTCATTATTTCAATTTTGACTCCTACTCAAGGTCTTTCAAGATAATGAAGCAACAATGACTGGCTGCCTGAGGTTTGTGCTCAGAGCAGGACTGCCTTCAGGATCCACGAGTAGTAACTTTTGACCATGAGAAAAACATATCCTACATCCATCTGCAGCTTATGCCCTTAATGCCCCAGGACATTATACTGACAGGCCAACAGGAAAGCCAGGCACATCTGCCTGGGCCACACAGACAAGCATGCCCAGGGCTTGCTCCAGACTACACAGTCAAAATATTTATGGTGATTTTTGACAGACCAGTAGGTCTTGTAGGTCCAAGCATCACAGCTCTTATGTCTGGGTCATAAAGAAACTGAACACATCCTCATTCAGCAGTCACATACAATTCATGTAATCATTACCATTTGTAAAATACACCCATTCCACTGAAGTAGAACCTCCTGTCTTTGGGCCTATTTTTAAAGTTATATAGTTCATTAGAGAACTTATCCTTTAAAGCTGCTAGGTAGGTTAGGCTCCAAGAGATGTTCTCTCAGAAGTCTTTTCCATCTGACAGTCCTTGCTTAGACATTTGAAAGAAAACACAAAATTGACATAAGCATGGAAACCATTTTTTCCCTTCTGTCTTACAAATAAGTACAGCCTTCTGTTTTGGAGAGCTGACACCTGCCACCATCCAAACAAGTAATACAGAGGCCTTAAGGTCAGTGAAAATGAGCAGTCACTTGGGGGCTGAAAGCTCACCAGCAGCAGTACAGACAATGCTCTCACCTCTGCACTGGGGAAACCACTCTGCTCCCCACCACGCACCCCCTTGGTGCTTTGACTCGCACAGGAGTTCCCCACACAGCTGCTCTAGCTTCTGGGAAGATCTTCACAATCTGCATAGAGGATCCTGGCTTGCTGCCTTGTCCCTGAAGTGCCCAGTGCTCCCCTACAGAAGGAAACTCCAAAGCTGCTCCTTGAAAGGAGCTTTTCCTCTTACATCCATGCCAACAGCCACCTTTGGGGCTTTGAGCCCCGCAAGCGCCTGTTTTCTGGCTGCTGTGAGCCTGCAGCTTCTCCTTTGAAGTGCAGCAGCCTTTGGGGAGCATCCTGGGGCACTTCTGAGCTGCACAGGCAAGCAACAACTGCTGCAGCTTAGACAAGCATATGCTCCAGAGGAAGAGGCACATTCTAGATGAGGGATGAGCAAAGTTTTGATCACAGATAAAGCAAAGGAGAAAGGTTTTTGAAGGAACTGGAGAAATACTAAGGTTACAGGAGGCTTCAAAGCAAAGAAGTGCAGTCATCTTGGCTGTGATAATGTAAACTAAGTATGAGCTAATTAATAATCCACCCGACAAGCTATTGACAATTAGAATAAATACCCTTAGGCATGGCTCCAAAAACCACAGTCCCACATGGACAGGAGCCCAGCAGCCAGCGAGCAGCCAGAGCAATACCAGAAACATCCCCTCCATTGAGCATGGCTGATGGAGACACATCACAACACACTCTGTACTGGAAGCACCCTCGGTGCAATGACATCTCTGGACAGGAGGCTGGTGGCATGACTGCCTTCAGAGTGTAAAACAATAACCTAACATTACTTGTATGTTGGAAAGCAGACAAATGTGTATTAATATGCAAACCCTTTTCAATTCATGACAGTCTTCCCCTCCCTCAAAGTGGATGCTACTGCAATAGAAGAGTAGCACCCAACCACTGCTCAAGGACTGCTTGTAACACAGCCAGCAGGAGCTGCATCTTTAAACTGTGGGCCTGAGACTGTAGGATATTCTCATATGGACAGGCCTTGGAAGCTGGCACAGGCAAAGTCAATGACAGTAGGGTAGAGTTAGTACAAAAGGAAAAAAAGCCAAGCCTGCATGCTGCAGTAAACTAGCTCAAGCAGAAATGCACAACAGTGATCAGTAAGAGAGCTCAGCCCTCCTTCCGTACTGATGGAGCAAGCACCTCTTGTTCACAGGCTGTGAGCAGCTGCAGCCCCGCTTACAGCCACCTGAATGCCCACTGACAGCAGGTACAGACACAGACAGGCCATTCTTAAACTACCACTCACCCGAGGGCAGGACCCAGGCAGGAAGTTTGAATACAGATTACCAGGCTCATAACTTTGCTTATAAGTGTGCTACACACTGGGGAGGCTAAGACAGCTGCTACAACACTCTCTTAGTAGGGCTCCTGTCCATTAAAGAAAGAATAATTCACAAGAAGTGGCCTCAGAGTAGATCAAAGCACAAAGGAGAGAGGGGAAATTATAATTTTGAAAAAGATATGCACAAACAACACGTTTGAGCAACTGTGGATTGGTAAATTCTATTTCCCCCTCCCACCCTCCATTTGAGCTGCAGCATCTGTCTGGTCTGAGCAGCATAAATACCACTTAGATACTAACTATGCCACCTTCTGCACAACTCTGGGTAAATATACACTGCTACACAAGACACAAATAGAAACATATCTTGATTTACAAAAAAAATCCCAAAACACAGGGTACACCTGAAGTTTGCTGACCACCACCACCACTAATTTGTGCTGCTCACCACTTTTTTAAAGCATGAAATATTCTATAACAACCTAAAGTTGCAATGTGGGAAGAAAGACTCCTGCATCACTTACTATTTTACTGTTGATTAATTATTCCAGGCCACTTTTGTCCCATCATTTTACCTAACCATGTCAGCTATGACCAGCATTCAGACATACAACTCTTTGTTTTGAATTAATGTGTGATCCACAACCCTTTGTGGATCGAAACATGTAAAACAAAATTAAAGGGAAAAAAAAAAAGAAAATGAAAGAAACCAACAGAGAGAAAAAGTAATCAGGAAACAACTTGGCTTGAAACCTAGAGGGTGATGCCCCCCGCTGCACCAGGTGTTCTCATTATTGAGCTCAGTTACTGACCCCTGTGTACAAGCAGGTTCAATGTCTTCCTTTCTGGAGTATGCTGCCTGCTTTTGAACTTGAGATGCTGAGAGAGTTTATGAACAGAGATGTTGTTTTATTTACTCTCAATTAATCATGCTCAACTGTAAACAAAGTGTCTGTTTTAGTTCTGTTGACAATTATCCACTTGTCAACATCTCCCTCAAGTACCTTCAGCATCTGGCAAGAGCACAAAACTGCTACATCAAAATGAACATTTTGTCTCAATAAAAAGATAGATGTGTGGCAGGGTTTCATCTGTTTCCTAGCCCATCAACAGTCAGGCTATATTGTCACTGATGCAACCAGACAGTGGTCTATTCCTATGGAATATTTATTTACAAAGCTGGAGGGAAGGCAAATTTGGTTTATGTTAGTGAGGCAGACCCACAGAATAAACTAGTGGTGACCCCCAAACAGCCCCCACATCTCCCCACAAAGACAGAAGCCAGCCCTCCCTGCAGCCTGCCTGGGGCCTGCCGTGGGCCTCCTGTTCTGCTGGGTTAGGTCCAGTCCCGTCTTCACCAGTCATCTTGACTAAAGCTGCAGAGTAGGACTTGTTTCTTCATTTTGTAGTGTTCAGCAAATCCCAGTGTAAATGGAAACCTGGTGCCTCCTAAACACTTTCAGCATTATAATACCTCTACCACCTACTCCATGGCCTGGGCTTTCTCTGCGCCCTGAAGCTCCTGTACTAGTTTGAATTTTGCCATCTAAACTTGTAAGATATGATTATTCCCAATAGCTCAAAATCCTTCCTGCATTTTAAAACAGCCTCCCTGGTGCTTAAACTGAAAGCTACAAGGTAAACTGCAGGTAGCCTGGCACCTTTTTGGGTACAGTCAGGTACAAATTGGACACTTCTGCTGAGAGGAGGAAGGTATCTCACTAGGTAGGTAGCCTCTCTAACAGATGAGGAGACCCCAGAGTGCTGGGTCTATCACATTACACCTCTGAGGCACCAAAACTGTGTGCCATGGTTCTGGTTACGTAAAATTTTTAATATCACCTGAAACTTACTCCCACTATAGCAAAGTAATGAGAAAATCTGCCTAACTTCCGTGGAAGACATCCCAGCTCTGCACCTTTTCTCCACAGAACTGAGTTTTCTTCCCAGAACGAAATATTCAGGGATGCAGGGGAGGGCGGGAGGCTCGGCTGAACAGAGCGGTCGGTGCAGAGAGAGCGCACCCCGGTCCCGGGCCATGCCGTGCTCTGGGCTGTTCTCGGCCCCGGCGCTTCCCGGCTGGTCTCGGCGGGGCCCCCGCCCGGCGAGGGCGGCTCCGCGCGGGACGCCGCGCCCTGGCACGCGCTAATCAATCTTCCGCTGTGTAATTGATTCTAATGAGAGCGGCTTGCTGGCTCCGCGCGCTAACGACCGCCCGAAGTTGGCGGCGGCTCCGGCCGCGCTCCCCGCCCGGCCGGACCTCCAGCTTCCCCCTAAACCTCCTCTTTCTCCCTCTACAATTAATTGAGATATCTTTTATACTTGATGTGTTGTAAAATTAATGCCTAATTTATGTAATTAGTCAATTAACTGTAATTCTAGCATATGGTGCCAAATGCCCAGAAGGTGTTCTTGTTTCCCAGGTACTTATTTTGATGTCATGAAATGCAGCTAATTAATTTTACATGCATATTAATTTCGGATCTATTTAGCGGCTCCCTTTGTGAAGGCAGATTTAATATTTGTCTTTCTAACCTTTTTGGGCAAATTCCGAGCTTGGTGTTGAAGTGGAGGTGACTTTTAAAACACATTTCCATCGGTCTCCCTTTCCTCTGCGGAGCCTCTGCTGACACCGGGTCGATCCCTCCTGTGTGAAGATGCACAAGGGCTGATTATCTATAGCTTCCCGCACATCTATAACTGTCGCAAGATACGGCTATTGAATTTAAATCCGATGAATATTTAATATTAAACATTTCTGAGGGAATTTTTGTTTGTTTTTTGCAAAGCACAATATCCCACGGACATTTTTTTTAAATAGCTGCTCTTAATACAATGCTCCTCGGAAAAATTATGAGAATTGAAGTATTGCCTAATTAGAAAATGAGCGTAATCCTGATCGCTAGCTTCTGATGTTCTCAGTTCTCCTGATTGCGCTGAGAAACTGCGAGCCCGCTGCCAGCGCGCCCTGCGCTTGGCTGCTCCCGGCCCCGGGAAGCGCTCCCGCTCCTCCCCAGCAAACCGTTCAGGTGACGCTTCCGTCCGTCGGAAAGTGACCGCGTTTGATTTTGCCCATAGTACTCGGTAAAATGAGATTATGCCTTTTCTTTCTGAGATTAAGGAGTTAATCGCATCGTGGGCTTTCCCCCTCCCCAGATGCTGAGAAAAGATTTAAGTAGAACAAGAGATGAAACCCGTACTCTACGCTTCAAATTCCCAGAGATACCCTTTTTCCCTTTGCTGCAGCAGCACTAATTGCCGCATTACGTTTATCTCTGGGGTGAGGGGAGATAAAAATGCACCTGGCTGAAGGGCGCGGGACTCCGCACATGGGGCGGGTACGCTCCCGTCGCCTGGCCTCCCACCGGCCCCGGGGAAATGCCTTCCTGTGGAGCGGCCGGGCGGGAGTTCGCTCTTTGGGATGTCTACGCGAGTGCTGTGGCGTCACAGAACTTTTTATCCCCCTTTCTGGATAAATTAATGAGCAATTTAATTAATAAAATCAGAGAGTAGCGTAAGTGCTATGATAATGAAGTTAAATGAGCGCGCAGTAAAATATTCACTAATCCAGCACATTGGCAAATGCCCCCTTAATTCTGCTTAGCACTAAAAGGGTTTTGAGCACCATAATGAGATTCCTCTGTCTGCTAATTAATTGACACTCTCCTGAATATTCATATGTGCTAGCACCAATACGTTCCTAATTGCACCGTGGAATGGATCTCAGAGGAAAGTAAATCGCCATAGACTTAATTAAAATAATGTATGCCAGATCCAGCTCGCTGAAGACGAGACATTTGCCATCAAGCGGTGTAAGAAAGTGGCACCTGGTTTGTAGCGAAAAATGAGGAGAAAATCCTTATCCCTCCCAAGGTGAAGTCAGCAGGGGCTTCGAAGCGCCAGGCTTTTCAGCCTGAAGATCTGAAAGCGAGAGCTTCGCCTTCAACTACCGCTGCCAGTGCGCGACCCGCGAGGGCGGCGCGGAGCCCGTTCGCGGGCGGTGGGGCCGCGCACGGAGGAACCGCGCTCCGCAGTTCAGAGCGGGGGGAGCGGGCTTTGCACGGCGAGGTGGGAGAAATATGGTCAGGGATGCCCTCTACAGAAGCGTTCAGGGAAAACCGTTTGTCTCCGGCGAGGGAGGGGAGGAGGGGGAGGCAGGGAAGGAGGGAGGGAGCAGCCACATTTGTAAACTTTTCCTTGAGGGGAATTCGGTGCCTTTGAAGCTCAGTCTCTGAATGGATTGTTCTTTGCACCTCCAGACTAATACTGTGAGCTAATATTGTACATTTAAATTGTTCTGCTGTTAAAAGCGTGGCGAGTTGCACTGAGAAATGAGTGCCTGCCGCTGCCTGGCCGCGGCCTTCATCCCGCGCCGGGGGAACAGGCTGTGGCTGTGCCCGGCGAGACCCATGGCCCGATGCGGCGGGCAGGCTGCGCCCAGGCCCGCGCATCCCCCGCTGCCACTGAACAGCAGACGTAAAGCGCTTTGCTAGGTCTTTTCCTTCCCTATCAGCTCAGGTAACGAAAAGAAAAATTGGTTTCTTGGAAAAGACTGCTTTTAAAAAAATCACCACAGGTTAGAAACTAAAAAGAGTTTATTTGAAGACATACAAATGCATATTTATTATACACATGTAGGCATTAACAATGTAAATTACACCGCCAGCACTTGCTGGTTGTTTATTCATTAGATCTTTAGAAAATCTACATTGCCTGCAGATAGCGGGATGATAATGTGAAATACACAAGCAGTTTACCCAGGCAGCTCCGCCCGGCTCCGCGCAGCTCCGCGCGGGGCTGCCAACAGGTCCGGGGGGCTCAGCGCCTGTCCCGCGTCCCGTCCGCTACCGGAGGCACTTCCTACAAGTGTAATTCTACTTTGACGAGAAAACGGCCGTGCCGACTGAAACTGCCGTCACCCAAAACACAGAGCAAGGGTTTTACAGGTCGTGTGGCTCAGGAGAAAGTGAACTTAGACGGAAACAGTTTCTAGTAGAAGAAATACGAAAGGGCTCTGAATGACAGTGCAGACATCTCGCTCTCAGAGCTCAAAAAGCTCTGTCATTCCCAATACCTTTTATTCCCATGTAAAATCTTTTTTCGCCAAAAGAGGAAAAAAATCCTCTATCAAATTCTCTCCTCTTTAGCTGGATGAATGCTGTATGACTACTGTAACTCTCGATAATAAATACAGAAAAAAATATATGGGAAGAAATCGCTGCGGGGAAATCTTTTCTAAAGTTAGATCCAAAGAATCTCTTCCAGGAATGAAATATTAAAGAAGGTTAATATGGTTTTTGCTGCAGAACTGAGGGCTGATGGGAAGACAGAAGCTTTGCTCGCGTCGTGAGCATAGCGGCCGGGAACTAAGGCGGGTGGAGGATGTCAACAGATGTAAGAAAGCGATGGAAGCCGCTGGACTCGGGAAACACAACCAGCGCTTTGCCTGCAGCCGCCAGGCTGCCCTGTCACCCTCCCTCCCTGCTCGGGCCCCGAGCGTGCGGGGCGCGGTGCGGGGCTCGGTGCGGGGCGCTGCACCGCCCAGCCTCCTCCCGCGGCGCTGGCAGCCCCGAGCCGGCTCTGCGCATCCCTCTCGCCCTGCCGTGGGCGCTGAGCCCGCTCCCGCAGCAGGGGGAGGGGGAGAGCGGCCCCTCTGCTTTACCGGGGACACGGCGTGGCCGAGGAAATGCTGCCCCTTCCCCGTGGGACGGGCCCGCACCTCGCAGGTGTGAGCGCCGGGGGGGCTCTGGTGGGCGGTGTGTCCTGTCCCGTCCCGCCGAGGAGCGGGGCCCGGCAGGGCCGCGGGGGCGGGGAGCCCCGCGCTCAGGAATTGTGTTCCCTGTCCCTGGGCAGCTTGGTGGGTGGCAGCCGGGCGGGGGGCGGCGCGGAGAGGGGACGCTGCGGCAGGAAGAGAAAGCGCAGAGCCCCGGCGCCCACACAGTCACACCACACCCCCCCACCGCGCTGCGGCTTCGCGGCGGCAACTTACGGATCTGTTTGCAAACATGCCCCCCGCCAACAGAGAGAAAAACACGAGCATTCAAAGTTCTGACCCTAATTAAAGCCCGGCTCGTTAAAGACTTCACACAATGCAGGAAAAAGTTTGCCCCAGCCTGAATTCCTCAAGTGGTTATTACCTTTGCTTTTAAAGAGGGGAAATAACCGTAACGTGCGCGCCATTATTCTTGTGGATATGCAATTTAAAATCATCGTCAATTGTCATAAAAACCATTTCACAATGTTTGGCTAACTAATAACTTAGTCATTTAAAGGTGGTTTTGCCAGACGACACGGACTTGCAATTCAAGAAAGATTTGCATTGCTTACGGATTTTGAATCCCCGTTCTGGCTGCAGCGAGAACGGAACTCAGCCTAATTTTCTTCCTTTCTGGTTTTGCACGGAACACCAAGACAAGAGCAGACTGTGGAAAAAAGCGTGAACGGGATGAGCATGTCTTGTATAAAAGGGCTTATGATAAAAACTAAAGTTTATGAAACGGATGGATCTGCAAAGAAGAGTCCTTGAAAAAAAAGAGAGAGAGAAAGAAAGGAAAGAAAGAAAAGAAAGAAAAAGGAAAATCAAGTTTGCTCCACCCAGCTATTAACCAAAACACAATACCTTTTTCTGGGTGGTACTGCACAGAAGTTGATTCAGTTTTGACAATGTTGTTTAGCTATCATTTGCTATTTTGAATGAATGGGAGCAATCCCCCTTTTTACAACAGTTGTTTCCTATTATGGAGAGGTGCAGCAGTTGAGGGCAGACATGTGAAAGTGGCTGTTTGATTCCCTTTTTCATCCCCCTGACCCTGCCTTTGTCCCTCCTCACCCTGGGAATGTCACGCCTCACTACTTCACTTTGAGATGCTCTAGAAAGTGGCTTTGTTATTCCCTTTTAGACATACACGAAATTGTTCTCATTCCCCCTGCTGTAAAAGATACTTCAAATTGGAACTCGGTTCACAAGTGCAATGCAATTTGGCTTAGCTCAACCTTTGTTCTGCTTGTACAAATGACCAAACAGTGCACACATTATACAGTTGATCTACTGCTCCCTTTACACCAGAGTTAGCGGCTGGGAGAAAAGCAAGTTAATCCCTTCAATACTAAGGTGGCATTTTCAATATTTCCTACAATGTGAAAAGGAGAAGAGAGGGCAGCTTGAAATGCGACATTTGTTTAAAAGGGAAGATTAAAAAGAAAAAGTTTGCGAGGCCTCCCCTGATACTTCTCCAAATAAATAAATAAACAAACCAACAAATCCCAAACGCGTAGATAAATACTCCAGCACCTCCGAGAAGGCAGGGGAAGTTTACCACAAAAACAGGCTCTCAGGGCGATAACGTCGAGACTCAAGCTGGAATCGACGCTAACAGCACAGTACTTAACAAAACGCTGGTGCGGTGCATGAGCCCGCGGCCCCCGGCGCACACCTGCGCGCCCCCGCGGAGGTGAGGACGGGCCGACAGCCCGGGAGGGGGCAGGTGCTGGCGAGGAGGGGCGCAGAGAGCGGCACGGCAAGGGTAACGCTGCGTGCCCAGCCCCGGCTCACGCACTCAGTGTGTCGGCCCCTCATAACCCTGGCACTCCTCGGAGTCGTCCCAGGGAGGACTTGAGGATGTGAAGGGAGAGGAGGCTGAGATGCTGCGCTTACCCGCGCGTGGATTTACCGCCGGCGGCAGAGGGAAATGAGCTCTCCCGAGAAACCGGCTCTAGTCAGGAATCAGGTGCTCCGGGACGGCCCCCCAGGAGCGATGAGCGCGAACAACAACCTCCTCCCGGGATTAAGGAATTCGGTTGGTCCCAGCGCGGGGTCACTGCGTGCTGGACAGGGGCGAAACGGCTGCCCGAGGGCCGAGGCCCGAGAGCGATGAGCCCAGGACGCGGGGGACCGGCCGTCCTCGGGTGTACCCCGGGCGGCGGTGCTGGCGGCGCTTGAAAGCCCCGACGGGGCAGCCGAGGACGGCGCGTACGGGCAGCGGGCTCTAAGGAGGGTGACAGCAGCGAGGAGCGAGCTGGCGGCGGCGGGGCAGGGGCGGCCGAGCGCACTGCCCAGCGCCGGGAGCCCCGGGCCCTGAGGGGCGCAGCCGGGCCCGGCCCCCCCAGGCACAAAGCGCACTGCACATCCCAAGCTATCAGCAACACAGGTTTGGGGAGCAGTTCTCAGTCCAGCCTTGACAGACAGGGGGAGTTTGTTTGGTGCTCATTGGGAAAGGAACAAAATCCTTTTGAAAGGGCGCTAAGTAGTTTCACGCCAAAGTGGCAGATTTGGTGAAGAATGTGGGGTGGGACAAAGCCCCGCCGTTCCCAGAGCGGCCGGGAGCACTTCGGGAAACCGCATCAGGAATTAATGCACACAGAAAAACAGGAGACCCTAAATGTCTCAGCTTCCTTCTCCATCTCGGCCCCCGAGAAGCAAAAAGAAGCAGAGTCATTACAAAAAAGAGAGGGTAAGGCTTAGCCGAAACGCAGCCACAACCAGCAGCCTGGAGTTGACTTTCCAAAACGAGGGAAGCTTGCTCAGAGCCTGGCATTGTGTTTTGCAGCCTAGGAAACCCTAAGAAGCTGGTACTTCCCTCCTCCCTTCTCTTTTCTCCCAACTGGTTTGTAAATATTAACAAGGTTGTGAGCTATTCTCTCACACAGGGTGGATTTTTTTTATCCTTGAAAAACTTCTTGGCTTCCCCCCACAGCCCCTCTCCCACTCCTCCCCTCTGCAAAGCTACACACCTGCTTGCAGCCACAAGGTTTCAAAATCAATATTGTATTTGTCACTTTTCTGTCTCCTTTTCCTCTCTCAACAGCCCTGCTTGCCACTGAGGCGAATTGTGGATTTATGGAGGAAAATTAGCATAAATTATTGCCAAATCTGTAAACGTGTGTGGTCTTGCTTGTGGGAAAGGGTGCTATTGCAAACCTTCCATGCAGAAAGGTGGTCCATGATGGGCTCCATGGAAGGGCTGAATGGCTCTTGCACGAAATAGATTTCCATTGGGTTTGCACATTGATATAATTGACTTATGTGTATTTTATACAGTTTTCCCAACACTTCCTCTGAGCTCCCTATTTGAATTAGACTTCAGAAAAACGTCTGTTTGTTTTGGGTTTCCACACAATGGATTTGGATTCATTTGCACCTTCTCCTCCTCCCTTATGTTGGCTTACAAAGTAAGAGGCAAATGTTACAAGTTACGTTTAAATCCTATATTGCCCAAGTCTATCATCTGTTGCATGCACGGGGTGAATCTTTGGGTATCAATTACTGGGATCACTTCGCCTGCCCTACCCCTCCACTCACACATTCCTTTGCAATGAAGAAAAATTTAAAAAAAATCGGGAGCCTTACAGCCATACCTCGTTCACACTCGAAGTAGCAAATGACAACTGAAGTCGACTTTTCTGTAACTTTACTGCTTGAGGGTTCACTTTTGCGCCAGTGGTTCACTTGGTTTGGTGTTTTCTTTCTTCAAAAAGGAAAGGTACAGGAGAAAGAGGAAGAAAAGTATTTGTCAGTTTGTGATTTTTTTGAGCCATCTTTTTGATAGGCATTCCAGGAGCGAACTTGGGCTGAGAGAAAAAACCCGGGTGTTAGAAGCTGGAGATGGGAGAAGCTGTGTGGGAAGGAGATGTACCTTACACCCACCTATTTGGGGGTTCTCAATACGAAAATAGAAGCCTTCTGTCCGGTGTCCTAGGGGACACCGGGAAGAATCTGTCCTCATTTCAGAATATTGTCTTTCCTACTCTCTAACTAACGTCCGTCGTCTCATCACCTCTTACCCCCAAAATAAAATTTTTGGAGGCTGCCTTCCTGCCCTGCCCGGCTGGATGAAGCATCTCAGAGCCAGTTAACTGAGCAAGGCAGCTCCCGGGCTCTGAACAGCACAGACATTCCCGGACCCTTCTCTGCAAGGGGCAAAGGATGGCATGCGGCAATTCTTCCCCCAAAAGGGCTCGTTAGCTCGGCAATGCGGGGCCGGTCGGCTGCTCGGATTCCTAGAAACACAATTATTTGCTCATTATTCTCTAAACGACATCCTGCCCCGAGAGAGAGGGATTAGATGGGACCGAGGGCAGCCGGGTTGGGACGAGGGGAACGCAGTTTAACACACGAGGTCGGCGCTAGTTGCGGTCTGAAATGCGTTCTGAGGCTCCTGCCAGGTTTGAGGGAGCCCTGCTTGATGGGGACCGTCCCTCCAAGAAGATTCCAAGGCGCCCGCAGAGCCCGTCTCGCGGCAGCCGAGCTGCACGGAGCCGCCGCCGCGCTCCCTCCCCCAACCCGGCTATTTTTGCTGAATTAAGAAGGTGACATTATTCTCCTTTTCAAGTACTTCTGTTAATATTGAAAAACGTGCGCTTGCATTTCAAGCGCGCGCGCTCAGCCTCAGCAGCCATTTCAATATTAATGAAAATGTTTAATCTCCTAAATTCATCGTGTTTAAGTTACGTTTTGGTGAGTTATTGACCGACTCCGAAAATATTGTTAATGGAGTTGATGTGTATTCACCACAAAGGCTCTTCCTCCCAGGGCTTGCAGCTCCTGAGACAATCTTCCATTCAGGCTCTAGGGTGACAGGATGCACCGCAGCCTCGGGAATACACATCACACAAACTTCCCTCCTGTGCCCGGGCAAGCCTGGGACCTTCCGGGCCCGATCCTACCCCCAGGATACACGGCTGGTAGTGAGTTGCTCCTCTGGGCTGCGGTTCCAGGGTCGGGCCTTGGTTCCCGGGGAGGAGGGAGTACAGTGCATCAGAGAGAGCCGCAACTCGGGTGTTGCACATCCTGCCTGCATCGAAAAGCACACAGGCAGGCGAGCACTCTGAGACTCATCACCCAAATCCCGCAGAAGGCGTCAAGTTGACGATGTTTAGCACAGGGACCGCTGACACGGACCGATTAGCCCAAACCAGCTCTGCGGGACTCCCGAGCCTCCAGGCCGGCTGGCCGGAGGATGTGCAAGCGTATCCTCCCTGGTCACGGGAGCAGAACAGCGGCGTGGAGGGCAGATCGTTACCGAGCACACCGGGGCTACGCCACGGCCAGGAGCCCGTTCGCTGTGGTGTATTTAGGGCGACTCCTACGGCCTTACACGAACAGGTCCGCGGAACTAGAGCAGTGGTCCTGCATGGGCTGGGGCGGGGTGGGAGGGTGAGGGGGAAAGTAACTTCACGGGGCGGCCACCGACGAGCCCCGATCTTACCGCTCCTCGAAAGAACCTTCGCTCGGGGAGAGCGGATTTGGCAAAGAGCAAGTCTCTCGTTACAGGGAAAAAGGCTTGCCTTAAATTAGCCAACAATACAAATCAGATAACAATGCAGAACAAACAGAATACCACAGCCAAGCAATTTCCATGTCAAACATCCCACTGCTCAGTACCTCCATTTGTAAGTGTGAATTGCAGACTAAGCTTCCTGCAAAGTCCACAGAGAGGTTAGTGCATACCTTCCCCCCCACCCCCAGCCACCGGGTACCATCGCACTGCAATTCCGCTGGCGGAGCCTTTTCACCCCTCGCCTTGTCTTCAAATGGAAATGATTCCCATTGGCCCAAGGTGTCCATGTAAATAGGTGTAAATGAAACCAGATTATGCCTTTCTCTCCAGCCCCCTCCTCCCCACTCCCCTCCCCCTGCTCCCAAGGCGATTGTCATATGATAGCAAAGAAGTGGCACATTAATGAAGCGCCTCTACAGGGGTCTTTTCTGCTCATGTCACCACATAAAACTATCAGATGGTTAGAGGAAGGACATGGAGGCAACTACTTAGCTCATCGCCGCTGCAGAGAAGCAAGCAAGCCTCTGCTACAGTCCAGCTGCCGGTGGTGTAAAAGAAGCTGATTCAGCCCGCGGAGTCGAAGGGAGGGGTGTACAAGAGGATTCCCAAAACCAAGCCAGCTCGCTGCCTCCTCAGGACTAAACCGGAGCAGCGTGGCCGCGAAAGGAGCGAGAGACACGCCGGAGGAGAGGGGTGGCAAAGAGTCCGGACTCCCAGTTGCGTCCCGGATGCGGACTGTCAACTTCCAACAACTTTAAGGTGGGCATATGCAGGGGCTGGCGTGCAGTTGGGCGGGAGACGAGGGGAGGGAATGGAGTCCCCTTCTCCTCGCCGAGACCAGAAGACAGAGCTATCACTAGAGTAACTTTACGGACGCGGGCTGCTGCGGGAAGGCCAGGCTGAGGGAGGCCGGAGCCGGGAGAGGCACATCACTCTTTCCCCTCCTGCTGGCACAGAGCTCCGGGCTGTTTTCTCCTGCCCTCATCCGCGCCCCACCCACCCCCCTCCCGAGGGCTGAGATCCACCGTGCCCCTACCCTGTGCCCTTCTTTCTCCAGCCCGGCCCCAGACCCGCCGACTGGGTGTCCGTGCAAATCCTCTCGGACTCACCCCTCTATTCCCCCCTCCCGCCCCTCCCCTTGTCGCTGCCCTTCTGCAGATCTCCGCGGGTCGCCTAGCGAAGATGCCTCGCCCGGGCAGAAACACTTACAGTGATCAGAAGCCTCCCTACTCCTATATCTCGCTGACCGCCATGGCGATCCAGAGCTCCCCGGAGAAGATGTTGCCCCTGAGCGAGATCTACAAGTTCATCATGGACCGCTTCCCCTACTACCGGGAGAACACACAGCGCTGGCAGAACTCCCTCCGCCACAACCTCTCCTTCAACGACTGCTTCATCAAGATCCCGCGCCGCCCCGACCAGCCGGGCAAGGGCAGCTTCTGGGCGCTGCACCCCAGCTGCGGGGACATGTTCGAGAACGGCAGCTTCCTGCGCCGCCGCAAGCGCTTCAAGGTTGTCAAGTCGGACCACCTGGCCCCCAGCAAGCCGGCGGACGCGGCGCAGTACCTGCAGCAGCAGGCGAAGCTGCGGCTCAGCGCCCTTGCGGCCACCGGCACCCATCTGCCTCAAATGTCCACGTACAACCTCGGCGTGTCCCAGCCTTCCAGCTTCAAGCACCCCTTCGCCATCGAGAACATCATCGCCAGAGAGTACAAGATGCCCGGAGGCCTCGCCTTTTCCACGATGCAACCCATGCCGGCCGCCTACCCCCTCCCCAACCAGTTGACTACGGTGGGCAGCTCCATTGGCACGGGCTGGCCCCACATGTACAGCTCCGGCATGATCGACACCGCCACCCCCATCTCCATGGCCAGCAGCGAGTACGGCGCCTACGGCGTGCCCATCAAGCCGCTCTGCCATGGGGGCCAGACTTTGCCGGCCATCCCCGTTCCCATCAAGCCTACCCCCGCCGCGGTGCCGGCCCTGCCCGCCCTGCCCGCGCCCATCCCCACCATCCTCTCGAACTCGCCGCCCTCCCTCAGCCCCACGTCGTCGCAGACGGCCACCAGCCAAAGCAGCCCGGCCACCCCCAGCGAGACTCTCACCAGCCCGGCGCCCGCCCTGCACTCCGTGGCGGTGCACTGACCCGGGCCGCTTGCATGGACGCTGCCTTCCCCTTTCTCCCAAAGTTTCCTCGGAGCTCTCCTCCCTCCCCTTCTCTCCCTCCTTCCGCTTCTTTCCTCTCTCCCCTTTACTCTTTTCCTCGAAAGCAGAGACAACTCCCAACGGGAAACCGAGGTTTGCCGTTCGCGTGAGCTGCCTTTCCGCTTCGCCCCTTCAGCCGAGCCCTCCCTCCCGGCTCGGCTTCTCCGCTGGTTCTGAACTTTGTTTTCCGTTCTTCTGAGGCGAAAGGAACCGGCCCGGCCCGCCCCCTCCCGCCCGGTAGGAACTGCCACTTGCATCGCTAGTTTTCCAAAAGTACTTCAGGCATCTTCGATTTGTCGGCGACCAGGCAAGCCTGGCCCGGCGATGCCTCTTTCCCTTCCTTTGTCTGGGAAAGAGCAGGGGCTTATACAGGACCGATCTTTAACACCATAAACAAGGATGGCTGCTGTCTCACTGCATGAGAGCAGCGACGTTTCCAGACTCCAAGCAGCAAAGCTTGGATCTTGGAAACGCCGGGAAGTGCTCGTGTCCTTTGTGTGGGTGCGTGTCTCGTTGTTCCGCCGAGGGCAGGATTTCCGCGGGGCCGGGCCGGCCCCGAGCAGGAGCGGGGCGCGGGCAGCTGCGGCCCGCAGGTGAGGGAGCGGCGGGGGCGGTGCGGAGCGGGACCCACGCAGCAGAACCGCGCCGGACCACTCACTCCACTCCTACAATGTTTACAAAGCGCCTGTTTTAATGTAAATACTGAACTTGCATCTGTACTGTAAATCAGATGAGGTCCCTTTTGCAGTACCTGTTGTAACGTGGATGTTTACTGTAGTTTTCAGGTGAAAGAGAAGGAGTTGACTTGTCTGTTAACTTCCGATTTACCCGAAGGTTTGGGGAGCTGAGGTTTTCTTTGTTGTTGTTTTTTTTTGTTGTTGTTATTTTAAAAATTTTGTCGCTATTTATTTCATAGCTTAAAAACAAACAACAACAATAATTATAACAAAAATAAACCTGTTACCAAGCACACGACCAAACATAGCATAAAGAAAAGCTGCTGAAGTCACTGATAAAATACGGAAAAGTAGTACAACAGCAGGTACAAACTGTGGAGGTCATCCTGATTTCTGCTGGAGCATTGCAGACGAGAGAGGGGGCTAGGGAAACTGTAAATGTTTGTGCATATGAATGATTATAAAATGTGTAAAATGCACTTTTGTTTGATATACTCCTTTCTAGTTTTAGGTAGTTTGCTGGAAACTGAACTGTTGTTCTGTTGTCAACTCCTTAAGTTAAGAAAAAAAAAAAAGAACACCCCTTCCAAATGGCATTAGTGTCTATTGAAACTGTAAGGACATTTCTTTTTAACTTTTTTTTTTCCTGTACAGAATAAGCATGGCATTTTAAATATTGGTGTTCTTGTTCCCAGCATGTGTGTTTTAAGACAAAGGTTAAAAAGTGTCTACGTTAAATTATGAACCTAGCCGTCCAAATAATATTTTCTCATTAAAATATGTAAATGCAGATTTAGTTTCTTATTTGTCTTTTTAAAGAGTTTACATGAGAAAAGTTAAAACATTAGTTCATGATGAAGGAATTACGTTATTTCAATATTTAGATAATCTAAACAGTCTTTTCATGCAAGGTTACTATAAATATAGTTATTAACATACACAATATCTTAGATAAAATTGTCATTATCACCAGTTTACTGAAGGGATAACATACTAAGTGTGTTCTGTGGGGTTTATGGCTATATATCTATACATCTATGCATATACACACACATTTGCATTTGTGCCCTATACATTTATACCGAATATAAACACGTATTACATTTTTGCCTGTGTGTCTGTATACTCATCACCTACTCACTCCCAGCTACATTTTCTCTAAAAAATATTAAAATTAGTAAGCTTCTGCAATACAGAGCAAACATAAAAAATCTTTAAAGAATTAGTTGCTTTTTTAAGATTGAGAACACAATTTCTGTCAGTAGGGCTTTTTCCTACAAGTGTCATTGCAAAACCTTTTTCGAGTAAAAGTGAGCTACTGCAGCATTTTACCTGTCATTTAAACCTCCTGAAGCACAACAGTTAGTCCAACCACAGCTATAATTTCTTCATCTCTATTGATCAACATTTCCCAAATCCGGTAGGTTACAAAGTGTAACACTTAAAATTGTATCAGTTTTTCTGTTATTCAATATACAGTCCTTTTTAAAAAGTAAGGGCAAAGTAGTTACTGGATTTTGGGCACTTCGTAGTAAGGCTCTCCAAGACTGCTAGGGATTTTATAGGGATTCTGTAACTGTTGAAAATTATAGTAGCAATTTAGTGAAATGAATAAATAAGTGCCTTGGAGGTGAGGCAGTCTGCAAGCACAGTTACAAGACAACCACATACTGAAGTGCTAACTAGCAAGAAAACGACATTGTACTCCAATGAAGTGACAGGATTCACGAATTCTACGGCAATGATATTACAGAGGTTTTGCCTCTGACTGATCTCTCTGAATTTCTGGGCCATAAACACAGTAAGTGACATCCTCATTTCCTTAATAAATATCACAAGGTCCTTGCAAAAGTTTTAAGATTAATGTAGAGGGCAATTAATCCAGTTGTGACCATTTTTTAAAAAAGAGAACGGATCCCACACACAGAAAAAAGGTGGAAAATACATGAATCATTGGGCTGATTAAAATGCATGAAGCTGCTAAAGCTTGTCAGATGGGGGACAACTGAACTCATTCATCAAGTCCAACCCACGATTATATCAACACGATCAGCTAAAGAAAGCATTCAAAAGTTATCACCAGATCAATGGACACATAACTCGACAAAGTTTTCCTAAACAAGCGATGACCTACATTTTTAGACAACGAGGACGCTTTTTCTCCTTTCCTTTTTTCTTTTAAGATCTAGCAGTCAAAACAAATCCTCAAAGATGAAATCCGAGCTCAACTAACAAGATGAAGCTGCACTTTCAGAGTTTTTTGGGTTTTTTTTTTTAACTATATAGTAACGGCGGTGATAAAGATCTGAAAAGATTATGCCCCAAAGCAAAATATTTTCGAAAGGTGCAATGACTTTTTCGCTGCATAATGCGAGAGTATGACTTGCCACCTCTTTATTTTCCTCTCTGTCTCTGCGATTGCCCGAGACTGCCCAAGCCGGAGGATCCCGCCGGCCACCGCGCCCTCTCCCTCGCCGCGGCCGCCCGCGCGCAGCCCGCGGGGCCGCCGCGCTCCTACGCGCATCTCCGCCCGCGCCCCGAAATGTTGTGATGCTGATTTCAAACAAATACGCAGCTCAGCGCGTCGCTTGAATTTACTGCTTTGACTTGTTAAATCTCCCTAATGGCTCAAGTCCAATGTCAATAAACACAGATCTGAAATAGAACAGCAGCAGACAACAGCGCGGAGGGAAGGGGCGAGGGGGGGAGGGAATCAGCCACGGCCGAGCTCTCCGTCGTGTTTAGACATTTCGCGAGGGGTCAGGGGGATTATTTTATTTATTTTATTTTATTTTATTTTATTTTATTTTATTTGCCAGCGAGACCTTATAACTTAGGCGTACTTAATGCACAGACACCGTTTATTCTAGGCAAAAGCTCTTTTCTTCCGGAGGATGGGTTTGAGCCGGCTGTGCAAGGTAAGCCCGAGAACCCAGCCGGGCTTGGCGGCTCGGGGTTTTGCTTCATGTCAGCTCATGGTATGTGAATCCTTTCTCGGCGGCGTATTTCTTTTCCCCCCCTTTTTCTTTTTGGTTTTGTTTTGTTTTCTCTCCCCTCGACATGTGACAAGACACCACCCCACAGGACTGAATCTTCTATTGAAGACAGCCAGCTCTTTCTCACTCAGAATATTTATTTTCTCTCGAACCGCGCCTTGCAGGGAAGGGCGGTCTGTGCCAGGTAGGGAGAAAAGAACTCCCCGGCGACCCCTGAGAGGGAGTTTTATGAGCCAGCCTTTCTTCAAAAGTGGTCCTTGGGAAAGGGAGAAAAAACTTAGCAGCTTCATCAGCTTCAGTGCCGAATTATCTCGGAATCTTAATATAAATGTCACTTTGTGGGTTGGTTGGGTTTTTTTGTTTTGGTTTTATTAACAAAAAGAATCCGAGACTGTGAAGCCTTGGAGGGGCTGTATTTGTTTCTTTTAAACTAACAACAAATTATCTAATTAATATGTTTCAATTACAGCATGAAAAAGAGAGGCTTTGGACCGCCTGCAGTGGGTTTACAATAGCCCCAGAGCCCACTATAAGAATTTACAATAACTTCACATCTGTTTCTTTATTTCCCACTTTTCGAGCCTAAAACTCCTCTTGAAATCACTTCAAACCGTGGCCCAAGTTATGAAATATGGTCTCTCTGCCAGGAAAAAAAAAAGGTAGAAAGAAAAAAAAGGACAAAACTTTGCAGATCGAGGCTTCATTTGCAAGCTAGAAAGTGAAAGCCCCATTGAAGAGCATTAAACAAATATATTAGAATTCTGTCACTTTATGCAATTGAGTAGATCAAATAAAGGGTCCCAGGCCACTTCATTCACTCTCATTCACTTGAATAGAAAATGCAAAGAATAGCAAACCTAGACTGGGCCACCGATGTAGATTTAGCCCTTTTTCTCTGAGAGACAAAAAGGCTGAATTTTCACAAACACATTGCTGACTCGGGGACTAGGAAACCAGCACTGAAACCCCTTTGGAATTTAAATTCATTTTATCTTCCTCTCTCTTTCTGGGTCCCTTTGCTCTACAGGGCGAGTTGCGCTGGCACCCTTGCTTGGAAAAAATACACTACAATACAACAAAAAAAATAAAGGTTCCAGATTTATCCAGCAAAGCTGCAGTACAGTTTGGAAGGTAACGTTTATATTTGCAAAGAGAAAAAAAGGACTATCCGCCCTTTGCCCTGAGGATCGCAGCCCCTTCACGGAGCGCCTGGGCAGAGTGCTCCTCGCCCGTCTGCTCTCCGGCGCTGCCGGTTCCGGGCACGGCGCACAGCGGGGCTGCCCCACTCACTGAGTGCACGGCGCACACGGGGGCTGTCACACTGGGCACGGCGCACAGCGGGGCTGCCCCACTCACTGAGTGCACGGCGCACACGGGGGCTGTCACACTGGGCACGGCGCACAGCGGGGCTGCCCCACTCACTGAGTGCACGGCGCACACGGGGGCTGTCACACTGGGCACGGCGCACAGCGGGGCTGCCCCACTCACTGAGTGCACGGCGCACACGGGGGCTGTCACACTGGGCACGGCGCACAGCGGGGCTGCCCCACTCACTGAGTGCACGGCGCACACGGGGGCTGTCACACTGGGCACGGCGCACAGCGGGGCTGCCCCACTCACTGAGTGCACGGCGCACACGGGGGCTGTCACACTGGGCACGGCGCACAGCGGGGTTGTCACACTCTGGGCACAGCGCACAGCGGGGTTGTCACACTCACTGAGTGCACGG